>JARHVA010002210.1:2102500-2487500 GCA_037957365.1 Torreya grandis
GGTTACTAACCAAGCAATCCATTAGTCACTTTAAAAATACAATTTTGATTACCTATTTTGTTTTTTATATATCATCTTGTTGTGAAAAATTATTCCTTGTATATAATTGCTTGTGTGTATATGTGTCAATTGTAAATAATCATTGTATCATACACCTCACATAGGTTGTTAAATAAGTTAATTAATTGTATTATGTGTTTTGATTATTTGTTAACCTCTCCCCTCTATGATAACATGTGACATGGAATGGACACCCATGCATAGGCTTAGTATATAGGGGTTAGTGTCTCAAATTTCACCACTACATGCTGACCAAACTCTATGTTCTAGTAGAGTATAACAATTAGGTATAGTTATTGTTAGGATAAGATTTTAACACCATACATATCATCCATGAAGGGAAAGAGTTAACTCTCTGAACCAGGAATTAGACAACACCCTATATGGACTTGGGCCACAATGTAGATTTTTGTATATTAGGGATACCCTTAGATATCTTATTTAACCTATCATAGGACCTTTTATATGTAATAGGTGTACCATTGTAGGAGTCAGCATCAAATCTAAAGTAGCCATCAAGTGAAATTAGGATTGAGAGGGTTTAGTTGATACCTTAATGGGTCACCAACTTACAACCTCACTCATGAACTCATTGGATTGTATGGACATTAGGTTACACATCCTTGAGTTTACTAATAATATATTATGGTTTCATTTCTTGGGTTTGTGTTATGTTAGACCCATGCTATTTGTGAGCTAACTTAGCCTTCTCCCAAACTTCATGCATATCTAGGTCTTTTTGCACAACTCATCTTGTACATCCTATCATCTTGTATATTATTGAATCATCTCATATAATCTTGTATATCTTTACCACATCTTTAATCCACAATTATTTATATATGTCCTAATTTTTCGATATCCCATCATACATATTTTTTTTTGGCTATATTTGTCTTAGTTTTATGCCATATCCCATCTTGCCTAACCATATAAACTTATAATTTATCATACCCCATCTTGATTCCATCCATAATCATCACCTTACATACAAATCACATATTATATATCCTAAACCCATCCCTTTGTACCTAATTTATTCTCTTGTACATCCTACTAGTCTTATCCCATCTTAGTTTCACATATCATTCGTCCATAACTCACTCATATTAATCATCATCTTGTCCACCCCTATCTCACTATCACCTCATACATATCATCCTTTTATATTTTATCCCATCTAACATTTTTTCTTATACATATTCACCCATAATTATTCATACCCCTATCACCAACATCTTGTACATCTTTATCTCATTATTTTCTTGCATATACCCCTTCATCTTTTACATCCTTATTTTGTACATTTTATCTACTTAGATACTTATTATTGTGCTTAACTCATTCCCCATCTTATCCTCATCCCATCATACCCACTCATCATTAGCCACATCTCCTATATATTTTCTTGTAAATATTTATTTTATTATCAACATTTATACATATCATTCTCTTATATCCTTCTCACATCCAACATCCTTGATTTTGTCTGATTCTAGTCATACCCATTCATCATTATCCACATCCCCCATCACCAATATTTTATCTTGTACATTTTTAACATCGTATTCTACATATTGTCCTCTTATACATCATTTTTTCCTTATTCTTGTCTTAGTAAAACTATATCCACCACATATGTCAAACATGACCTTAGACATCTCTTTTTCACAATCATCCCCATATCATTTTGTCTCTATTTTACCTCATTTTTTATATCCTTGTCATCATCCTTTTGTATCCTTTTCATCCCATCCCATTTTTTGTCTCAATCCCATCCACTCATCATCAGCCGCATTCCCATCACCTATATATTGTCTTAAACCTCAATTTTTCTCTTGTATGTCCTCTAGTCACTTCATATCCTAGTCATATCCCATCACTTGTATTTTATCTTGTATGTCTCCCATTCCATATCTTGCCTTCATCCCATCCTAACATAGTCATATCCACCCATCATATAGTCATCAACCCATCACTCATAACCTAAATATCATCTTGTATACCCTCTTGTTGATAGTTTTATTTTCTTTTACATCCTATAATTAATATCACATTATAGTCCCAGTTATAATTTTTCATATATTTACCATATCATAATCACATGTTGACACATTATCCACATCATATCATATTCACATCATTTCTATCATATATATCTTGTCCAAATTCTAATATCAATCATTTGTCTTGACCTTATCCTCATCACCCATTTAGCCTAATCTCACCCTCATTTTATCCTAGTTGGCTCTCTAGGGTCACATACAAGTCTAACTATCCCCATCTCATTTACATTATATTATTCATCACTACATCATCATATTCAACCTTCCCCATATCTTAATCATCCATATCACATCATTACCTACCCATCCTATCTTGAGAAAAGTTGGTTTAATTTATGATCTAGTCTTCTTATCCACATCATCCTATCATCCTAATCCACCATCACTCATCACTTGGTTAGATCACATACATAATTAATATCATTTTATCAACCTATTACCTTATCAATATAAATCTATACAACCCATCAACCATCATCAACCATCTCTAATAATTTTTTTCTTATTCATAACTAACAACCCATCATATCATCCTCTTGCTAGTTTGAATTTAGGTACCCATCAAATCTCTGATCTTTTTACTAGCTTGAAAATTAGACACTATTGATAGGTCATTAAAACCTATTATACTACCAGTTTAAAATATAATCATAGTATTTAAACTATCAAGTCTCTCACATACTCATTATCATCCATCCTACTAGATTGGTCCTTTGGCCTTACTTTTCACAAACAAATCTTAGTCTACCTTTACATCGTCATCCATCTTTCCCATGGATTTGGACCTAGTTCTTGTAAACCAATACATCCTATCCAACAAGGATAAAGACATTTTATGGGCACAAGAGTTAGGTGATCACCTAAATTTAGACCTTGATACCATTTACCCCAAATCACCATCTTATAGCCCCATAAAATTAGTCTTAACCTTCCTTGATATGGTCACCGTAAACAATCAATACATCATAAAGAATAAATATGAATTCCTTTTGTGGATATACAAGATGGATTCTCATTTTCTTGATGATTTTGACCCCATGAGCCTAAATTCACCTCCCAAAATATTCTAACATCAACCCTTATCCCATCCCCTTGCACCATCCACAAGCCCTATTCAAAACCCCTTGGCCTCAATTCATACTTGTCCATAATAAAATCTTCCATATACCAATCGTAATCCATCACCTTTCACTTGTTCTAATAGCAAAGGAAATCCAAATTTATCAACCTCATTCCCCAATGAAATGACATCCATATCACACCCTTATAAATCTAATTCTCTATCCCAACAAGTCTTCCCTCCTTTATCACCCACCACCATGAAATTAGATCCTAATATCATAAACAAATACATAGATACCAATAAGGATAAAATACTCTTACTATTCATTACAATGGGTGTTCCACTTATTGAAGGTGTTGACACCCCTTTCAACTTATTGCACCTCCATCACAAACTGCTTGTATAAGTCTCCTTATCATCTCCCATCGAATAGTCATACCCAATAATCTACCCATTTCCCTAATATCAAAGGGAATTCCACCTTGGCTACTAATCATCCATCCACCCAGCCACATCAAACACCATCTAGTCTAAATTCCAATGCTTCCACATAGAAGTCACAAAGCAAAGCAGGTTCTTATACTACCCATTCTATATCCTTGGAACCCCTTTTCTAACAAATTTTCACCACTAAAATGATGGTCTATCCACCAATAAAACATATTCAACCCACCAAGCCTAGGCCCTCTTGCTATAAATCAAACCAACATTATCTATATCATCAAACTTGGGGGTATTATTACATTAAATGATGTCAAAACTTTTGAGACTATATCCAAGACCTCATTAATAGTGGTGACATAGTAATCAAGGATTAATTAGATGAATTTAAATCCCTATGTGAACAAGAAGATGAATGCTAAGATTCTATTCCCTATCATGATCAAACCCTTCCCCTTCCAAGCCAAGGTCAAGATATATTATCCATCCTCTATATTCCCCCCATCTCCAACTAACCATCAATTCTAAATAAGCCTACATCCCATAATCCATTTCATGGACTATCTTTTCTTTGTCCATTATTTAGCCATCATTTTCCTCTCATCCATCACAATAAATACCTCCCATTGAGATGACAATCATGAAAAATCACACCTTTTCTCATAACATTACATCATGTACATCAAGTTTTATATACATCTAGATCATGTTTCATACCAACATCAGAATCAGATTCCTCATCTGAAACAACATCCTTAATTAATATTTTAGCAAATGATGATAATTCTTACTCTTTTAAATATCCTAATCAATATGATGATGTCATAACCAAGTTATTGAATGATTTTTATAGTGGATCTGATCTAACCTTAGGGGTTTCTATTAATGATATTTTATAGGTTATTGAGGACACTTTATCCAATGTTAAGGTTATGGATCCTAGAGATATTTATGAGGACTATGATACCTATTATACCCTTAATCCATCACCCAATATTCACCATCCACCTTGCCTTCATAATTCCTATGTCCCACTCCATGTTGGGAATGAATAGGAACATGCATCACTGGGTTCTCTTCCATATTTAATATCATGTACCATAAATACAACATTTCAAGACCATATTCCTAAAGCCATCAATCATTATCAAGTCAACTGTGATCCCTTAAATCAAAATCAGTAAAATTCAAATCATTATCCTAGTCAAATAATGTCTTTCCTTAGTGAATCCCAATATCAGGTGTTATGGGGTCATCAAAGTCAAAATAATCATTATATATCAAGTCAAAAATCACTCTAATATGGTGAATCCAAAAATCCAATACTTGGGGGAAATCAAAGTCAAATCCATTTATTAGTTAAAAAAAGAGAAAAATAATAATAAAAAGGCAAACCATCCTCTTCATGTTTGGATCAAAGAATCAACAAATCAAAAGGTCTTAGATCCATTAATCACATGGCACCAATATAAATAATCCCCTCCATTATATCTAATGATGTATACAACTGTCAAACCCCATTTCCACTCCCTATCTCAGCATATCAACCATCCTGATCATGTTCCTCATTCACATCCTAAATCTCACCATCATCATCATGAAATCCACCCATAAATACCATATCTCCAATCCCTAAGAAACATTGTCCTTCATAGGGGTCACAAAGATACCCAGTCAAATCATCTAGAAGATATTAAATCAAGAATTCATAAAGGTCACTAGGACATCTAGGCATCTAAAGTCCATCACATTATAGGTGTTAATTAAACAATCCATCAAGTTTTCACACCTTTAATCTCATCCATCATCTAATAAATTGAGATTCCCAATAACAACCATAAAAATTCAAAATTCAAAAATGCAAAAAAAATTTATTTGTCCAATGGTGAAAACCAATCTTCTAGTGCCTTGGACAAGTACCATGATGAAAACTAATTTCTAGTGTCATGGTATAATAATCTATTATCTACATTTTTCCTCAACACTTGGGGGAAAATTCATCCATTCCATATCCTCATCCATCGATCCTAGTTGTCACATCCCTTATCCACTTTATCTATATCACCCATCACCTTATCTATTTATTCATTATTCCTATCCATCATCCATCATCACATAATGCATCTTATCTCTTCTTCCTTCCTATCTTGACCTCCATACGGAATGGGAGGTGTCTTGAGCAATGTTCCCACAAAAATATTAGCATGAATTCCAATAGACACTTAGATAACTAAACATTTGGCTCCTTTATGATGTGGTCATTAGTAACCCCTTGTCCTTTCTTCATTTGTCCTCATCTCCTTTCCATATCACCCTCATCTTCTTTTTGACATAATCCATCATTCCATCCATCCTCATCCTGGTTGCTATACTTGGTATTCCCTTTTCTATTAACCCCACTTTTATAGTGTATATATGTATCCCAAATAATTTGTAAAATTTTGAAAAATGTCAAAAACCCTAAAAATCAAAAAAACTTGAAGAAGCCAAAATAATCCATCATGTTTTGTCTTATGCCTAATCCCCTAATCACATCAATTTCCATCCATCACATATTATCCCATATTTTGGATACCACATTCCATCCTAAGACCAAATCAAAGTGGTCACCCATTCCTTCATATCTTCTATCTCATCCTATTAGTTAGGTCCTATCAACACATATTACTTTGTCAAGAATTTAGTCTAGCACCAACCACTTCTTATCGAGGCCTTTTCATAGCTAGTACCCATCCAATTACCTGTTACTAATCTATAATCTACTTGATCCCAGTACTATATTTATCACTTCTTATTCATACCTAGTACCCATATAATCACTCTTCACTATTATGGATAGTATTTAATCCCATCAATCCTCCTCTTACTAGATTGGATTTTAGCAAGGCCTTGTATATTGGTAATACTTGGAGATAACTTTTATAAATCACCTTCCCTATCCACTTTTTGATTCATTTTAAAGACAAAGTTGGTATTCAAAGTCCTTATCCCATACATCATCCTTCTATCCTTAACTAAGGGTAACATCTCACCCATATCCTCAGTCAATTCCTCTGTCTTAATCCTAATCATGATCATCCTTATCCAAATATCAATCCTAATCCTCGTCATTCCTCCTATCCTAATCTAATTCTATCCTAAATCCCTAATCACATCATGATCATCCTAGTGCACCATCACCTAATCATTCATCCCATCCTTAGACAAGACATTATAACATCACATGTAGATACTTGTCTATTGTTTGTCAGTTGTTTATTTTATTCTACATGTATATATCTTTTTTATTTTATGTTTTTTTTTAAAATCCTATCTCTTTTTGTCAATTATTAAAGGAACAAGTATGCTATGAGGACAACAAAAGTTCCCTTGAGGATGTATAGTTCACTATTTGCCTATGTACTTTTGTACAATGTCCTCTTGGTCACATTTATGTCATGGGGCATACTACCAAGTTTCATATTTAATATATTACATAGACTATGATAAGATTTATGACATTTGTGATGGCTTGATCTCATCATCCTTCTCCCCATTATAACCCATCTGGCTAACACCCAATTTTTTATCCTCATCCCATAATCCATGTCATATCCTATCATCACTTTATAATCACTAATCATCATCATTCTATGCATCCTCCCATCATAACTACATTTCCCTAAGGTCTTTTTAAACTATGTAGGAAATGTTTGGCCACTATCTCCTTTCTCTCTCCCTAGCATGTTTCTTATCTAGGGGCATCATCCTAATCCTTTTGGTCACTCTAGCATATTATTTCTTCTTTATCATCACCTACATCATGTTAATAAATTTAGTTTTGGGATCCACCCATCATAAATATTATCAAATTATTATTACCTTGGAATATATCTCTCCCTTGCATGTATCATTGCTTGGGATATGTTTGAAGCTTACAACCTTTTAATCTTATCATCATCCTATTATTGTTAATTCCCCTTGGGATGTGTCTACAACTATGACACCCATCATATTTCCTCCCTGTGTATGTGTCATTTATAGGGGCAGCATCAATTTGTAGCTCATTGATCAATTCAAATCACTCATCTTCTTCACGTCCTATCCCACATCTGATATCCCATCCCCTCATCTATAAATTTCATTCGACCCATCAGTTCTTATTTTGAGTAGCCATCTAGCTCATTGTTCTTCACATGTCCCCTTATAGGGGAATCATATCTACTAACATTCATCTTTAAAATGGTTTTTCTTTGAAACATAATTACTCCTTCCACTTCATCTACTCATAATTCCCTTTAAAAGAGGGGCAAAATATATGTACTAAAATGTGCTCGACCCACTAATTATACTATTTATTGCTAATTTGGCCTTATTTCTATATTCCCTATCCAAAATTATCTATATATTAATAACCCCCATCCCATATCCATATCCTATAAACCTTTATCCCATGCTAAAAATAATTAATTCTCTCAATAAACTCTTAATAAGACATATTATCTACTAACCTACCCCCTAAACCCACTATCCAATTTAAATTTCCAAAATAATCTACCTACCCACCCACCACCCTATCCTAGCCTCTCTAAAAACCCTAAACCCTATGGGGAGATTCTAGAATTAAGATATTCTAGAAATATCCCTGAATCTATCCCCCTTCTCTATAATTTTCTAATTCTAGAGATTTTCATGGAATTAAAAATTCCATGGAAATTTCTTAACCCTTGATATCAATGGTCCAAACTTGAATTTAGACCATTGATCTTTTCCTCTTTGCCTATAAAACCAAGCTCTCCTTCCACCCTCAAACTATTTTAAAAAATTCTAACAAATCCATGTCCAATTATCTACTTGAACTTGAATCCATTATAAAAATCTCCAATCAAGAATCATAGTGTCAATCTGAGTCTAATCATTCAAGTGCAAGTCCTAGAATAGAGGCATGAGAAGGTAAAAAGTATGATAAACATGTTTTATTTATTTTGATTTTCCTTATCTGTTCATTTATATTGGTTTTATAAATTTTTATTTTTATATTGTTATATTTGGTAATATTTGCTTAGATATATAATTTAGTGTACACATGGATCTAACATTGGAGAGTATAAAGGTCATTTTAAAATATGCATAGGTGATCAATTTTATAATGAAGGTAGTCATGTGCTTATCTTACTCTTTTACCATGATCTAATTATATCCATAATATCCATAAAGCAATGAGAACCTTTGAGAAACTTCTACCTTTTGTAAAATTTGATCCATGGAGGGTAGTGGGTAATGGTCCTTTAGGGACACCTTATTGATGTCTCTAAAGTCAACACATAAATAAATCTCTCCATTAATTTTACTCATTGGCACAAGGTTTACCACCCATGAGGAATGCTTAATTGGAAATATTTTCTTGTATTCAATAAATTAATAGAGTTCTCATCTCATGAGGTCCTCCACTCTTGGATTGATAGACCTTTATTTCTACCTAACTGGCTTGGCATTACCTTCTAGTTCAATGGTGTGTTGTGAAGGATTGGGAACAAAGACTTTGAAATATTTTTACTCCCAAGAAAATAAATCTATAAATTATTGTCAAAAATAAATAAATGTATATTTTTCCTCTATTTTATTAACCTTTCCTATCTTTAGAAACTTAACCTTAAAGATATATATCTTTTCTTAGTGTTCTTCCTTAGCTATGATGCATGCTTTCCCTTTTATTACTCTTTCATCTTCATTGAAGATGATTTATAAATTCATAATACCTTTATGAATTTTATTATACCTCAATTTTACTATTTTATCATTATATTGATTCTTATATTTATTTGGATTTTTATGTCATAATTCTACCTCTTGTATTAGAAAACATATTATTTGGTCATCATTGTAAAAGACTTGACAACTCACCTCATTTTTAGTAATAGTTGGTCTACACATAACCCTAGCCTTATCTTATCTTTGGTTAGCTTTGAATCTTTGTATTATCTCATATTGGGCATGAATGGATGCAAGCCTATCTACATGTTGGTTTACCTCCCTTGGTATGGACTAGATATCAAATGCCAAGAAATCCACCATGAGATCCCATACCCAATGTCTATAGTCTTTAAAATGGTGATTATTGAATATAATTAGGTCTCTTACTTGATGAACTACAAGATCACTATCACCCTTGACTTGAATGAGCTTTATACCTCTCTTTATCTCTGCTTGCAAACCATGAAAAAGGACTTCATATTCAATTATATTTGAGGTGAAACTAAATTAGAGTCTTATATCTGAATGGTACTTTTAACCTAAGGGTGAAATTAACATGGTCCCCACTCCACTTCTATTCTTTGACATTGAGCCATCAATGAATAAAGTCTATATACCATCCTCTTCTTAGGCAGTGTTAGTTAATCAAGTTATAGTAGTACCTTCTTCATCAATGTAATACACTCCTAAGTCTACCTCCTAAATTTTGTTAAATGGATCAAACCCATGAATATCAAATACTGGTTAATTTAAGTATAAATATGAGATTCCTTCAAGATGATCATGACTTTCTTGTTTACTATAATTCTAATCTTCTTCAAATATGACATAGTTGGCATTTGCAAGGGTAGGCGTATAGGGTTCTAGATGGAACCTATAAATATGTTATGATCTAATAGTGACTCTTATTCAATATTTGGACCTTAAAACCATGTATGACTAGTCAGATGATAAATATCCTCTAATTTTTTTAGTAAAGTCCCTAGACAAGCATAGGGAAAAATATGGATGTAGGTCCACCACCATTACATCTTGATTAATGACACAATTTAGACAAGCTACTAATGTAATCTTCAAATATTTTAATATGCCTATTATCTTTATAAGCAAGACATCCAATTGGAGAAAACCTTTTTCATTAGGTACATATTTGATCCCAATATTATTTTTTATATATTTAAGCATCACTAAGGTTGAAGCACTGGAATCTATCATGAAAGTGTGTACTAAATAGTCCCCTATTATGGTTTAAAAATATAATGGGGGGGGGGGGGTTAACAAATTTATAAGGATGAAAAACATATTGGGATTGAATTTTTCTTAGAATTTGATTTGGGTATTGGTTAGGGGCTTGGTTAGGCTAACTATTATTAATGAAAATAATGTTCACTTTATCAACAATCTTTTCCACTTGAGAATGTTTGGAGAGCTCTTGTTGTAGAGTCTCCTTTTGCCCTGGGATAGATAGAACATCATAGATGGACATAGTTACATTATACTTTTTTAAATTATCCATAATATTAAAATTAATATTAGTACCTTTATATTCCACCTTGGAATTAGGAGCATCACTTCATATTTGGTTAACATGAGGAATAAAGGGGGATTTATATTTGTCTATGAGGTTATGGAATTTTTTGATTTGTATGAGATTTAATATATATATTTGAAGAAGTAGGTTACTAAATAGTCTAATGATATGATGAAGAAGTAATATATTTACCCATTTTTTCATGTAACATCATCTTCTTATCCCTTATCTAAGATATAACTAGTTCATTTGTCCCTTTTGAAGCTTGTCCCATATTAGCTTCTACATGCTCAAACACATGTTACCATTCTTGAAAATTCATGCATCTTTTATTAGCTATTGCTTTACCTATGCTTCCTTATTGTTGGTTTTAATTTTCTTAAAATGACATGGTAGGCATGTTGTCTTGACTCATTTGGGGAGCTTGTGGTGGATGAGGCATCATATCATGACCTTAGAATAAAATAACTTACTTCCAACTAGGGTCTTGATATATGTCTCTAGTAATGGTGATCACCATCTCATTGGGATATCCCTCTAACTACCATGGAAATTATTGAGCATAGTTATTCTAAGTTGGCATAATATATTTAGAATTAATTAGATCATTAGGATTTTACTACCTTGAATGAGGATTTTACCCTTGTCCTTATTAAATGGATCGATATGGTGGTCTATTATACAATTAATTTTTATTGGTATTTTCATATAGCCTATAAGATGGAGCTTCTTACCTCTACATTATAACCAACTTGTTATTTTGATCTTTGAAGAGACTCTATATCTTCCCCAATCTATCAGTTTGATCACCTTTCATTTGATAAAAATTTGTTGAATCTAGAATTAGAGTAATGGTTTGAGTAGGAGGATGTATCTTTGGAAAGAGACGCATGGGTGGCCTTGGAGCTAACTTTCCTAATTATATAATGAAATTTATAGAACTAATTTATACTTCAAAATCTATTTGTAAGGTGTTCCCTCCCATGGACTAAATCATAATAGCTACATCTAAATTGAGAGCCTTCAATTAGTATAGAAAGGCATAATTGGGTGTAGGCTTGAACACTGCAAGAATTCTATCCTAGGTCTTTTGGAATTTATAGTTAAAATCCACCATGAATTTGTGGTTTAATCTCTTAATTTTTGTAAGTTGTTCCACAAGTGAAAGATGATCACTCTTATCCTCAAAATATTTGCACAAGACCTCTCCAAACTCATGCCAACTATTGATTGATGCAAGATCCAATCCTTTATACCATTGAAGCACTTTCCATTTAAAATAAGTTTCTAAAAACCTCATTGATACATTCTCTTGAGTCACATGATTCACTCAACATAGGCTAACAACATTTATAATGTGTTTTATAAGAGTAACTAGATTTTCTCCTGTATAATAAGAAAGGGAATTCAAAGCTAAGACTAGAATATCATCTGATTAAGTAAGGTGAAGAGGAATACCACCATTGAGTGGAATAAAGGCTTGTAACCTAGGAAAAACCATTTAAGGTATGGTATTTATGACAATGTTCAATTGAACAATATTGACCTGAATAAGAGTAATAATAGGTATAGGTGTAGGTTTGGATTGAGAGGATTTCTTTTTATTTATTTATTGGAAAGTTAGATTTGAGAGGTCTATCCCTTTCTCTTTTTTAGAAGATCTTGTGACAACTCTTGTGGGAATGAAAAATATGGAAATATAGGAATGAAACTCTGTAACTTACTACTATACTTAGATATGCAAACATATGTAAATAAAATGGTTCAACTAGGAATGCCAAAACTATTATCTATCTAGATAACACCCTAATAGAATTTAAATTCATTCAAGACTGACCTATATATAGACTAAAATGGAAATGGTCTAAGGTTGTGGGATGCATATATCTAGACCAGACCTCTAGGATTTTTTATGAGGATAAATCCTTAGATTTCATTGTTTGGACCTTTATTTATAAAACCTAAAACTATCTGGGATGAAAGGGTCAATAAATTTGCATAAATTAAAACCTTTGCTAACATGTGGTGATGCACCAAGAATTAGTCAAATCCACTCTTGAACTTGGATCATTTATCACACTAATTAACCTATGATTAAATCAAAAGCAATGTTTACTATACTCTCTGTGCAACAATGTTTCATACAGAGGTTAGTTTGACACACATAAACTAGGAAAAAATGAAAGTAAGGTTTGGTTAGAGACACATAAATTTGGATGTCCACTATATCCTTGGGAGATCAATGTTATGACACAAAATATGACCTACAAATAGAATTTCTAGCACTTAGGCTGATCTTGGGAATGAAATACAAAAATAAAAATCACGTTTGAATATAAATCAAACACAAAACACTAGATATAGATTAGAAAAATAATAAAAAATATCTATTCTCTAGTCCAAGAGTTATTGAATACAAATCTAACAGAGTCTATTCATACCACCCTGAGGGATGATAAACAATAGCTCAAAGGTCATACTTATAGAAAAGGAGAGAAAGAGAGAGGGAGTATTTGGCACTTAAAAAGGGAATCAAAATAGTTCAAATCCATTTGAAAATTTGCTAAAACTACCTTTATAAATCAAGCTCATGTAAAAAATTTGATTGATCTAGGTCACTCCAATGCACTCTAGTATATTATACCACTTCATTATTCTCTTAT
Organism: Torreya grandis; assembly: GCA_037957365.1. NCBI lineage: Eukaryota > Viridiplantae > Streptophyta > Pinopsida > Cupressales > Taxaceae > Torreya > Torreya grandis. The sequence continues at coordinate 2,116,058 of JARHVA010002210.1, forward strand.
GTTCCATGGTGGCTGCAATGGTGGGATCATGTTATTTCTAATTGGATGTTGGTACTAGTGTAGTTACAAATCTTAAATCCATCATTTAGAATTGTGTCTTGTTGCCAAATGAATTTGACTAGTTCTCTTATCATGCATAGTGGCAAGAAGGGTAAATTTCAAGTAGTCAATCTATATGACGAACTATTAGGGTCCACTATTTTGCCTTTGTTCCACCCTTTGACAATATATCTCATTTTTGAAATAATGTCAAACATAGTTGGAGAAAGATCCCTTCATGACACAAACATGTGAGTCAGAGGTCTATATTTAACCACATGGGGGGGGTCCCTTTATATTCTTTACACTTTATTGCATCACTTATGGTATTTTAATGGTTTTTGGTCAAGATTGAAAGGTGGAAAGATAAACTTGAAAAAACCTATATTTATGGTCAAAATATCCTCTCAACCTCCATCAAGAATCTTAGGCTTACCTTTTCTCTAATTGGTTTTTAAAATCTAACTCAACTCATTAACATGTTGACTCATCTCAATATATTGATTTAAATTGATATGAATACTTGAGAACCATTGATCCTATACCAATTGAATTCATCCTTTGAAACTTTTCATGTCCATATTTTCTCTTTAGATTCATTGACACTTTCACCTCTACTCACCATTAGATCCAAATTAATGATGTAACATGGACTGTTAGATCAACAAAGACCCATTGTTTGAAAGCCAATTGTTATTTCATGACCTTAAAAATGAAATATTCACACCCATAAAGTGATGTTCACATAATCATCATTTATATTCACATGACCATCAAATTTAAGGTCGATCAGATCTGCCTTAGTCCATCTTAAATTTGGCATCCCATCAACTGTCATTCGACATCCTACAGAACCTGACTGATGTCCCATAGACCATTAAATTTAAGGACATATGAAATATTTCCTAATTTTTAATTTGACATTCATGAGAATGTCTCCCATTATAGGTCTATTTTTGAAGGATTATAACTTTAAGATCAAAATTCATGGAGTGACTAAAATTTTAGGAGATGTTAAGGAGGTCAAAAGGAACAAACCCATTTGATTCACTGGTCTTTAGATATTTCTAGGTGAAGATATTAAATTCTCAAGTTGGTTGGTCCATATCTACTCCTAAATGACATCCTAGTGACAATTGAGCTCATTTGGCTAAGTATGGAAAACTTATCAAAATCTAACTAAGGAGCCAAACTTCATCCTACATAACTTCATTTTCACTTTAGGAGAGGACCTAAAATTTGGTGCATAAAAACTAGGGACCAAACTAATTAGACCCATGTGACCATTTTCCCCTACAACTATCACACATGTGAGATATAGCTTTATGAAGATGCTCACTTGGCTCTACTAGAACCTAAAAAATGGTTAAGTATGGAAAAACAATGTTAAACTACCTGGGAGTCTAACTTTGCACATGTATATCCTCAATTGAACTTCGATAGAGGACACAAAATATATCACGTATGTTCTAAGCTCAAAAAATGAAAATACCCATTTAATAATTTTTTGTAGAATATTCCACACATGTGAGATATGGCATCATAAAATTATCCACTTGGATTTATTTGTGTTCCCTATAGAATGGCTAAGTATGAGAAATTTAGTTGAATGTGACTAAGGAGCAAACTTTGGACCTTTGTAACTTTTGATGAAGTTTGGTAGATGACCTAAAATTTGGTGCATATGATCTTGGAACAAACTTGAACAAACCCATATGACCAATTCTATCTGACCCACCCACACATGGAAATGGTGATGTCAACAAAGTGCCTACTTAGATATTTTGCCACTAGGCCCAAGTGTCTCAAAGAACACCATAAATAACCAAATGGATCCCAAGAAATTCTAAGCCATTCCAATCATTCTTGGCATCTCATAAGGGCTATACAAATCTGGTCCTACCCTTAAAAAATTTAAATTTACACGTTAAGTGAACTCAAAGTGTTTCTAAAGCTTTATATATTGCATGATTCCTTAGGTCCGCTCACTTGGTCCATAACTTGCTCAACTCTTATCCTATCTTTGATCTTTAGGACATTGCATTACATCTAGGTGAAAGCCTGGTATGTGGGCCAAAATGGCCAAAAATAAATATAGAAATGATAAATAAGTGAAGTATATAGCTTGTTATGATGATAGTACATTTCTAGATCTAGAACATACTAAAACCAGGAATGAAGGAGATTATGGATTGCTCGTCAGATTCTATATTTTGACACCTTTATCTCTTTGGGCTATAACATTAGTCTAATATTGTTACATCAATACTAGTATATGGGTTTAATGAAAGCATCTTATATAGAATATATAATTAAATAGGATGTGATAACCTAAATGCTTCTAGTTTTTACTTCATATTCAATCCGATGCATTGACATATAGGTCATGGACAATAACTTTTTGTGAAATGTTAAAACCCTATCTTTATATATTTAATATGACCTTGGCAAAAAATGGGTTAGTAGACACATGGTTTTGAGTTGACCCTAATGAAACCATTATCAAATGATGTTGAATACATATATAATATTCTAAAGAGGGTCTCAAACTCATTTAGTTCTTCTCTATGTGTTGGCTTATATGTGAATCATATAATATGTGTAAAGAAAGAACAATAGTGACCTAGCTTGTAATTTGTAAAATTAGGCTCTTGGGTTTCTCCTTTAGTAACTTAGACCTATAGATGTGTTTTTCTTATAAAGTATAAAAATATGTAAGCTTTATTGAATTGAATTCTTAGGTAGGTTGATTTTTATAAGCGCGTAGGTCTCTTTGGTCTTTCATAATTATTTTTGAATGAGGTATGATCTTGTATTTATATCAAGCCTTTTGGAGTAATAACTCACATTAAAGCATATAGGTCAACTATTAGGATATGTTTCATTTGTAAATTGGATGACTTTAAGGTAGCGAACACTTGTGTTAGGATAGGATAGTAACCTCAATGCTAATTTTCATCCTACACATTAGTGTTTAGGTGTAGTGTTGGATTAAAAATAGGATTAGTTAAAACATTAGTCATGATAATAGAAAAGAATGCAAAAGAACTAACAATCTAGGCCAACATATTCAATGGGGTTTTCTAATGATAGTAAGAAGTAATTCAAAGAAAGCACACATGCATATTACCTTCCCAAGTGATTCCACCTATTTTGCTAAAATTTAATCTATTTCAAGTCTAAAGGAAAATATAAAAGAATGATAGGGATAAGTGATTAGAATGAACCTAGATTGGTTTGTGCACCATATTCAAACAATGTGAGTACTCCTCTTTAGCTAGGGAGAACTACCTACAAGTAAGAAAACACTACCACAAAATATTTTTTAGTAGATAAATGAGTGGGCTGCCAAGCTACACACTTGTTCTAGGAAGTGTGAAACTTCCTTAGAGATGATAGTCCATTTTTGAGAGACAAAAGAGTAATAAATAGCTAAATGATAGGTAAATAGAGGGTAAAAGGGAAATAATGTTACCATTATTCCTAACTTGAGTATAATAGAGAGTGACGAGGTGGATGTGGTATATTTTGTTTTTGTTTTAAAAATTGTTTGGGTAAGTTTTAGAAAGGTTAGGGAATCCAAAGTCACCAACATTAATAATAAAGTGATCGATATAGGTTATGCTATCAAGGTTGATGGGTGAAGGTGACCAATGTCGATTAGCCTACCAAGTTTGATAGGGGTAGTAGTTACCTAAGAGTCTATAAAAATATTTTATAGGTTTGGGAAATGGGTTTGATTAGGTCTGGGAGGTTGGGGAGAGTTAGGAGAGAGAGAGAGGATGATTTGGGTAGATCTGGTTAAAGGTTTAGTATATTAGGTCAAGGGGAAATAAGTAGGGAAGCTTTATATCAAGAATGTGTAAAGCAATAAATAGTATATATAAAGTGATAGTAAAGTAAATTCTTAAAACACCTAAAAAATAAGTGATGGACTTATTTATAGTGGTGATTGAATGATAAGTGCCAGATTGATAGCTACTATTAGGTAGTCTGACCTGATGGCCTAAGTAGAGAGAAGAAGTGGGTGTTGTTGGTCCTCAAGAGCTTGGTTCTTGATCATTATTGACTTATGCAAGATAATAGTAAGATAGGATGTCTAAAGTTTAATGTTGAGAGCTTGAATGCAAGAATGATTTTTTTAATTTCTATTGACCTAAACATAAGGTTGGAGTTTGGCTTATATAATTGACATCGGTAATCTTACCAATGTCGACCATTCATTGATCAATGTAGATAGCCCTAGAATAGGTAAAAATTACTATTTTTGGCCTATTTTCTATTGATCTTCATGCCAAATGTGGCACCCATTACAAAATGGTAAAAATAAGAGGTTAAGAAGGACATAGTTGATTAGGAATTTAGTTTTCAAGTGAGAATAAGTCTTGGGTAGTTAGGATGAGGGGACCACATCTTGAGGTGACTCATCAAGTGAGAATTAGTGTTAGAGTGAGGTGGCCAGGTAAGGTGGAAAAATAGGTTTCTAATTAACTTAATTAAATATTTTAAATTAATTAATTGTGTGAGGGGTAAAATCATGGGTTAGGGAGGCTAATTGGTATTATTGAAAAATAGGCTAAAAGGGGTTTTGACACAAGGAGTTACACACATTTATGTGGCATAATTTTGGTGTCTACATTTTCCACTTTTTATCTTTTAATTTGTACTAACAAGTTTGCAAGATAAAAATAAGAGTTATATGCTCCAAGTATTGGATGAAGTATCCCCCTCAAAGTGGGAATTGATGGAGGAGAAACCAAAATCAGGTACTAGTTTGATAAAAAGGTAATTGGGTGAGTGGTGGAGAATTAAGCATCACTTCATGTGCATTTTCTACTATGAGATATAGTTGACAAAGTCATGAGTAGGCAAGGTTAAGGAGGACTCAAATAGAAATAACCAAAGCATAACTTATAAGTGATAGCTGATAGGTCAAAACAATCAAAGTTGTAGCTCCAATTATCGATGTGTCCCAGGTATTGATAGTCAAAATATTATAGGTGATAGGATGAGACTGGTTGCAATCTAGAACACCTAATATACATGCATGTGCACAATAGACAACTATAATAGAATAGCATAAGTGATCAACACATGCCATGCAAGGTTGGTGTAAAAGTGTCAATGAGAAAGGAAATATCAATGAAATCCAAGTAAAGTAATCATGGGTGGAGATTTAAGTCATATCCAAGGTATTTGTCATGGTTGGGAGATATATTTGATCTCCAAATTGCCCTAGAGTATGGGTAAAGTCTAAAGAGTTGGGGTTGTTGGTGGAAACATTAAAGCAATGGTGCCATCATTTGTGATATCACCAATGTCAGTATTAAATAGTGCCAATGCCAGCATATTAAGACAACATTACCAATGTTAATAGGCATAAGTATTGATCTCAGTAGATTAGGTCAAGAATGCTAATGTTCATGGTTGACCAAACCCAATAAAAAAGGGTTTGGTGGCTAACCAAACTCATTTACAACTTGTGATTGGAGAAAATTAGAGCTGTAAGAGTGACTAAGATGGTAGAGCAATGACGGGACCTAGTGGGAGGCATGCCATAATAAGAGATAGCTATGCCATCCCAAAGGAGATGGAGATATGAGGTAAGAGTTTGTATGAGTTATTTTGAAACTTGATTTGGCTATTTTGAGTTTTTAATCTAATTTAGAGGTGTGGGATAGAAAATGTTAGTATAGGGGTAAGAAATGGGGTAGGGTAGCTTTAGGATAAGTTAGGGGTAATTTGGGGTAGTTTTTAATGTTAAAATTATAGGTATAGGGGTAGGTCATTTTGCCCTAAGGCTAAACTAGTCACCAACATCAGTGGGGTCCATCGATGTCAACTAACATGGTATAAAAGTTGGTAGGTATCTACTCGAGTTGGGCGATACTTATGCTTATAAAGTGTTGATGTTGGTCATTAAAAATGATGTCGATGACTATGAAGAATTAGAAAAATAGGAAAAAGGGTCAGTTTACATCCCTAATGGAAGTAGTCAACTAGCCTAATGATTGAGCTAGCCTTAGAAGACCCCGTATTGAGTAAGTGCTACCTACATAGCCTATTTTAGGGCCTCAGGCAATTGTAGTTCTCCCAGAGCTTAGGAAAAAAATCTAAGGTATGATTAAAAGCATGTTAATGGAAATGGGTAAAAAGGGTAGGTTAAGATAGGTGAAGAGGCCTAGGGCATAAATGAGAGGGCATATGATTGAGGGTTAGGGATATAGGATGTGAGGCCTGGAGTTGTGATAGGCAATTGGGCCTAGGGTTGGGATAGAGAAGTAGTAAATCCTAGGGTAGAGAGGGAAGAGTAAGTTAGATATTTAGGTGGGTATATGGCTGAGCTAACCTTAGAAGAACCCATTTCAATTGAATGAAACTTACATAGATCGATTTAGGGCCTCAGACCAATGTAGTTCTCCCAAAGAGAAGGGAAAAAGGTGGTGGTATTTTATATTAAAAAGTACATGACTTAAGTTATGTGTGCATGGATGCAAGTGAGGATGGATCTGACATTATAGGATCACATACCAAGGCTACTAATGTAGATGAGGAAGATGTCACCCAGAATGAGTGGGAGCATATGGACACTATGCAGTTAAGAGGAGTACAATGATATCGTCAAGTCACTTGATATGTGAGCCTTATGATAACATTGATTGAGGGGTGAGATGATACCATTAATACCTTCCATCTACTGATTGGGGAGTTGATAGTGACCCAAGAGGATGTTTATAAGATTTTAAATCTATCACTCCATGATGAATAGCTTTTTATATTCTCAATAGAGGAGCATGATATCCACATGGTGGCATTATATGGTGAGCATGTTAGCAATGTGACTTATCATTCAATGAGTTTTACCTACGAGCCACTATATATGGCCAATGAGGAACATCATCAACTGAGCATCTTGATGATGATATGGATCATAGTGTATGCATTACTAGATACAAATGGTGGCATATTTTTATTGCATTGATCGGCATGCTTGCAAACATGGTTAAGTAGAAAACTATTTTGACATGGGGTATAGTGTTTTTAGTGTATTTATATAAAGAGATATGGGGTTTAAGACTATGATGGTGATATAGTTTGTGTGTTGGCCATCTACTACATTATTGGGCATACAAGTGCATTGTGGTGGCATGACTATTGGAATTAACTACCATGATTCTAGCTAACTTTAGGGTTGGTTTCAGATGGTGGAGAGAGGGCACATCATAAACTTGAGTGGATGGTGTAGTGCATGACATTACATATTTTAGGTACATGATTGAGGTTTTGATCCCTATGGATATTTTATGGAGACCGTACCTGACATATCCCATATTTAGAAGATAGGCACAACACCTAGTTGGATTGTAGAGAAAACTATGGGCTAGGGGGAAATGAGTCGATGAGTTGGAGATGGTACTCATGGCATGGGTCAAGAGGTAGTTTGGTATACTAAAGGATATACCACCTGCCTTCCCTTGATATAGAAATAATGACATAGAGGAACTCTTATTATTGCCCTAAGAGGTATATGGGCTAGATTTTGAGGAGTTATTAATAGGGCCAAGTGTTTGAGACCCAGGCTGCACAATGACATATATAGCTTGGTGGGTAGTTTTACATCTTATGGTGGAGGTGAGGAGGCCACCACCAAATTTAAAAGGGTTGGTGAGAGAGAGATGCAGCCATACAAGCATGAGATTGAATACTATAGGCTAGAGATATAAAATAGACACAAGTATTTGCCTTACAGGGGCAGGTGGTAACATTGTAGGGCTAAGTTAGGGTACTATAGGGATAGGTTGTAGCACTATAGGAATATGTAAAAATGTTACAAGGTCAAGTTACTATAGTGACAACAAACAGGGATAAATTGATAGTAGTAAGTTAGGATGCTCCTCCTTCTCCACCATAAGGACTAGTATAGGTTGGTTCATTAGTAGGTGCTATGAGACCACCATAAAATGTATCACTGGTGAGATATACTAGTAACCTTCATGAGTTTCCTATTATGATAGGTCAATTAGGGAGTTTATATAGATTCAGAGGTACTTTGAATTTAAAGAGTAGGAGATATCAGTGACACAGGCCACAACTTCTAGTTCACATAGATGCAGACAAGTAGAGAGTGGTGATGACACTACTTCACAACCACATGGAAAGCCTTGAGGACTCTGAGTGCCAAAGTTTTTTTTTGGTTACATATGTTATATATATATATATATATATATATATATATATATATATATATATATATATATATATATATATATATATATATATATATATATACCAGCTTGTGAGTCAAAAATGAGAGATGTATTTTTTTGAGAGATAGATAATATTGTGATGATGTACATTTTTTGTGATCATATATACATCTCAAAATCACAATAAATAAACATCTCATATATATATGAGATGTTTATTTATTATTATTTTGAGATGTATTTACTATTATTGTAATGATGATATTGATGTAGATGATGATGATATAGATGATGATTTTATGCTATGTTAATTTGATGTTAATATTGAGCATGTTAGCTAAGGTGTACTTATCATTTTCCATATGTGTGATGGTATATGCATAGTTTGTTGGTTAGGTTCTTCTTATCATTTTTACATTTTTGTGATGGTGTATACTTAAAATGAATGGGTTGGTTATGTTATTTTATTTTAGAATTTTTCCATATTTTTGATGATGTATGCATAAAATAAATGGATTAAACTTTGATAGTGTTTGTATGACATTGTTTTTCATCTCAATAGAGAGATCAATATGTGTTTTGGATAGGAAAATAAAGAGGTAGAACGTTCTTGCACTAGAAAAGACCATAATAAGGACATAAATAGGCTCAATAAAATGAGCCTCTTTCATGCCTTATATCTTTGAACCATTGTGTTTGTTAGAGAATCATCATGTTTTCCTTATGTTAAGTGAGATTCACAATCCCTTGAAAGAATATGAGGGAAAAAAAGGTAAAATGAGGGAAAATGTTTGGGTATCATAACCCACAAAGTGGGGATGATATGCCCCTAATGTGGGTGACCCAAGAGGTACTATAGGCAACTCCATAACTTAAAGCTTTTTTTTTTGTGTAGTTTGATCAATGCAGGAAGCCTACAATAAGATTTTGTATGGGTTAAGGTCATATAAAGCATATCAATATGAGAAGATTTTTATTTGTATTTCCCTTTAAGAATAAAACTTGGCGTATCCATCCTTCAACGGAGACATCTAAGCATTTTTTTTTTTTTAATTTTAAATAGTTGTCCTTTAAGGAAGAAATCTATTGATAGTAACAAAGAGAAGTTACGTAGCTATCCTTTAAGGGAGTAGTCTACATTAAGAAGCATGACCTGATAGTTTATAACTTGTCACATATCTCATTTGTTAATTTATTTATTTTTTTGCATTTTAGTCATGGAAAAGATTATAGAGACTTATGAGTTTTCCACTTTGATGGAAAAACCATACCACTATATAAGTTAACTATGTGTATAGGAGTAAGGTGAAGAGGAATGAAAATGAATGTAATAGGATGTTCAAAGGATGAGCTCAAGTTAAACATGAGGTGAAGCGATGATTAGTTAATAAAATAATGGTCAGAGGTGTAGGGAATTTAAAGGCTCAATTTCTGGCCTTCCTTGAAGAGAAGAGAAGTGATATGTTCCTGAGCCATACTTATGAGTTATGATATAGGGTTAAATACAATTAAGAGTAAACTTACCCCATTTGATTTTTTCCATGTTAGTCACATGTTTATTTTCTTTTAAGATGAGATCTCTAATATTGAAATCTTGCTCTTTAAGGTTTTTGTTGTAAGCATGTTTGATACAATCTTGATATATTTGGAGGTGGTTGAGGGCTATGAGATGGTGCTCATCAAGTAATTCAAGTTGAGCCAAAAATTCTTGGTGAAAGTCATCATTAGTAAGTATGTCTTATAGATATATGTGAAAAGAAGGAATATGAACCTCAAAAGGCAAAACAGCCTCCATCGCATATACCAAGGAAAAAGGTGTAGCACTTATATGGGTTTGAATGCTAGTATAGTAAGCCCATGAATCAAAAGGAATGTGTGTGTGGAAATAATTGACCATATCATTGACTACTTTCATGAGAATTTTGGTAAATATTTTATTAGAAGCTTCTACCTATCCATTTACTTGTGGAAAATTATGGTGATGAGAAGCTTAATCTGATTCCAAATTTATCACATAGACTTTGAATAGTCTTGTTTTTGAAATATTTACAATTATCTATTATAATTTTAAATAGAACACCAAAATAATAGATAATGTGATGGTTGATGAAATCAAAAATTTTGTTAGCTTTAGTGGAGATGAGAGAAATAGCCTCGACCCACATGGTGAAGTATTTAGTGGCAATAATGATATAATAATGATGGAGGGATGAACGAGGGTTAATTTCCCCGATTAGATCTAAGCCCCATTGAGAGAAGGTCCAAAATTCTTTGGTGACTTGTAATGCATGACTCAGAATGTGAAGGAGGTTATCATGTTGTTGACACTTGACACAAGGCCGAATGTAATCAACATGGTATTGATGTAGTGTGGGCCAATAATAATCAAGTAAAATCATACACTTTAAAAATATATGACCATTGAAATATCCACCACAAATCCCATCATGGACTTCTTTAATAGTGAAGGGAGTCTCAGTACTAGTGAGGCATCTAAGAAGACCATCAAAACCTCACTTGTAGAGAAGTCCCTCTAGCATAGTGTAATGAGTGGAACATTTTGTGAAGGCATGCCTCCCATTATTGGAGAGATGAAAAGGGGTAATAGAGAAGGAAAGGTAATTCATGAGTTTATTGTACCATAATTCATTTTGGTTAAATGTGACATTTTTTATGGAGGATGTTAGTTGATACATAAGAAGGTAATGTTAAGTGATGCATAGTGACATAGATTTTTGAGGAAGAGGATGAAGAGGGTATATGTGAATCAGGTTAAGCCATTATGTTAGCAAACTTGTTTGTGGATCAAGGAATAATTTGTAAGAGAAAAGTAAAATAATCCCAAGACCATATCTACATGATGTTTATACCACTGCATAATTTTATTTTTGCATAGGTAGGAACCATTAACTTGGTTAACCACTAACTGAGAATCATTAAAAATGATTAATGATTTGATACCAAATAAGAGAGTTGTTTGAAGTCCTAAGATCAAAGCCTCATATTTGGTCATATTGTTAGTGCATTACAAATCCAGTTTAAATAATAAAGGCATATGATTGCCATCTATATAAATAATAATGACTCTTGTACTCCCATCATATTGACATTTATATCCATCAAAGAACATCATCATTTGATAGGAAATGTCATCAGTGGAGAGAATTACAATGGATTCATCAAGGAATTCAAGATTTGAAGGTTGATTATTAGGTAAAGGGGCGACAACTAACTATTCAATGATTGTTTTCCCCTTAATATACTTTTTTGAATGAATTCTAAGTCAAATTCAATAAGAAGCTTGAGCCACCGAGCTACATATTGGTTGTGATATGGGTTGGAATGCATGTATTTCAGGGGATCAGTGTAGATGACCACATACATTTTGTGATTTAGGAGATAATGGCAAATCTTGGATGTAGAAAATACCAATGTGAGGCAAAGTTTTTTAGTATGTTTATATTGAGCCTCATAATCAATAAGTATGTAGCTTATGTAATAAACCACCTATTTTTGATTTTGGTCATCTCGATGTGTAATCATAACACCTAGAGAATGGTCTATTATGGAGATGTATAGGTAGAAATATTGATCTTCTTTAAATGGAATAAGAATAAGTGGAGAAAGGAGGTATTGTTTGAGTGCATCAAAATCTTCCTAGAAATTTGTATTCCAATGGAAACAAACATCTTTTTTAAAGAGATGGTGAAAGGTTGGCAATGATCTAACAATTAGGAGATGAAGTGGTGAATTGACTAAAGTTTACCTTGTAGGTTGTGGATTTGTTTAATATTAGGAAGTCAAGGCATCTCTAGGATTTCTCTAACCTTAGCAAGGTTAACCTCAACACCATAGAGAGAAATGATAAAACCAATAGCTTATCAGAAAGAACACCAAAGACACATTTCGTTGGGTTTAGTCAAATGTTATATTAGAAGAGATGAGTAAATATGGTTTTGAAAATCATCAAGTGATCTTGGTAAAGTTTAAGATTACCAAGTAATTCATCCACGTAATCTTCCATAATCTTGTGTAGGAGATCATTGAAAATATAAGTCATGGCACGTTGATAGGTGGCACTAGCAATTTTCAAACCAAAAGGCATGACCTAATAATACAAAATCCCCCATGGGGTAATGAAAGTTGTCTTGTCCTTATCCTTAGGAGCAATAACGATTTGATCATATCTAGATAACCCATCCATATGTGATAACATATCATGGCCAACTATTTGATCAACAAGTTGGTTGATACTTGGCAATGGGAAGTCATTTTTTGGACAAGTGAGGTTTAAGACATGGTAGTTAGTGAAAATGTAGATTCTTCTAGTCACCTTCATGATAGGAAATATATTGGAAATCCATTATGGGTAGTCAATGGGTTGGATAGAGTTAGTATAATGGAGGCATTAGATCTCTTCTTTGACAAGAAGAGTAATACGAGGATGCATCTTGTGAAGCTTCTACTTTATAAGTTGGGCATCTTGATTGGTGACAATGTTATGGGTGATAATGGAGGGTTCAATGCCAGTCATGTCATTGTAAGACCAAGTGAAGGAATTGATATGGTCATTAAGAAATGTGGCATACTCAACTTGCTTAGAGGAATCTAAAGATTATCCAATCTTGAGGATGTGAGGATTATCATGAGAAGGTAGATTGCTATCAATGATTGATTTATTTAACATAATTTATGTTTTAGATGGGAGTGATATTTGGATATAAGAATCATAAACACCCATATATGTGATAATTGCATCATCATCTTGACATCAGATAGTGTTAATAGTGGGAGAGTCTTCATCAATTATTTTAGGATAAATGAGAGGAAGGGACCTTGTTTCCTTACCCTGGTGATAGGTGAGAGGCCCCAAATGGATGGCATTTTTTGAAAAAAAAATTAGGAGGTATAGATACCTCCAATTCAGTAGGTGATGGTGGAGAAGAAGGTGGATAAAAAGAGACTAGTTATTCAATAATTAGTTCATGGGAAGTTTTAGTGAGTTTATTTGGTTCATCATAACCCACTCCATTCCTCTTTTTGACATTTTCAATGGTGTTGTTAGTAGGATATTCAATAGGAGTATGGACACCTTGTTAATAATGAGCCAAACAAAATCCTTTCCAAGCACACTGATAAAGATATGTGTGTGCAAAACTAGGGTTGCTTAGGAAATACAAATCATAGGTAAATGGTTATGGTGAAGAAGATGGATTACCAACAGTGGGAGTTTGATCAATTTCCCCATATGTGAAATTGGTTCAAAGGTTAGGGGACCCATAAGGGATGACCATCCCAATGTGAGGATTGTAATTTAGATGCATGTGAATATATCCTTAATTTTGTGGAGTATAAAAAATGTCAAGCATCAAAAAATGATATTCATCGAGTGACAAACGTTGAAAATTTTACTCCATGGGATTTTTATCAGGAATTTGAGTTTTTGATATCTATGTAACTATGGGATTGGAGCTTGTGGAAACTTCAAAATTATCATGTAGAGAAGATGATGTTTTTAATGGAATGAGAACATCGTTATGAATATAAGTCATGCTACATGTTTTAAATAGAGGTGGATCAATAGCTATAACATGAACTTGTCTATCATGCTCAAATTTGACACAATAGTGCAAATTTGTAGGTACACATGTCATAGAATGTATCCAAAGTTCCCCAACAAGTATGTTATATTGAAACTCTCCCTCCACAACATAGAAGATCTTGGGAATAGTGCTAGGACCTACATAGATATGTAAGACAATAGTTCCCACTATAGTAGCAATGGTATCATTAAAAGAGTGGAGTACCACGTTGGTTGGAGACATGTAATTATTGGGAAGGGCTAGTTGTTTTTAAGCATGGGTGGAAATAATATTAATAATAGTTACCCTATAGATCATGACTCTCTTGACATGATTTTGATCAATATATGTGGTAATAAAAATGGTAGAGTCTTGATCTTTAGGGTGTTGAAGTGGAATTTATGAACTACTAAAAGAAATCAGGGAGATGCAATTAAAGGATTTGACCAAAGATTCAATAGGTTGTGGATCATCTAGTTGTACCTCAATCAATTGCAAGGCACTAATCAAAGCTTGATGATGTTGGGATGAGTTTTGGATTAACTCATACAAAGACATTTTCTTAAGAGTTTGGTGAATTTGTTTCACTATTGAGCTTTGAATAACATCTAAAGATGTTGGTTTAGGAACACGCAAGATGGAAATGTTATGATTAGGAAGAGTGTCTTTGGTGAATAGATGAGCCCAAGGAGAAGCAATATTTTGTTTACCTTTATCCTTTTGGTTTTTTGACCATGTGGCCACATTAACTATGTTGATATAAAATATAGGTGAAGGAGGTGGCCAAGGGGATATGACCACATATTTAGGTTTGAATTTTGGTGGAATAGTAAGAGGCACTATGGATTCTAAAGGTGGAATAATGGGATTATCATCCAAGAGAGTGTTGACATCAAAGTGTGTTGACATCAAAGTGTTGTTGAATGACTATTATGAGGGCTTTATAATTCTTAGTATCATGTCCAAGTGAATGATGATATAAACACACCTGTGTATCATTAAACTAATATGGATTCATTCCAAGAGGACTATAACTTTTAATGGGAGGATTATTTATTATGGAAGATTTCAATAACTAACATAGGAAAATGTTTTGAGAGCCTTCAAATGGGCTCACACCTATTGTGTTAATAAGAGTCGACACCTTCTTTTGTTTAGGTGTTGAAAGGGTAATTTTACATGGTGCCTTGTTTGGTATTAATAGAGTTACATGTTTTGATGACACATTCTTGGTGTGAGGTATCTTGGTGTCAGATATGAAAGGCCTACTAGGTGGTAAAGGTAGTAGTGGAGGTAAGTTACCCTTTTATTTTTCTTGGGTCAACAATATGCCAACTAAGGTAGAGAGGTGTGGTCCCAAAATGGATGGTAATGTTTAGGGTTAAAGAGGGGATCAACAATATCTATGAAGCTTAACATTTTTATATAATTTAGGCCATAAAACTCCAACTTATGGTTGTGGAGTTAAATCTAATTTCATTTGTGGATGAATTAAATTAGAGACAGGGCAAACACCTAAGGGCCTGATCTACTTTAATGTGGTAGATGCCTATAAAGGTGAGGGTTCTGACATAGATGGCTAAACTTTAGGTGCTTTTGGTGAAGAAGCTTGAGCTTTATCAAAGACCTTGATGTAAAGGGTAGTGAGAGGGTTGGTGGTAAAGGTTAACATTCATTGTGTTGGATAAGAAGTTTTAAGTTGGTCCCAAAATGATACATGATCTAGCTTCATAGTGTCAAGAAGTTATAGAATTTTCACTAACCATGAGAAGGGTTTAGATGAATTTTATTTAGGCCCTACGGTTGTGTCTTTAGAAGGTTGAGTTATTTGGGAAAGAGGGAAATTATTGGTCTCTGCTACGATAGGCCAAAGATGAGAAAGAACCACAACAAGGTCTTCTTCAATAGAGACAAGAGAAGAGACATGGTTTTCCATGCATACAAGAGAGGTAAGTGAAGAAGGTTCCTCAAGGGGGAAAATCATAGCTATTATTTCTCCCTCAACGTATGGGTGAGGAATAGGTAAAGTATGATCCTCAATCATTAAAAGAAGGGGTAAGTGTGGTATAATTAGAGTAGGCACAATAAGTCTCTCATTTAATGTAGGAGTGGATAAAATTGACTCTTTAAGGTGTAAAGGTGGAGTCGATGGGGTACTACTCTCTATAGGTGGAGGAGAGGTAGGTAAAGAATGTTCCTCAAGAGGGTATAATATAGGAATTATGTTCCCTTTAACATGTGGTTATGGAACACGTAAGGCATGGTCTTCCATAGGCAAAAGAATATGTAATATTGGTGTAAAATGAATTTGTGATATTAGCTCCTCTAGTGGTAGAAGAAGTGGTAATGGAAGTTCTTCCTCTCATGGGAGTGGAATAGGTGAAATAAGCACTTCTACCTAGGGAGGAAGAATTGGAAAAATAAATTCCATTGACTGTGGGGGAGGATTCGATAAAATAGGTGTTTCCTCTTGAGGTGAAGGTTGAACTAGAGGTAAAATAAATATCATATTAACTATATGGATATTATGATCACCTAAGTTAGTTTTGGTTTAAACAATATTTTGATTGGGTGAATGGTTTATAAAAGGGTATTTGAACACATCCATATTTTAATTATGGGGTGAATTAGGATTATCCAAGATGAGATCACCCATATCAAGCATATGTTGAATAATGCTCTTCAATGTCTTACAGTTATTCGAATTATGGCCTTTAACATGATGGTAATCACAAAACTCTTCTTCCTTATACCAAGTTGGAATAGGATAAGAGGGGTCAAACTGTACAAGAAGTGTTATTTGAGGAAGGGTTATGACACCTTGTTGTAATAGTTTCTCCAAAATGGATGTATATGACTCCCCAATGGGAGTGTATTGTCTGTGTTCATACCATTGTTGGAATTACTTGGTCACATTTTTGGAAGTCAAAGAATTTAATTGGTTTATGGTTATGGGAGAAGCTGACTTAACAACCACTATGTTGATGGAGCCTTTAAATTTTTGGTTAGAAGGAAAATTTTTATAAGTGGAGTCATTTGATTTGGAATTTGGATTCTTACTACGCAACTTGACTTTCCCTTCATCTATAGCATGAATCTTGAGTTTTTATGTCATTGTAAAGGCCTCATCAAATGTGAAAAAACTTTGTACCCAGAGTGTGGATGAGATGTACTTAGCACATTCGCTTGAAAAGATCTTAATAAGTTTAGGTTGGGGTAAGGATAAGGAGAGTTGATTGATTAAGCCTCTCTAGTGACTGGCAAAATCTACAATAGACTCATCATCAAATTGTCTAATAAAATAAAGGTCTAAAATAGAAACCTTTTTAGAGATGTTAATATAGAAATGGTCTAGAAATATTTGTGCAAATTGGGTAAATGAGAAAGGGAGTGATGAGGTATAGAGCTATACCAATCCAAGGTAGAACTTGAAAGAGACATAGGGAAAGTGTGAAGTAGTAACACATCATTGTGCCCTATTATATAATAAGCATGTCAAAATGCTTACAAATGTTGGTGTGGGTCCTATTTTATCTAGAAATGAGTAAATTTAGGGGGTGCCCATTAGCTTGGATAAGGGAAAATAGGCACAAAAGGATGGAAGGGTTAATTGCATATCTGATCATAAGATAACACATTCTTTTAACTAGAATAGATGTCTCTAGATTAGACATCTTGTCCATCGGCATCTTAATGAGGTTTGGAGGTGGATTAGTTTGGTGGATACCTCCTAAATTATAGGGAACCTGATAGGAAGTAGAGGGAGCATATGATATAGATTTTTGAGGTTATGCTAGAGCAACATAAGGATAATGAGTCATAGTTTGGGGTGTGTAAAGAAAAGGGGCTTATCCCATTGGGTTAGAGACTATGCTTTAGTTGGTTGTTGTTATTGTAGGTTGGGTTACTAGCATGGTTAGACTAGATGAAGGGTGAGTCATAACTCAATTAATTATAGGAATGAGGGTAGATGGAATAGGTACCACTAAATTTTTAAATGGGGTGTGACTTGACTGAACTGGTTGTGATTGTGAATGTTGGGCAGTCATGCTAGGGTTTAGGTGGGATTGGGCAGTTGGTGATGCTAAACATTGGACATTGTTTATAGTTGGGTTACTTGTCAAAGTGGTGGTTTGATTAACCATGGATAAAATAGTGATGGAAACTAAAAATGAAGTTGTATCCATTAGAGAGGTTGGCATACCATAGATGGGTCACTCAAATAATTATGGGTTTGGCTCATAGCAAGGTAATGTTGAAGCACTACCACATTATGATAATGAAATTTAGCAAAATTTTGATCTCCCTTAGGCACAATGGGAATTTGGTTGGGGCTATGAGTATGCTCTGTATCTAAAGAATTCGCCATGATAGAATCAAAAGCAAGAGGGGAAAGTGGAAGTGATTGATGACTTACATAATCATCAAGAATTTTTGCTTGAGCTCACATTAATACCATGCAAGAGGAAGTATAAATAGTCTTACTACCCTATAGTAGTGATAGAATAAGGAAAAACAAGGTTTGAGTGTAGGTAAATGGGTTATTTCAATTTTTTTAGCAAATGAAAATTACATAGTTACCAACATCGGTAAGTTAACGGATGTCAGTAGAAAAAGTTTATCGATGTCAATGGATTAACCGATGTCAATAGCAAAATCTATTGATGTCAATGTAGTTTACTAATGTCAATCACTATAATATCCTTGAAGATGCAAGATATGATGTTTTAGAAACCCATAAGTAGAAAATAGGTAAAATGGTGGATGTAAGAGGTCTATGTAAGAAGGAAGAACACTCAAAAAACTTGATATGATAGGTTATAAAAACTAAGTGTTAGAGATAGTATTCATTTTGTGAATTAATAGGAAAACATCCTTACCAACTCCAAAATATAGAAGTCAATAGAAAAGTAGAAGAAGAACATATAGCTAGTGACTATTAACTCTTAGCTATTAATTTTAGTCTCATATTGGCTTATGCCTTAATCAAATAGTGAAAAGAGAATTTGGTTATTGAAGGTACTAGAAAGTAATCTAGAACTAGTTTTAGGTTAGTTTTAGTGCTAAGGATAAAATCTATGTTAAACTAGGTATGTGGATTGTTATAAGATCTTGTTCTCTACACTTCACAAACCTAGAGCTAAGCTAGGCTACTTAGCCAAAATATACCTTCTATCTAGAGTTTATACTCTGCCATAAAATTGTTTGGGTTCTCCCCTTGGTGGTGAAATCTAAGTAGGATAGTCGGGTAGGGTAAGGTAATCTACCAGGTGATGAAATCTTGATGAGAATTTTCTCAGGTGAGTTTATATGTTTATTTATGTGAATGTTATTTGGTTGTGTAACATAGGTGCACTACAATTTATTCATAATGGTTTTAATTAACTAGGTGAGCTAATATGTAGCAAGCAAATAATGAAATGTAGTAAGTTTTAAACCCAAATATAAAATGTTTAAATTTGAATTGAAAAAAGATCAAATAGGAGTAGAGAATGAAATTCACTATCCTAATGTACATGCAAAAATAAATAAACAAGAGATTCTTTTTTATTTGTAATAAAAAAAGATAAATTGCTTTTAGAGGCAAAGAGAAAAGAAATAAAATGTCATTTTAATGCTTTTAAATAGAAAATAAAATGTTGAATTTTTTGTTTTAAAAGAGAAGAGAAGGATAAAGTGTAAGAAATGATTTTTTCACTATAATTCACCTATATGAATGATTAAAACAAGAAATGAATGCAAGGAAAACTCTTTGTCCCATTAGACATGCCAAAAATGTTTCACTAAAATTTTGTCTATTTCAAATCTAAAGGAAAATAGAAAAGAATGATTGGGATAAATGATTAGAATGAACCCAAATTGGTTTGTGCACCATATCCAAATGTTTTGAGTACTCCTCTTTGGCTGGGGAGGACTACTTGTAAGTAAGAAAACACTACCCCAAAATGTTTGTTAGTAGATAAATGAGTGGACTGCCAAGCTACGTGCTTGTCCTAGGAAGTGTGAAACTTCTTTAGAGATGATAGTCCACTTTTGAGAGACAAAAGAGTAATAAATAACTAAAGGAGAGGTATAGAAAGGGTGAAAGAGAAATAATGTTACTATTATTCATAACCTAAGAGTAGTAGAGAGTGACAGGGTGTAGGTGGCATATTTTATTTGTGTTTTAGAAGTTATTTGGGTAGGTTTTGGAAAATTTGGGGAATCCACAGTCATTGACATCGATAAGGAAGTGATCAATATCAGTTATGTTACCAAGGTAAGTGGGTGAAGGTGAGTAATGTTGGTTAGGTTGTAGAGGTCAATAGGGGCAAAAGTTTCCTAAGAGTCTATAAAAGACTTTTTTGGGTCTATGAAATGGTTTGGATCAAGTCTTAGAAGTTGGGGAGAGTTATGAGAGAGAGAGTATGATTTAGGTAGATCTGGTCAAAGGTTTGGTGTATCAGGTCAAGGGGAAACAAGTAGGGAACCTTTGTAACTCCCTCATGGGGGTTAGGTTAGGAATGTGTAAAGCAATGAATAATAGATATAAAGTGATAGTAAAGTAAATGATTAAAAGACCTAGAGAATAAGTGATGTACTTAACTAGATTGGTGATAGAATGATAAGTGCCAGATTTATGGCTCCTATCAGGTAGTTTGAATTGATGGCATAAATAGATAAAATAAGTGGGTGTTGTTGGTCCTCAAGAGATTAGTTCCTGATCATGATTGACTTATGTAAGATAACAGTAAGCTAGGATGTTGAAAGTGGAATGTTGAGAGCTTGAATGCAAGAAAGATTAAATTTTCTCAATTTTTACTAACCTAAACATAAGGTTGGAGTTTGGCTTATATAACTGATTTTTTGTGATTCCACAAATGTTATCCATGGGTTGAGTGATGTTGGTGGCCTTAGAATAGGTAAAAGTTACTATTTTTGGCCTATTTTCTATTTCTCTTCATGCCAAGTGTGGAAGCCATTATAAAATGGTAAAAATAAGAGGTTAAGAAGGATGTAGTTGATTAGGAATTTAGTTTTGAAGTGAGAATAAGTCTTGTGTAGTTAGGATGAGGGGAATAAGTCTTGAGGCTACTCATCAAGTGAGAATAGGTCTTAGAGTGAGGTGGCCAGCTAAGGTGTAAAAGGGGTTTTTTAATTAACTTAGTTAACTAGTTAAAATTAATTAAATGTGTGAGGGGTAAAAACATGGGTTACGGAAGCTAATTGTTATTATTGAAAAATGGGCTAAAAGGTGTTTCAACATATAGAGTTATGCATGTGTGTGTGACATAAGTTTGGTGTCTACACCACCATCTAAAATCAATTGTAAGAATTTTTTTCCCCTTGATTTGGTGTTCTTGTCTTTATCAACAATGTATGCCAAGCTCTTCCATTATCTCAAGATCACCTTGCATAATTTAGGCTCAAGATAAAAATATAATCTATGCCTATCAAATGAAGCTATCCTATTTGAAATAAAACATAAGAATAAAAACAAATATGACTTGTGGAGATAATCATGTATTATAAATTTACACAAGTTAAGCTTTAAAATGATGTTTTATGCCCTTCTATTTATAGATTTTTCAAAAGGGTCAAGGTCAACCACGACCATCCATCTCAAGATTAAGATGTGTGGCCATGCATTAATCTAATATTTTTAACTAAATACATAAATATAATCAAAATTATTTAGGATTTATGGGCATTAATGAGGAATGGGTGCCCATAAACCTGATATTTAATGCATTCCTGGCTTATGGATGCCACGCATTGATCATGTCATTAGGTGATGTAGATATTTATAATAATTTAATAATAAAGAAATATTCAATTTACTTCATGGAATTCTTAATTAATATCTTAATTTGAGTTAATTTTTCTAACGAATATTAATCAATTTTAGTGTAATTATTTGGAAAATGGTGCACAATTATTTAAAATGACTAGAAAGTCATTACTAGGTCATAACTTGACTCATTTAGAATTGGAAGGTGATGTTAAATGTGTATGGACCATTATCCCATTTATGATGTTATTGACAAAATATAACAAAGGTAAATTATGTGTACTAATCAATTAGAATAAAAGAGTTATCCCGAACACCAAAATGTGAAATCATCATTTTAACTCAAAGTGTTTTAAGAAAAGTTATGAATCACATTAAATGTATTACCCCATTTAAGGATACATTAGCCTAAATCATCATTTTTATATGAAAATATCAAACTATTTATCATGTTTACGTGATTTTGGACTAAATTGGCCATTTGAGTGTAATTTGAGTAAGATTGACAATTTCAAGACACATTGGGGTTAGGAAATAGATGTTTACATTTTGCCCCTATTTGAGAAGGTATAGCGAGACATTCAGGTGAAGCAACATATTTTTAAAGAATTTTTTTTTCAAGAATGAATTGTAAATGACACATGATTCCCCATAGAGAAGACATTTTAAGATGAAAGAGAAGGATTGACTCTCAAAAAGAGATAAAGTGAGATTAATCCATGGAATAGATTAAATCCAGATGAGTTAATGGTTGTATGTGTTGATTTCGTCAATGATCAAGATATAATTATAATATAATGGGTCCTACAAATGGGGGGAATGGGAAGTATATAATAAAAATATAAGTGACAAACTTTGAACACACCGAAAGCTAGTGTGCAATCTATGTGTTTTGGAATCGATCAATCCTAAGACAAGTTGAACAATAAAATATTACTAGAATGAGGGTATATGTATGCAGAGCTTAGAATTAGAAGAAAGAGGTTAAAATTTTCTCCAAAGAGAAGAAGAAATAATAATATTGTACATTAGATAAAATATGATCATGTGATAAAGAATTGTGCCCTAGTAGAGCTGATTTTGATCACTAATAAAGAATGATTTGCTTGCCATAGGATGGATGATTTAGATTTGTGAACCAATTCAAATATTGTACCCCATCATGGGAAAATTGGCGAGCATTATCTCAAGGATATAACATTTGACATATATTAAATATGAGCAAGTGCACATATAGATGTGATGTTGGAATGGTTGTGAAAGACACAAAAAACCATGAATACGAGAATACCCAAAGTGATGAAAGAGATGAAAATAAAAGTGAAGATGGCTGGGCTGACCTAAGATATCTCATGTATCTATGCACTACCTACATAGTCTAGATAGACCTCAAGCCAATGTATTTCACCCAAAATTGGGAGAGAATAGAATGAGTGAAGATGAAAACTAACTAAGGTTTTATTAGAATCATGTTGTATCCTAAGAGATGTATGTCTAAGCATAGAGTCAAAGTGCTAAACCTATTGAGCCTAGTTTATGTATAGTGATCCTAAGAACTATTCATTGAAGTTGTGTTGATGTTTAGACTTGAATCCAAAGCACAAAGTGATTTCTATAGAAATTTAAATTAGTCATCGTAAGTATGAGGAAACTATAATGTCATGTCATTTCAATTGCATAATCTAATTCAAATGTGAATACCTATATCTAAGGATAATGGTAAGAAAATAACCAAAACCAAAGTTACATCTATTTATATTTAAGCAAAAAAATCGAAGACAAAGGAAAAGAAAAACATAAATGAACCCAACTAAAAATCAAGATATAAACAATTAGGATTCAAGTAAGAACAAAAATGTTTAAAAAAAATAACAACTTAATAAACTGAGATCAAGATATAATAATTAAGATCTATGTGGACCATTTAGATGTTCTTGGAAAAAGAAAACAAAAGAAAAGAAAGACCATATAGGAAAAAAGAAGACTAAGGAGAGACAAGAAGTAATAAAAAGAAGAAATAGACAAAAGAATCAAGAGAAAATAAATGAAGATAAAATAAATCACAACAAAACATCAATATAAAAAAAGAAAACACAAATACAAATCAAATAAACACACAAATAAATACCAAGTTAGTCGTGTTTAAAAATAATTGTTCATTCACATGTAGTAGAGGTGTTACTTTCTACTACAATGTAACAAGAACAAAGACACAAAATTGTTTATTAATTAATAAGGAACAACATAGAATAAATGAGGGAAAAGAAAAAAAAATGGGTTGGCTAAAATGACTCCAAATGTATAAGACAAGTGGGCACTACCTACATAGTTCCATAGACACATGTTCCAACATAAACTTCAGGCCAAATGTAGTTCTCCCTCGAAGTGGGATAAAGGAAAAGGTGATGACTAGAAGAACATGATTAATGTTTTAGAATAAAATTCAAGATGGTATCATAAAATGGTGAGAGAATATAAATTAAAAGGGTCTTAAAATATGATAAGTGCATAGGATAAGATACTTGCAAAAATGGTAATGGTGTGAGATGATGAAAATATAAAAAATCTTAAGACAATGTTTTTATTATTTTATGAATCACTTTATAATTTTTTTGTGTTTTTGGGATAAAATATTTATAAGGGGAACCAACTAATACATTATATGCTCATTTAATAATATAAGTTCCAGCAACAGTTAAGCTGACTACAATGACAATCATAGATAAAAACAATAGATCAAGAAACTAATTAAGAGATCTAATAATAGCTAAAGCTAGTTGTAACAAAACATGCTCACAAATAAATGAGAGGAAGGTTCCTGATAGGTAAACAATTCCTACCAATCATCATAAAGATAATATAATAGTGTGTAGTATAAGATAAAATCTGAATCACCATGTAGTAGGCAAAAACCATACGCTATGGTATCTGTGTTCACTCTATGTAGAAGAAGCTAAAAAATACTATACATGCTGATTTTATTTATAAAACTAGCATTGAATGTGATCATAATATTGATGATTCATAACAATTATCATAATTTTTCAATGGATAAAATATGTTTAGGTTATAATAGCCTTAGGATATGACAAGAATATGGTTCTCAAAGAGAACGGTCTAGAATGAACATGGCCCAAAATAGGATGGTATGGAATGGATAAGGTTATAAAAGAGAATAGTTCAAGATGGAATAAACTATGTTCATAATTCCTATGGTCTATAATCCTTCACTATCTAGAGTCATGAAAATAATAGGGCATGCCAAAATAATATGGTCCATGAGAAGATGGTCTAGGATAAAATGGTAGAATAAAATACTTCATCACAAGTTTCCCTCATGTAAGGGGTTTTGTAGACAATGGTTTTAAGTTATCAAAAAAAGAACCTCTTAAGGTGCACAATGTTCAAGGTATCTAAATTTTTTTCACCATTTGGTTTAGCCAATATATATGCCTTTGATCCATAGTTCACCATGATAAAAAATGGTCCCAACCAATTAGGTTGTAATTTACCTTTTTCTTTCATTTAAAATTTGCATTCTTCTAGTTCTCTTTTAGGACCCAATCACCAAAATCAAACTCTTGAGGGAGAATATACTTGTTATAGATTCTCTATAATCTATTCTTATAGGCTTAAAAGTGTTATAGGGTAGCCAAATGCTTACCATCAAGAAGTTTTATTTATTGAAACTTTTAGACTTTGTAGACTTTCTCATCATCAATATGATCTAAAGATACTCACAATGATGAAAACTCTATCTCAATTGGGATAATATATTATGTATTATAAACAAGGGAGTATGGGATGGCTCCTATGGGTGTTTGATAATTGGTTTGACAAGCCCAAAGGGTAGGAAATATTTTCAAGTGATAATTATGACAAACATCATTGACAATCTTATTTAAAATGGATATAATGGTCTTTTTTGATGCCTCAACTTGTCATTTTCCTTCAAGGTTATATGGCATGGATTTCTTGTGCTTGATCTTGAAGTTTGCACAAAGGTATTTTAAATCTCTATTTACAAAGGATCCACCATTATCAGATATAATACATGTTGGGATGTCATGTTGATAGATGATATGGTAATAAATGAATTTGGTTATCTACTTCTCAATAACATAAGTGAGAGGAATGGCCTCAATCCACTTAGTGAAATACTGGTAGTAGTTAATATGTGTTTATGGCCATTTGATGATGTTGGGTTTATTTTCTTGATGAGATCAAGGACCCAAGTAGAGAATGGCCATAATGTTGTGATCAGTTGTGGTGGTAAGGAAGGTTCTTATATCAAATTTCTATTTCGTTGATAAGGAATAAACTAATGTACATAATTGTAAGCACTATCTCTATTTTTGGCCAATATTAGCCTATTTTGAGGAGCTTTTTAGCTAAGACTACACTATTGGTATGTCTCCCACACATTCCTTCGTGAACCTCCATCAACACTAGATTAGATTCTCTAGAAGATAAATAATGAAGTATAATTCCATCATAGACTTTATGATAAAGTGTGTTTCCCAATACGGTATAATTCCTTAGATGGTGATGTAGTAATTTTTGTTGGTTATTAGATAAGTCAGGTGGGAAAATGCGATCATGAAAGTATTTATAATAGGCTTGATACCAAGGTAATTTAGATGGGGGAGTGGGACAAAAAATGGTGGATATCCTTTCTGAATATAACATAATATGTGTAGTATGTAAGATATTATCAAATAGAAATTGATACTCTTTATCTCCACAATTTATCTATATAATTGATCTAATTATTACCATTGCCTTAGTATATCTATTACTAGCCCTTGGTATTTGTCCAAACTGTAGAGATTTAAAATGAACCTTGAGATTATCCATGATTTTCTTATAAAGAATGAGCTTGTCATCTATGGTTTGATATTGTTTATTGGTTTGATTGATGATCAATTGGGAATCACCATAAATCATCAAGTGTTTAAAGTCCTAATGAATATCAATATATAGTCCTACAATAAGTGCCTCATACTTGAAAATATTATAGGTACAATGAAAATTAATGTGAAATGTTTTTGGAATCAAATCCCTTTATGGTGTAATAAACAATATATTGGATCCATATCCATGATAAGTGAAGAAACCATCAAAATATATCTTTCATTATCATGATGGAGTCATTTGGAAAGTTAAATATGAGTGGTTGAGTGTCAATAATAGGGGCTTATGGAAGTTGATCATAAATAACCAGCCCCTTAATATATTTTTGATTTTGATATTCAACATCAAATTCACATAGGATCATGACCCATTTAGCCATCTGTCTTGTGAGAGTTTCCTTGGAAAATAAAAATTTGAGAGGATCCACCTTGGTGATAAAAATAGTTTTATTGTTCAAC
This sequence comes from Torreya grandis, assembly GCA_037957365.1. Classification (NCBI taxonomy): domain Eukaryota; kingdom Viridiplantae; phylum Streptophyta; class Pinopsida; order Cupressales; family Taxaceae; genus Torreya; species Torreya grandis. The sequence continues at coordinate 2,143,029 of JARHVA010002210.1, forward strand.
ATACAATGTCATAGATTTTGGGAAGAAAATACCATATCTAAACATGCCTTCTCAAAATAAATATAATTATTTTCATAAGACACCAATGTAAAACTCAAATAATAAGCTACATGTTCTTTACCTTAATTATCATGTTGGGCCAATAGTTCCCCCCAGTGAATGCTCAATTATTGATATGTAAAGAAGTAGTGGTTGTCTAGGTATTGGTGGTCTCAAAATGGGAGGGTTGGCTAATATGTCTTTAGATTTTAAAATCCTTAACTAAGAGTATTCATCCCATTTAAATATGACCCATTTGTTTAATAGATGAGAAAATGGGTGGCACTTATTTGCTACTTGAGAAATGAACTTGTCGATTAACTAGATGTTTCCTTGCAGGCTTTAGAGTTGTTTAAGAATAGGTGGAGGTATTTTAAAAATGGCCTTGACCTTAGGAGGGTAAAATTTAATCCATATTTATGATACAATGAGATGTAAAAATTTCCTTTAAGTTACTCCAAAGACACACTTCTTAAGATTCAAGTAGACTTTATAGTCATGAAGCCTCTCAAAGATTCTTCATAGAACATTATGATGTCATGCATGTGTTATTAATTTTTATATTATGTCATCAATTAGTACTCAACATTATCATGCATTATGTCATGGTATATGATAATCATGGTAAACTAATATGTGTGTCCAATGTTCTTCTAGCCAAATGTCATGACTTGGTAATAAAATGTTCCCCTCGAAATGCTAAACATAGTTTTGGGTTGATCTTCTTAGGCTATCTTGATCTGATTGTATCTATAAAATCCATCCATGATATATATTATATCATACCCATCAGTAGGATTGATGATCATGTTGATGATAGGTGGAGGAAAATAATCTTTTGGACATTATTTCTTGATGTCTCTAAATTTTTTTTAAAATATGTATGCCCTGTGGTTTCTTACTCACTAAAACTATGTTATATATCCATTTGGAATAGTCTAATAGTCTGATGAAGCCTACTCATAATAAATTTTCAAATTCATATTTTACCAAGAGGGTGATATATGGATGAATTTTTCTTAATTTTTTCTTAACTGGTTTAGCATATGGATGAACAATAGGTCTATGTAATACCAAGTGTGGGTCTAAGCTTGGCATGTTTGAGTATACCCATGTAAAAATGTCTTTAAAATACATCAAAATGGATATAATATGTTCACATAATACTTTAGTAATAAAATATCCAAGATAAATAGTTTTTGGATCATCATATGTTCCTAAATTCTCTTTGACTATGTTCTTAACAAGAAGTGTGGATCCATCTTCAAGAATAGTAGGCAAGGTATGATCATTATAATCTTATTCTACTATATTTTCTTGATTCTCCTCCTAGAGCTATGGATAATGTGATGAATCTGAATCTACTATCTCATGTAATGGTCAAGTAGTAAATACCTAAATACACTTGAGAGAGATACACTCAAATAGTTTTTGTTCTAAAGAGATACATATAAAGGCTATGGAGATAAGACTTAATGGACATTTTGGATCCTTAGGGGATGAAGAAATTTTCCTACATGAGAGTACCTGGGATAGGTTTTCACTCGATATATTATCTTTTTATTTACTTTTTTACTTGATCAAAAAGCACCTAAAAGAGGTTTTCACCAAAATATATGAATGTTTTATATTTATTGTGACAAATAAATTTTGCATCCTCTCCAAAGTAGGCAAGAGGATATAATTAAAAATCAAATTTTTTTTTGTGATCACCAATAATAAATCCATATCTTAAGCCCATTATATTCTACAATTGATTATTTATTCTCAAACCCATCAAGGCATATGCCCAAATTTTGTTGATCCCAATAAATGCATTTGGGATGCGAAAGGCATAAGAAACAATGAAGTCTTGTATCAATAAGGGAAGCTCCAATAGTTGAATGGGTTCTTCCTTTAGGATGGGAAGCTCCAATGGGATAAATAGGTGTGATGGTCATGATAGATTTTTGGTCAAATAAATTTGAGTCAATGAGCTTTTCAAAAAAGATATGATGGAATGTTATGTTTCTTCCAAAAGTCTCATTTCTAGTTGATTCAGATGAATCACTATCAAAATTCATGAGGTCACCCCTAAGTGGTATAAATCTAAGACCATAATTTAGATTAGGTACACCAACTAATAAATGTTACAAAATTCCTTAGGATCATGGGCCAAGGCCACTTCCTATATAATCAAGATGATCCATGATCCAATTAGGGATTAGATATTTTATATTTTGAAAGTAATCAATAAGGACTTTATAATATAAATAGTCTCCCTCTATGACAACCTCTTGATCCTTATTTAATTAAGTAGTAGGTACAAATACCATAAGTGGTTTCCATTCTTTTTTCTTTAGTTGCCAAATCAAGGTGGGTGTTTTTAGAATCTTGGATGGTTTAGGCTTACCAAATTTTTTTGAAGACTTTGGTAGTTTTGAAACATGGAAGGTGTCCTTTATATGGTATGTGAAAATTCCCATATCTTTAATAACAAATTATTTTACAAGAGTTATACGAAATGGCTTGGCTGAAGTAGATGCAAGGTGACTAAGGTTGATATAATTAAAAGGAGGTGGATGTGAAACTATTTCCTTATTATTCTTCATGATGAATTCAAAACTAAGACAATATTTATAACTATGATACTTAGCCTAAAGATGTTTAAAATATTGATAAGGTTGTTGATTGGAAAAAATAATAACTTTTATCCCATTGTAGGAAAACCTAAGGCACTGATGCAAGGTAAATGGAATGGCCTATACTTCATGGATCTAAGGATGACAAAGAAGTATGTTATAAAGAAGCTTAATGACCACAATATGGAGTAATGTGTGGTTATAAATAGACCCAACAATAATCAATAACCAAATATTACTATAAGACTCTTGCTCAACATTTTTGCAGACCTTTATGGTGATTGTCTCTAGTTGGATGTCCTTTGTAGTATATCCTAATATCTATACTAATTTTAGGGACACTATGTTCAACCTTTAAGTATTGTCTATAAGAACCTACTTGATCTTATGGTTTTCAATAATTACCTCAATATACAGTGGGTTGTTATGACTCAAACCTAGGGTGGACATGTTTTTTTATCAAACATGATATTACAAAATGAAGACAAATGTCCAATTAGTGTTTGGAATTGTTCAAGATTTGTATATTTGGGAATAGTTGATTATTTAAAAATGTTTTTCATAATAATTAAAAGGAGTTCATACATACAAAAGAGATCTAAAATGGAAATTTGCATAGGGGTTTTGCTTATTTGGTTAGATAGACTATAAGGTTTCTTAATTTTGGGAGGAGTTAGCTTGGTTTTGGATGGCACAATATTAGGCTTCAAAAAAAAAGAATAAGGTTCACATTGGGTTCTATGGAATAAGACGGTAAAGAGCCTTGGATAGTAACTTGTGATTGTCTAGTTGTAACTGCACAACCTATAGGTGGCAAGGATACAATATAATTAGGAGGTAAAGGCAAAGGGCCTTGTAGGGTGACTAACAAGAGTCTAGTTATATTACTCTAACTTTAAGTCAATGAGGATCCATTAAAATTAGAATAAGGGTGTTGTCTATAAATAGTAACCCATGAAAATGGAGTCATAGTGGAATTCCATGAATTTGATGTGGTATTACTAGAGGGAGAGCCTGTTGTCCCTATAATATTTTGTCTTATATCATGAGGAATATGAAATGGTTCATGGGACATGATAGTAATAGTGGCAATGTGGGTTGAAGAAATACTTCCCATTGTTTTTTTATAGTCATAATGCATGTTGTTGTAACCTAATTTATTAGAATGGGTATTATGATCCTATTTATAATCATGTTAATTATGATTTTGACCCTAATTTGGTTCTAATTCTACCTTTAATTATATACTTGATTCTAGTGATTGTTTCTTGGTGGTAGCTGATTGTGTTGAGGAAATAGATCTTGGTAGATTCTCATATCTTTATCAATGCCTTATGAGGATAATTTTATCTCAACTTGACCAATGTTAATGAGATATTTAATAAGGCACTACAATTACATGCACCAATCTACACCATGTCCAAAAACATGATATAATTTTTCCCATTCATTTTCCTTATACCAATCTAGTTTTGGTTGATCTTGAGGAAATAACCATGGTATTGGCCATACAATCATGTCAGCTAATATGATCTTATGGAATACTATCTCAATAGGTTCTCCCACTTTACTGAAGACTCTATATTGATTGTGAAATGTCCTCTTTATAGGTTGTCTTTAAAAATTGGGTGATTGATTAGGTGGAGTTAATTATAAATTTAGGGCTAACAAGGCCTATACCATTTGTACATGTCTTTTTCTAGTCACACCACTTCTAACCATGTTATTTTTCTTATTTAAACACCTAGATTTATCTTACACACCTATTTGACTAGATGATGGGTTCTGATTTGATTTTTGACCATACATGAAAATATTGACAAGGACCTTATAAATAATAACATTATCAATTTATAAACCCTTTTATATAATCTCTTTAAATGTGTTTGCTTAAGTAATTTGTATATTATGTGCCACCTCAGGGTTTAGGTTATATGAAATTGTGTTTGCCAACTATCTATCTCGCAAGTTATGTTGAAATTGACCCACTAATTCTCTCCACATCTATAAATATGCAATTAGTATTTCTCCATCATGTTGTTTAGGTTTTCACAAGTCAATAACAATAAATTCATTCTCAATTTTATAAAATAAATGGTTGAAAAACTTTTTAGATAATTCATTCCAATCCATAATTGATCCCTTCGGTAACTTGAGTAGCCAATCTAAATCTTGTCCCACTAAACTTCATGGTAAATATTGAAGGAATAACATGATACTATTTTCTACGTCTTAGCAAAATATTAAAAATGCTTGGATGTGTTTATTTGGGTTAACCTTTCCTTTCTATTTATCAATTTTGGGTTCTTAAAAATGAGGTAGAAAGGGGACTTAGAGAATGTTTAATTCAAATGGATATGGACATATCCCATCAAATTTGTAATTTTTGATCCTATTTTGAGTCTTTAAACATGACAAACTCTCTTTCACGTAGTTTCACTCTTTCATATTTGGTGCATTCTTGGGGAGAAGATAACTCTATTGGGGTGGAACGTGCCCTTGTTGCTATTGTTAAGGGAAAAATGTGCCTCTGTTATTAATTTTACGGTGGTATATGCCCCTGTTATTATTGTTGGGGTGGTATGTGCCCCTATTTTTGTGTGGATTTGGTAGGTATGTAAACCCTATGATCCTAAACTTGGTTTTGGTCCACTCTTTGAGTCAAGTATGTAAGCAGTCAATTCCTAGGAATTTATTGCCTTGAATCAATGATTTTATACTAATTTTGGGGAGTTATTTTTCTATTCACCATTGTATATGTTGGTTTAGATAAACTAGCCAAATTTTTTTGAAAGATTTCCTCAATGTGTACCGATTTTTTGGGTCTTTAGTTTTCAAAGGAACAAGAGGTTCTTGGTGATTAAAAAATGTGTACTCCATGTCTAGTGGAGTGTGTTGTAGAACCTCTTAGGATTTGGGTTTCTCGGTTGAGACATATTGCTATATCATTGTTGTGTTATCAACTATATTTTCCATTTTTTGAACTACATTTCCTTTTTCCTTTGAAGCATCATTGTTGATTGACATAGCTACTAGAGAGTTCATTAAGTCTGATAAGTTGGTCTACATATCATTGACTTATTTTTTTTATCTTTTTAATGAGATCTTGATTGGTTTGTTTAGACTCTATAATTATTTCCTTACCTTTGTTACAAGAACATATATTTGATTGTGCAATATTTTTAAACCTTATTCTCTTTATTGATCTCATTCTCTAACTAAGGTGTGAAATTGTTCTATAAGAAAATCTAAGGGTAGTCTAGCACCTAATTCTATCAACCTTAGAAGAGGTTCATCTCTATCCTCTTGGGGTTAATAGTCTAAAAAGTATTCCTTAGATCCTACAGTTGTGTGAGTGCACTCAAATACCACATAATTGTATTGACCACCATAATAATGTTCTTCCTCATAGATAGGGCCATAAAGGACCATACTACAAGTGTACCTTTGAGTCATGTCTAAAAAGGTTTCTCTCTACATTTAATTAGGTTTAGAAATGTTTTAAAATTTCTTGAACAAGGTATGTTTTTTAATCCTTTTTAAACAAGATGACTGGGTGTAGACACCTAAATATGGCCACCATTAACCTCCAACCAGGATTTTGACCAATTTCTACCAAAATTCACAAATTGGCCTAAAAATAGTAAAACACATTAAATGATTTAAAATTAATATATTCAAGTGCCAATTTTGGCCTAAGTATCCCTAAATGGAGAAATGTAATTTATGAAGCAACTAACTTTGATCAAATCATTTTGAATCAGAATGACATTTTTACACCTAAGTGCTCTGTATTGCTCCTTTCTAACAAACTTATTACACAAGACATGTTCCTTTGTTATTTTGTTTTGAAAACATCCTAAATGTGATAATGGATCCAATGTATCTGATGATGACTCTTAATTCCAATCCAGTCAAATTTTAAGACAATAACAAGACATTCTAACCAATTTGAGTAATTTGTTCACCAAGATCCAAGGTTTACATCAAAGCGATTAATCATGCTTAAGAGATAAGTAAACCAAATCATGAGCCTAATTAAGAATTCCATGGAACTTGTTGAATAATTTATTTTTGGAAATGAATATTTAATATCTACATCATCAGGTGACATCATTTCTTAAGAACATATCCTTAGGCCATAAATGTATAACATATCAAGGTTAACTCCTCCCATGCCTCATGAAATCCCTTCTATTCCTAGTTAATACCCCTCTATCCAAAATATTAATGGGGATATTTGTATAATGAATTTCATATTGGGATTTATTCATGGCCACACATATCAATCTTAAGATGGATGGTCATGGTTGATCCTTAAACCATTCCAAAAATATATAAATAGGAGGCCTTACCTATTGAATTTTAAGCTCTAATATGCCAAATTTATAATTCCCAAATGCATTCAAAATAATTTCATCTTAGTTTTATTATTCCCAAACATTGATCCAAGCCAATCCAAGTGAAATCTAAACAAGGTGCCAAGGAGAGATGGAGGTAACCACACTTCATCGATGCAAACTTCATGAGCACAAATCCAAGCAACCCACTACAACAAGCATTTTATAACATCCAAAGAAGGTGAAGGAAGGTCTTTATTTCATGGGTTAGTTGTGTTTCCATTTTGTTTTTTTAACTAATCTATCCTTAGTAACTAGGCCTAAAGATGTTATTCTAGTGTGTTTATTTCATTTTGATTTTATTTTGGGACTAACACAATACTAACCATCATCTCTTGAGTCAAATTCCTTGTTCACACTAGGTACCAAAGAGATTAGAATGTGAAAGGTGGTGTATTTCAATGTATAATTTGAAGAATGATGCTCACAAATTTACTAAACCTTGGGTAAAGTGAAATCATATGAATTGGAAGAAGGTATGATAACTCAAAAATCCTAGAGTGTACCTATTACACTAAAATGTAGAATTTGAAGATATGTCAATAGCATAAATGCTAGTTAAAATTTGATGAGTTAATACTAGGAAACTAGAAGAAATATCTTTTAATTAGGAAGGATAAAATACAAACTAAAAAAAATCAAGATGTGGAAACATGTAGGAATTCCTAAGTATAAAACTAGAACAAAATGGACAACATAGTGCCACTACATGGTGATATGAACGGTATCATAAAATGTTTTTCTATAACTTAGAGTTAAATTAGTGTACAGGATGACCTAAGTTAACCAATTATGAAAATTATAATGAGCCTATAAATGGATATCAATCAAAATAGGAAATTAAACCCAAGTTCCCTCAAGTCATGTGCAAATGGAAAACCCAATTTAACACATCAACCTTATGAACTTAGAAAGGTGAAATTTTGAATTTGAACTACTAATGAAGGACATAAAGATAATTTGGGAATAGGTTTAGACTCAAATGGGTAGCATAACTACTCGAATTAGATGATATGAAAAAATGTTTAATATGACAAATATGAATAAGGAAAATATTGATTCTAACTTTGATTGCATAATGTGTCCTTATTAAAGAAATTATGGACAATGTGTTTGGTTATGATGTGTGTTTACCAACAAGTTTTTACTACAATCAATAGAAATTAATCTAAGACCAAAAGATAAATTCAATAAGTAGTCATCCTAATCCCTGTACTGACAAGGTTTGTTTTGTATTATTAAAAATATGTCTATATACATATACTTGGAGGGAAATGAAGTCTTCATCCAAAATAAAAGTGCATTATATGGTAGGTTATTTTACACCCCCCTTTTTTTAAGTGATAATATAGTGACATGGACATTTGGGTGTACCCTACATCAATAATACTCTATGGTATGTAGGGATTTCTAAAACTTAAAATTTATGACCATATAGATGGTCCCAAGTATGGTTAACACAAGATATGCAACATGATAATTGAGTTCATAGTGATAAACTTATCATGCAAGGGTTTATTCCTTTGTATGATGATTCCATTCATGGACTGGTTAGTAGAATCCCTTGGTTGACTAGAGCTAACTTGAGATTTAATTACTAAAGGATATGTTATCCACTCACCCCCCTAGTTCTAGAAATATGTGTACCTTGATTTATATACCCCACCATGGAGCACAGTTGAAACACTATTGAGAGATGAAGCACTAGATAAATGCTTCCCTAAATAACCCATGTGAGGTAATGAAAACCCACTCATAAGACAAATTTCATGAAATAAAATCTAATTAAAAAGGATTTAGGGTTGTGTTTATATCACACAAATCATATGAGTTTTGGGGAGAGCCTAGACAAACTATTTTTTACACCTTACACAAAGTCACAATGACAATGAAAAGGTGCATTTGATCACTAGAGTTCTATTTAGGAAATGGGGGTGATCATAGAAATGCAATTCTTCTTGATCAAATAATATAATAGTCAAATGATAAATGACTTATATAAAATAAAACACACTTTAAAAAAAGATTGTAACTTTGATGTGTGTTTGGTTTTAAACACTGAATTGAAATGTTTGGTGATGTTCTTGGCCCCTTGGCCTTAGTTTTCAAAAAATTTGAAAAACATCCACTTAAACAATCAAATAAACCCTATGATTTTCCTTTTAAACATCAAAGGGAAGGGCCCTAATTATTTTTAAATACCAAATAAAATGTTAAAAAGACTTAAATATGCTCAAATAAACACTTTCCTCACAAGTGATATAAGAAAAATTAGAGTCTTATTTAGCTTTGAAGCATAGTTTCAAATGAGATAAGCATCTTTAGATTTGTTGCTCTTGAGTATTTGTTTCTTCAAAAAAATAGAGATGGATGTTGGTCAATAATGATCAATGACAGTTGATGCAAGACTAATTCTAATCATATTTTAACCATGTTTTATCGAAACTAACTAATACTAGTCAGTTTTGAACCTGAGGGCAAAAATGTTATGCTCAAAAATACTTGTTAGCTCAACAATTAGAAAGAATTTCCAAAAAGAAAATTTTTAGATCAAGAAATGTTCAAACTAGAGACTTATAAAATTCAATTTGATGAAAACAAACTTGAATAAAGATCTAAAAACTGAAATTTTTAGTCATATTTTCCCTTACAACCCAACCAATGTCAGTCAGGCTTGACTGATGCCGATCACACAGAATTGATGTCAATCACTGTGTAACTTGTGTGTGCATAAAAAATGTTAGAAACATGGGAAAATGAGCATAAAAATAGTTATTAAATATTTTTTAATGACTTTAATGGAAATATGAGATCACCAAGATGTCCTCTTTACTTGAATGGATGTAATGGTCACACTAGGTGTGCCAAAATGTAGTATTGGATTAGAAAGAGGATTAGTTCAAACATTATTCATTAAAAACAAAAAAAAATCATAATAACTAACAATATAAGATAACCTATTCAACAAGGTTTGATAATGATAATAAGTAATGATTGAAAGAAATCACATATGAATATTACCATCCCAAGTGACTCCACCATCTAAATACAACTCCAAGCATGTTTTTCCCCTTCATTTGTTGTTTTTGTCTATGTTAACAAAGGATGCCAAGCTCCTGTAATATCTCAATATCACCTTGTATAATCTATGCTCTACATAAGAAATCTTATCTATGCCTATCAAATAAATCTATCTTATTGAAAATAAAACATAGTTTTCAACATAAATATGTCTTGTGGAGATAATCCTACATTATAATTTAATACAATATAAGCTTTAAAATGATGTTATATTTCCTTCTAGTTATAGATTTTTCAAATGGTTCAAGATCAACAATGACCTTCCATCTTAAGATTGATATGTGTGGCCATGAATTAATTAAATTTTTTCAATTAAATCCACAAATACGCTCATAATTATTTAGGAGGAAGGGGCATTAATGAGGCATGGGTGCCCATAAACTTGATATTTAGTGCATTTATGACTTATGGATGCCACCCCATTGATCTGTCATTAGGTGATGTAGATATTCAAAATAATTTTCCAATAAATAAATATTCAATTTGATACATATAATTATTACTTAATCCCTTAATTTTAGTTAATTTTTATAAGTAATATTAATCAATTTTAGTGAAATTCTTTAAAAAATGGTGTCAGATTAATCAAAATAATCAAAAAGTCATATTACTGGGTCGTAATTTGATTCCAAAAGAATTAGAAGGTGATATTATATGTGGATAGACTGTTATCCCATTTAGGATGTTAATAACACAAGACAATAAAGGTACTTGATATGTACTAATGAATTAAAATAAAAGAGTAATCTAGAGCACCAAAATATGAAATCATCATTTTGACTCAAAGTGTTTTAATAAAATTTAGGAATGACATAAAATGTATTTCCCCATTTATGGATACATTAGCATAGATTAGTATTTTTATATAACAAACACAAACCATTTAGAATGTTTACGTGATTTTATACTAAATTGGTCATTTGAGTACAATTCAAGTAAGATTGATAATTTAAATATACAATGGTGTTAAGAAATGGATGTCTACACTAGGAAGCAAGAGAGTAGGTACATGTTCTAAAGCTGTAGAGATAGAACATAAGTATATTTTAAGCATTCTAGGCAAGATATAAGACCTATGACATCAACATAAGGCTAGTTGGACTAAGAAATATAGGCCAAGGGTCACAAAGATAGAGTAGATGTGAGACTTGTCTAAACACGAAAGATAAATATTTGAGAGGAATAAACAAGGTTTGAGTTTCCTAAGTGTACAATACTAAAGTGTTATATAATCATAAAATATTATCTATAGGAACCCTCTATCAGTGTAAAATAAAACCTTGGATAGGGTTTAAAATGACCAATTCATAAAATGATGAGAGATTGGCATAAATTGCTCATAAAATTGAAAGAGTTTTGGCTTAAATTGCTCACAAAATAACAAGGGTGTGGCTTAAACTACTTAAAAATGGATGAGATCATGGCTCAAATTTATCTCAAAATGGTGATAGCATGGAATAGGAGTGACCGATCTGAACATAGAAATTGAGTGTTGCCTACATAGTTTAAAAATACCCCAAGACATTATAGTTCAACATACAGTGAGAGATACTATTAATCAACAACATGTTGAGGTAAGAAAGTGGCAAACTGAGTTTAATGGAATAGGATTTGGCAAATTTTAAAATATGTAATTTTTGGGACTAGTTGCATATAAAAACCATGTTGAAGTGATTTGACATACTAATTTCTAGGATGTGCTCATGATGACCAAATATAAATTATCTACTAAATATTTCTTTGAATATGGTATCTCAATCTCTCTATTGTACCTATAAACAAAAATCAAAATCAAGATGCTAAAATGAGGGATTGACATAATTATGAAAAGGCATGAAGGAAATATGATATGACTTACACCCAATTATGGGTCCTCATAAATTTTTTAAATAAAATCAATTTCAAATATGCTTGAGATGCATAATATTCAAATGGTCATCTAACTCTTACCCATTTTGTGTAGCCAAATTTTATTATCTAGATCTATAATTATCTATAATAATTAATTTTCTTAGTTAATTACGCTCAAATTTTCCCTTAATTTCACATTGGTATTTTTTTAATTATGTTTTATCACAAGATACTCAATTTTTAACTCTATGGGCTTGATGCATGTGTTATAGTTATGACATAACTTTTCTAATACACTTGAAGATTATTCAAGGTAGCACTTTATTTTTCATCAATTAGTTATTTTTATTTCAATAAAACTACTATATAATCCTCATCATAAATTATATCCTCAAATTAAATTCACAAGGAAGGAAAATTGATATCGATAGGTAAAATAAAATAGATTCAGTGCCATAAACTATGGAATATGGTATGGCTTGTGTTAGGGTTTGAATATTTTTATGGTAGGCATAGAGGGAAATAAATACTTATAAGCGAACATATTGTCAAATGACATGAATAATATTTTCAATAATTTATAATAGTGGCTTATTATATGCCTCAGCATGTCCATTTCTTTGATGAAAATAAGGAGTATAAAATTGTTTCTCGATATGGTATTTGGCATAGATGGGTTTGATGTCATTATTTTTAAAGATATTCCATTATAATAAATGATGTTAAAATGAATGCCAAAGTGATGTATAAGGTTTTTATAATGAATTTGGGAAAAAATTTATTAGTTATTTAAGTGATTGGAAGTGCTTCAACCCACTTAATAAAATACTAGGTCACAGTGAGCATGGCTTTATGGCCATCTAAATATGTAAGACTAGTTTTCCTTATGAAATTGAGTCCCCATGTGGAAAATATATAAGGAATAGTAATTGTATAAAGTGATTGGGTTAAAACATTAATGATATTGGCATTATTTTGATAACGCACATAATTCTTAACATAGGTACATTCATCTAATTCCATAGTGGGCCAATAATATCCTGTACATAAGAGATTTTTGGCAAGGACCATTCCACTAATGTGGGTCATATAAATCATTTAATGTACTTATTTAAGTGATAATAAATACTTTATTTATGTCAAATAATTAAGTAGAGTTCCATCCTATCTTATATGATAGAGTGTATCACTAATTAAGGTATAATGAGAGGAATTGTTTATAAAAGATTTTTATTTATTGCGTGAAAGGTTATAAGGAAAAATATGGTTGTGTAAGTAGTCATATAATTCATGTTTCAAAGTTTAGATAGGATGAATAATATCTCATACCACTTCATATGTTAAATTTTCATGAGCTAGTTTCATAATGAATTTAACAAGGAACTAGTAATCTAAAACGTGATCTATAATTAATATCAATCATCCAATCATTGTCATTACATCTATAGTCATGTTAATAGATTCTGGTATCTTCTCAAACTAGATAGGTTCAAATTTATTATTTTTATTGTAAATAATGATTTTATAAGTATAATATTGTTATATTTTGTCTAGTATTGTTATATCACCTGGTTAATAATCAATTGGGAATCCCCCATGAACATGCAATTGTTTAATATTCCATTATACTACTATGTGAAGCTCTTTAATGAGTGATTCATAGTCTACTATATTATTGATACAAGTGAAACCAATGCAAAAAGATTTAGGGATAAGATTCCCTATAGTGTTATGAATATAATGTCATCTCCAAATCCACTAGATGTGTAAGAACCATGAAAGTAGATTGTTTGTTGTTGTTATTCAGAAGAGGTTTCATCAAGAGTCAAGATTGAATTATCATGGAAAATGAAAGTGAGTGGATTCATATATAATAAGGGTTATTCAACAAATTGATCTTAATATACATTCCCCTTAATTTATTTTTAAGGTATATAATAAATATAAAACTCACTCAATACCATGACCCATTTAGCCTTGCATCTAGTCCAAGTTGCCTTGGAAAGTAAATATTCGAGTGGGTCCACTTTCAAAATATATATTTTTTTGTTAGGCATATAATGTCATAACTTTTGGGTTATGAATACCATTGCTAAGTAGGCATTTTTTGTTTTTTTATAGTCCTATTCAAATGAAACCAATGTTTTAGTTAAATAGTATACTTATTTATTTCTCCTAATAACCATGTTGGGTAATTTCAAACAAGCCATATTTTATTGATAAAATGTAGAGGAGTAGTGTTTTCCTAGGTGTTGGTGAAGTTAAGATAGGTGGATTTATTAAATATTATTTCAAATTCTCAAATTTTTATTAATAGTCAATGTTCTATGAAAATGTGGCACCCTTATTCAAAAGTTAAGTGAAAGGATGACATTTGTATACCAATTATAAAATGAAGTGTCAAATAGATTGAATTTTTACATACAAACTATAAATATTCTTGAGATTAGAAGGTGGATATATTTTTGTAATGGCCTTAAACTTTGTTGGATCAAATTAAATGCCCCTACAAGAGACAATGAAGCCTAATAATTTTCTATAGGTTATACCAAATACACACTTATTAGGATTAAGATGCACCTTATATTCACAAATCCTTTCAAATATACTTTTTAAGACTTATAGATGGCCTACTCTGGTCTTTTATTTTCAAAAAATGGCATCCATGTAGCCTTCTAAAATATTGTGCATGATGTCATGAAACATGATTTTCATGGCATGTCGATAAGTAGAACTAGCATTTTTTAGGGAAAATAACATCACTTGGTAATAGAACATCCTTCTTGGATGGTAAAAATTATTTTTTATTAGTCTCTAAGTGTTATTTTTATTTGATTATATCCTTAAAATCCATCCATTATAGATAACATATCATATCTAATTGTGTAATATACAATCATATCAATGTTTGGCAAAGGAAAATCATCTTTTGGGCATGTTTGATTGATATATTTAATATACATACATATGCAGATTCAATGTGGATTCTTGTAGACTAGGGAATTGTTTTAGATCCATTATAAATAATCTATGGGAAAAACACATCTTTCCTCCAATAAATTTTATAAATCTTTTTTTAACTAGTATGGTAATATGAGGATGAATTTATATTAGCTGTTGTTTAACTAGATTTACATATGGGTGCACAACAAGTTGATGTACATATAAATAGAGATTGATTATAAGAATATTGGAATAGGCACAATGAAAATGTTAATAAACTCTTGAATGAGGTCATTAATAAACTCACATTCATATTTAGTGATGGATTCTCCTAGTGTAATCCATTTCAGATCATCTAATGTTCTAATGTATACTTATGTTGTGCTTTGTACGACCAATATAAAACCATCATATAGAATAGCTATAAATTAGGTTCATTTATCTTATTCATCATTTTTTGGATAAATTGGATCATCTATCTTCCCTATGTATGAATATTATGACTCACCAAACACTGCTAAAAGTGACTTAATAATGGCACATGGGAAATCTTGAACCAATTTTTTGAATACTTTATGTTCCTATAAATTGATTTATGACTTATATAAGGTTATAAGATTTGAGGGACCTGATAATTCATTCAAAATAGGATTAAATTTCACATTTAATGGATATTTAAATGGGTTTTCATCATGGGACTCATCTTTTTCTTTATTAGTTTCCTCATCTAAAAATGCCTCAAATAAATTTTCACTTGGGGACCTAAATATTTTTTTTCTTCTTTTTTGATTTTAACTAAGGAAGTTCACCTAATCTCCAAATTAAGTGGTATTATCCAATTTAATAATGAATCCTTTCATATGATCATCAATAAAAAAACTATCTCTAGTGCACATGAAGTCTTCAATTACCTTGTCCTTCTAAAAATCATCCAATGGTATATGTTCATCCTGTTGGTATTGGTCAATTAATTCAGGGTGATGGAGGAAAAGAGTGTAATTAGAGGTGATAGAGGAATTGGCATAAATTTTATTAGTACTTAAATTTTTTTATTATCTAACTCATCATAAATGTTATAATAAGAATATACATCATTTTTGGCATATTCATCATGAGATGGTAAATTGGTATCACTCTTAAGTTATGAGGGGTCACCCCCATGTGGTTTATATAAAATACCTAAAGTTCCTTTATGTTTAATACTAGATAATATCTCAATAAGAACTTATTTATTTAACCCCAAGCCTTTGCCTTCACAAACTTGGTTATTCATTATTCAGTTTCAGATAGGATACTTATTGATTTTATAGAAATTAGAAAAGTTATCATTGTAAAACTATGAGTTATTATCACCTTTGCTATATTATTTTTCTTCTATAGTAGTTTTAACAAAATAAATTAGAAATTTTTCATAAGATTCATCCTTATTATTCCATTTTAGTCTAATAATCTTCACTTTGGGTTGACCATATGATTTAGGTGTTTTTGGAAATTTAGCTATATGAAAATAATTACCAATTTCATATTAAACATAGCCTTTATCTATAATGGTAAAATGAGAAGATATTTAAGGAGGTGATGTAGATTAGGTAGATGAAAGAGTACTTGGATCCACATAATTTGACTATGAAGGTTGAATAGTTATCCTTTTTCCTTTTTATGGACATGCTCTTGGCCTAGATGATTCTTTTATATTTTATACTCTGATTCAAGATGTTTACAATATTAGTATGACTAAAAATTGATAGCTATGGTGACATCAAAGATTTAAAGAGTGAATTAAATGCACTTATGCATAGTATAAGGTATTTTACATACTTCATGTATCTAATGCCAATCAATAAATATGTTTTATGATAGATCTAGATCAAGGACATGGAAAAGGGTATTGTGGTTTAGAGTCCTAATGATAACAAACAAGAAAATGGTGCCTTATTATTCACTTTCCTCATTATGATAGGACTTGATTGTTATAGTATATAGATTAACATCTACTATTATATAGTCCAAATATTTAACCAACTTTAAAGCTACACTATTTAAACCTGAACCATTATCTATAAGGACACAATTGATCTTATGTCTAAAAATGACTTGCTTTATATAAAGTGGGTTATTATGGAAAGGACCAATGGGTGACATGTTGATTTTTAAAAATGTAATCATTTAATAAAATTCCAAATGAATCCTAATAATTTTTAATTTGGCAAGATCAATGTCACTTGGGACCTTGGATTGGCTTCAAATATAATTCAATATGTATTTTTAAAAATTTGACCTATGCAAGAGATCTAAGATGTATATTTCTAATGTTGTATTTTAAAATTATTACTTTAATATCATATGGATTATTATTAACATAAAAATTTGGAATAGATTTTTAAGGTATAATTCATTTAATTGGATTATTAGAGGAAGAAGGTGTGGTACATTTTATTATAACCTTAGAATGTCGAGTTACGATTGCACAATCCTAAGTTGGATTGAGGTTACTATAATTACAAGGGATTGGGATGATACAAATTATTAATTAGCTATTATTAATGGAATTTTAAACCAAATAGGATGACTAATATATGGGCAAGGTTGTCATAAAATAGATTGTGGTGGATTTCAAGTAGTTTTCATTTTTGGCTTATGATTGTTCTTGATAGTGTTTATTCTAGAGTGGGATTTCAAAATAGGTTAGGTCATGCATTAGTAAGGACAACCAATAATAAGCTTAGTGAATTGAACATGATAATACCACTCTCTTGAGGGGTGGTGTCAATGAAATTAATAAATTACAGAGGAAATCAAGACAAGAAATACCTTCCCATAGTGCCTCTCCTTCAAAGACGGTCCATAAATGTGTTTGTACCAAGATTCAGTGTTCTAAGTATTTATCAATGTGGTTGGGAATGTGATTGCATCATATATTCTAGAACCAATGGTTTTGGATCCTTGATTGATCAATTTGGGGAATTTGGTGAATCTTTTTCTAGCAACATTTCGATATAGGTTTTTTACACTAAAAATCTTGGTCTCTCTTAAAGCCATTTCTACATAATAATATTACACAACTTAAGTTTGGAATTTATGGCCATGGATTATGTATTTATAGATTTATATAAATTTTTAGAATCAATAGTAACCATTCATATTGAGATCAAGCTGTGTGGCCAAGGATTTATTCAATTTTGGAGGACAAACCCATTAATATTTTGGAACAAGGGAGCATTAATGAGGCATCAGCAGTATTAAACTTGATATTTATCTGCATTAATTCCTAGTGTTTGACACCATTTTGATGATGCCATGGGTTATGTCATGGCCCATGTATTTTTAAATATGAATTTTTAATAGTGGATATTCAATAACGTTTCATGGATTTTCCACTTAAGTTCTTAATCTAATTTGATTTGGTTAATGAGTTTACTTAGTATTTGACAATTCTTGGAAATTGGTTGCAAATTTAATTATAATGTTTTAAAATGTCAATTTACTTGGTTATAATTTAAATGGATTTGAATTATAGGAAAATGAAAATTATATATAGTTTATCATCCTAATTAGGATAATTTATATGTGAATTGACACATGCATTTAATGTGTGTTGATGAATCAAAAGATTTCAGTGGTCCAAAATGTCATTTTACTTTGTTATAATTTGACTCAAATTGAATTGGAATAAGATAATGATTTCATAAACTTAATCTCCCCTTTTAGGTATACATGAGCACAAATTGGTACCTACACATGAGTTTTGAAAATGAATTAGAACATTTCAGTTATTTTGGTATAGAATATGTGTTGTTAAATATCATTCATATTTATAATTTTAGAAAAATAATGATAAGAATTAGATTTATACATTTTTCCCATGTTCAAGAGGGTGTTGTGAGATATTTAGTTGAAGTAACAAATTTTCAAAGAATAAAAAAGTCACTTAAAATGATTATAATTAAAATAATTAAATTTTTGTCTACTTTTTTATAAATTTTTCATGAGTCACAAAGAAACAAGATTACAAAAAAGCCCCAAATAGTGTTTGGGGGTCCCATCATTCCCCTTGAGGGGAGGACAAAAAAATTGAATTTTTGATGGGTTGGCCCTTGATCAAAAGAAAAAAGCATCACATAATTTAATAAAGGAAGATGAATAATGAAGCAATTATAAGAAAATAGTGTGAAAAATAGATGAACAAGGATATTTTGAGAATTTAAGCAAGATAAATAAGAGAACAATAGGATTTGGGGTGGAAATTTTGAAAATTTTACTATGCGTTTACCCCTGGGTGGAATATATTAGTCATTTTCACCCTCCACTATTAAAATCTAGAGCTTCAATATTTGTGTATGAGAGAGATAAAAAAATGGTTAATTTCCCATACCATCGACACATTAGAGAGCACATATGGGTGTAACAATGACCACTAGGGAGTGGAGCATCAATAGGTACCTTTCTTTGGTTTTTGAATTTTACATTTAATGTATTTATTACTAAGAATAAATAAGATGTTAAGCAATCTTAACATTTTTTAAATTTGGCAAACGATGAGGTCATTAACAAAAATGTTGGTTTCACCATAAAAAATGGCAAGGTCATCACTAAATAAGTGACTATGACAATTTTGATATAAATAACCAAGTCAAATGGAAAAATCATGAAATACAATGAGGTCACCCTACCAAACAGGGATAATGCCCTACATATTGGTGGGTTTATAAACCCATGAAGGAAAATGGTGGACCTAACTTACAAAATCATGAAATAACCCTATTAAATGGTGAGATCATCAAAAAAATTATGATGACACCATAAATACCAAATAAATTAGAAGATGAGAAAATGTGTCTAATAGAAGATTAGTCTAGGTCCTAAATTAGAAGAATCTAGGTAGACTTGATTAACTAAAGGAAAATGAAGAAATGAATGACTTGGTTCACTATGTGTTGATTTGTAAGAGTGAGTCAAGGTCATTATGGTGTGAAAGTGATTATCCCAAGTTCTTCATCCATGTGACATATAGACAAAGGAGCTCATGGTATTACTAGAGGTGGTACAATTATATCACCTAGATCAGTTGCCAGTGATTCATGTAGATCGAGCTTATCTATTAGTGCTTATAGATAGGTGGTACTATGAGACATAAAATTTCAATTTTTTTAACTAGGGAGGCCATAGTCAACTTAGAGTATGTTTATATGATATTACACATTCCTAATTAGGGCCAAAGGATCACCTATATGTTAGCAAGCTAACTATCTATGCTAGAGGATTTAATTGGTGTAACAAACATAGAGGTAGTGGAGGACACCATAGATATAGATGAATTTAATTAATTGGAATGAAATCAAGAAATTTAGGCAATATAATTAGTAATAGGGGGTATAGTAATGGTATGAACACATGCATATGGGAATTTTTTTTCAAAGGTTATTATTTTGATGGTTCTTGTTAGTAGCCTTCTAATGCCAGACAAAAGTAATTTTTTTAATAGATTGGCTTGATTGGAGTTTTATAGGATATTTATGATCACTCTACATGATTTATATGGGGTTCCATCATTTTATCCCATATTTATCAATACTTTCATATGATAGCATACCACATAGGGTAAACGATCGAGCATAGAGATTGCTACAAGTTTGGGATTCAAAGCATATGATGATTGAGTATCTAGTGGGGATGATATATCATCAGGGACTTAAGGATCTAGTGACATTTTCAAGGTATATTATTTCCCTAGATATACAATTCCACCTTAAGGATCTTTACTTTTACATATGGGCCATGGTTGAGATATTTGATGGATATTTTATCTAGTGGCTATATTTAGAGACACTAGTTTTCTTGATTGAGGACCTATTTTTAATTGGTTTCATGATTACACCTTGATATATCATTAGACAACATGAAATTATGGTAGATATATATAAACCAGATCTAATGTAGAGATAATTTAATTTCCAATAGAATATTCCTCAGGGTCCACACTTCTTTACTCATGTGACCTATAAGATCAAAGGGTGAGGGATATTAGTTCCCTAAGACCAAGTTGTGATAGATTTTAGTAGAGTCTAGAAGATATTATGGAACTATGTAGAAGGGGTAGTGGATGATGGCATGATAAACACATATGCAACATGGTGGGTCTATTTCTAGTCCATTTGATTGACTAAACCATATCCTTAATATCTAGTCCTACATAAGATATGGGTTATATAGAAGAGAGATGAGGGTAAAGCACAAATGTAGGGATAATTCAATTATTTATTCAACAATTAATACCACATGCTATCCCATCACATATTGTTCATGCCCAGGTGTAGTAGGACCCTCTAATTAATATACATATTGTAAAGGTAGTAGGTGGGTAAGATACAAAAATGGGTGAGGCACTAGATGGTGATGGGGGCCATAGATCAGGGATAGGAGAGGCTAGGACCTCTAGTATCAGGATATATATATATATATATATATATATAGGGGAGGTAGGGTCTTCTAACATAGGTAGGTCTACAAAGGACCAAGATTTGATTGACAGGGTATAAAAGGATATTATTACATGATTATAAGAGATTGTATACCTATAGAGTGATATATTTGAATTGTATGCAAAGTTAGCCACTATACAAGGTAAAAATACCTAACTATAGGGATTAATTATAATTAGGGATAGTAATATTACTACATTGAGGGGACAAGTGACCCAATTGATAGGTGTATAGGCCCTGTTGGCTACTGAAGATGCAGATCTTATAAGAGTTGTGAATGAATGATATAGAGAATGGTTTGATTAGGAGTAGTTTATATCATAAGTAGAGAGGTTGATTGAGGAGTAGGATTAGGGTCAAAATGGTGATATAGATAGTAACTCATTTATATCTTTGGTTGATGTGATTTCAACCAAATATGATACCTTATGCATGAAGGACAATATCCTACGCACTAAGGATGAGATTTTATACTACCACAGGTTATGTGAGGCTATAATATCGATAGAGAGGAGATTTTTATCATTCATAAAATACTTGAGATCATAATGGATTAGTAATAATAATAGTTATAGTCATATGACCAAGTTATATCATTAAGTATGATAACTAGATTCACATTAGGTAGTGATGGGTCCACTACCACGTCCACCACCATCACCAACATTAGGCATGGGCTAGATTTTTCAATAGAGTCCCTAAGGGATAACCTAGATCAGAGTTAATTTTGTATCTCCTTATTATATATGAGTGTATAAAGAGAGATGTATAAAACATAATATATATATATATATATATATATATATATATATATATATATATATATATATATATATATATATATATATATGACATTCATTTTTGGCTCGTTATTGCTTGTACTTGGAATGTTAATATTTTTTGTGTTGCATAATGCCTTTTGCTCTTGTTATGATATGATAGTATATGTTAGTGTTAGGAGATACACTTCCTTAGTTATCATGTGGATGTTGATTTAATTTATTGATCTATTTGATGTATGACTAGATGCTATAGGATAGTTTAGGAAATTCACATCCTAAAACAATCATAGTTTTTTTTGGTATGACTTAATGTATATACCATGAGATGCACATCTTGCATAGAGGGTCTTGTTTATTTATAATGTTTTGGCCTCCATTATTATCCTGTTTAGGTAGTAAATATGTAATATAGTGATTTTAGAGATGTTATTTGGTGCACATTGACTATTAGACTTTGGAACACTTGGTGTTTACTTTGGAAAAATGAAATTATACATCATAAGTATCAATAACCTATAATAACATTATATCTCATTTATAAATTGATTAGTTAAAATGTGAATATTTACAACTAAAGATAATGATAAAAATACCAAAACCAAAGTTGAAAGCATTTACATTTGAACAAAAAACAAATCACAAAAAAGATAAAAAGAAGTGTTAAATATAAAATGTAACCAATTTAAAATCAAGATATGAATAATCAAGACTTAAGTAGGAACAAGAATATATTGAAAAATTAACAAGTAATAAAATAGTTCCAATACAAATGTAAGCAATTCAAGCCACAGTTAAGGACAGAATAAAAAATGTTTACCAAATGTATTCAAACACAATACTCAAAATAAGATATTAACCAAACAAACAAAACAAACAAAAATACAAACAATAAATTAAAATAATCAATCAATCATCATGCAAGTCTAAAAATATAAACAAATAATAATATGAAAAATAGACAATAAATTATTCGTGCATGTGTAAACAGAGGAATTATAATCATGAGAGGGTGACCACTAAGCTAGGTAACATGACACTAGTACAAAAAGATAAGGACAATGGGTACAAAGTTGCCTTCAAGCTATAGGGAAAAAATGACACAAAAAATACAACAAACATTACCCCTAGGTTATAGGAGACAATTAGACAAACAAACAAAAATGAGGGAATAAAATAAAAAGAATGGGTAGCCAAGATGACTCCAAATACACTAGGCATGTGAATGTTTCCTACATAATTTTATTGATGTGATGTCTAACATGAATTTCAAGCCAAATGTCGCTCTTTTAGGATATGAGATAGAGAAAAAATGATGATAAGAAAACGTGATTGATAGAGGAATATGGGAATGATCTCATAAAATAATGAGTGTGTGATTCAAACCAAGGGTGAAATAATGCATCTAATTAAAATGAATAATGTACATAATGGTGACTCACAAAATGGTGAATGTGTAGGTATAAGGCTAATAAGGATGAGGAACTAAATAAAAAGTGGTTATTCATGAGATAGTTAGGAGTTACAATATCCTTAAAGCAAAGAAATGGTCAAAAAATAAGACAATGTGTCATCAAGCTAACTCGAGATACCCCATGTATCCAAGTTCTACCTAAAGAGTTTATACAGACCTTAGGATAATGTAGTTCTTCTAGAAATGGGATGAAAAATACCAAGGTGGTCTAAAAGTAAACTAAATAAACAAGATGGGCCACCCTATAAACAATTGGTAGTTTTAAATCTTGCATGGAAATTCTAAGCCAATTTTCTTTATTTTGTGATTTTTAGGATTTTTTAGATCTTTTACCAATGCTTAGGGGTTTTCAAAGTGTCTCAACTTGATTGAAAATTATGATATACTAAATAGTCTAGCTAAAAAAATGGTGAGAGCATGGTGTATGTTAATCACAAAATGATGACAACATGATTTAAACAATGTATATAATTCAAATGAACAATGCATATAATCGTGAATCACAAAAATGGAAAGAGCATTGGGGATAAAAATGACCTACATTATAGGAATAGAAAAATAAACCCAACTTAGGGCATGACATGACTTTATAACTCCCTTGGAGATTGTAAGCCTGTATTCACAAGTTGGTAATGTTTTAGGTCTTTTGATTTATCATTTTCTAATGTTTTTGTATTTTTTGGATGAGAAACAAAAACTAAAAATGAATAAAATTTTAGGGAACCATTTAGTTGAGGATATCCACTTCCATAGGTAAGAGTTCAAATGACTTCTAAACTAGTTATAATGGGGTGAATCAAATACCACATTAAGGCAATGGTAAATATCAAAAGGCATAAAAATAAGACAAAAATAGTACGTAACGTCAAAAAAGTTCCAAGGAACCATACAATAAGAAAAACCCATGTGATGACATATCCCAATACACTTGTCTACAAAATAATATGTAGATATTGATCAAGTGAAATTGCCTTGTAGAATGGTCCCTAAATGGGTATAGAATGCTAGTGAATCATAATTAGGATCATAACTGGTTAGGGACACAAAATTAGAATAATTTAATTAAGATCATCCTAGGTATAGTTGGATACAATTATCTAGGGAAAAATGGTCTAGAATATAACATTTTAGGTTACAATAGTCTAAGTTACAATGGTTTAGCTTATAATGATGTAGGTTATAATGGTCTAAGTTATAATGGTCTAGTTAAAATTGTCCAGGTTACAAGTATGATGGAAAAATAATCAATTTTGACATAGTGTACCCCAAAATAAGCTCTATTATAGACAATGGTTAAAATGGTTGCCAAACATAGAAATTCTAGAGACATACAATATTCTATAGTTCTAATAATTCTTTGTGATTTGGAGTAGCCACTCAGTATGCCCCTGAACCATAGTTTCTTGTAACCATGTAAGAGTACTCTTATTCTTACTGTCACCTTTTTTTAATTTTGATTCTCTTTTAGGACCAAGTTTCCAAATTCAAACTCTGGAGAGAGAATATGTTTTTTATAGTTACAACCCAACCTATTATGATATTCTCTTAAATTATATAGGGTAGTTAAACACGTACCATTAAGAAATTATAGCTCTTGTAACCTAAAAATTATATAATCTTTATTGTCAATAATGTGTTTCAATGATACCCATAATGAAGGTACCTCAATATAAACTAAGAGAATAGTCTTTGTACTAAAAAATAGGGAATATGCATTCACTCTTGTATGCTTATAATGACTAGTATAGTAGGTTCAAATGGTGAGAAATATTTGCAAGTACCAATTATGGCCAGTGTCATTTAAAATATTATTAAGGATCGCATAAAAGATTTTTTGTATGCCTTAGCATGATTGTTTCCTTATGGGTTGTATGGTGTATATTTCTTGTGTTTGATTTTGAATAGGGTATATAAAGATTCAACATCTTTGTTCAAAAATGAAATTTCATTATCGAATATGATTCAAGCAAGGATACCATATTGATAAATGATATGGGAATGTATAAACTTGGCAACTTACTTACCATTTATGTAAGTGAAAGTAATGTCTTCAATTTAATTATTAAAATAATCCATATAAGTAAGAATGTGTTTTTGGCCATACAAATATTTTGGGTTTATTTTCTCAATGAGATGGAGACCCCATGTAGAAAATTATTATGGTGTAGTAATTAGCTATAGTAGTAGTAATGAAGGTGCATGTACTAAATTACCATGTTATTTGAAGATAACACACTTCTTGATACATTTAAAAATGTATGTCTCCATCTTGGGCCAATAATAACCTATTCTAGGAGTTTATTGGTAAGGACTACATCATTGGTGTGGGTCATACACATTCGTTCATGGACCTATTTAAGTGCTAATGTTGATTATTCTAAATATAAATAAAAAATTAGCATTCCATCATAACCCATATGATAAATCTTATTTCTGAGGGTAAAATAGGCTAGGGAATGAAGGATTTTTTTTAATTGATTATTTGAATGTTAGGAAGAATAACTTGGTCATAAAAATAATTATAGATGTCTTAGTACCAAGGAGGTTCAGTTGGGAGATTGGGACCAACAATAGTACAAAACCCTCTATGAATATGGTAATACATGAGTAGGCTGTAGAGGGTTCTGAATGAGAAACTGATACTCTTTAACATTCTTGGAAACTTTTACCATGGACTAAATTGTTGACATTGTATTGTTTAAACCATCATTTACCCATGGTACCTATTCAAATTGTATTGACTTGAAATGTGACTTGAGATTGTCCACAATATGATTATAAGGTACAAGATTTTCATATATAGTATAATATTGATTTGTAGTCTAATTAATGATTAACATAGAGTCCCCATAAATCATTAACTTTTTAATGTTATTAATACAGTTAAAGCTGATATTTAAATGCTTTGGTGGTTAGGTCCCCTTATGGTATAAATATTAAGATGACAACTCTATATCTATTGGATGTGAATGAGACCTTAGAATATAATTTCTAGTGTTCATGTTCATGATTCAATTCCTTTATCATCATGATAGAGTCATCTAGAAAATCAACTATGAGTGCATGAGTATCTATGATAGGAGATTCATAAATTTCATCTAAGATGATGTGCCCATTAATAGCTTTATGATTATGATTTTTAACATCAAATTCACTAAATATCATAACCCATTTAACCATGTAGTCCATACTATCTAATTTGGATAATAAATACTTGAGAGGGTCCACCTTAGCAATGACAAAAGTCTTATCATTCAACATGTTATGTCATAACATTTAGGAAGATAAAACCATTGCCAAAAATGATTTATCAATAGGTAAATAATTATGCTCATATGTCATGAGAGTATTACTTATATATTAGACCACATGCTCTTTACCTTGTTCTTCATGCTTGTCCAAGAGTCCCCCTAGTGCATGTTTTGTTACTGACATGTAAAGAAGCAATGATTGGTTAGGTGTTGGTCATCTTAATATTATCAGGTTGGTTAGATATTATTTATTTTTTAAAGGCTTGTTGACATTAAATATCTCACTAAGATACAACACCTTTATATAGGATATACATAAAAGGATGGCGCTTATCTACTAGCCTTGATATGAACTTACCAATAGATTGGATTTTACCATGTAGGATATAGAAATATTTTAAATTGTAATTTGGAGGTGTTTCCATGATAGCCTTAACCTTAGTGGGATCCAATTCAATCCCTCTCCATGATATAATAAATATAAATTTTCCCGAATTAATGCCAAATATGCACTTCTTAGGTTTGAGATGAACCTTGTATTTATGTGGTATCTCAAAGATCCTCCATAGAATGTGAGGATGTTCAACATGGGTTATTGATTTTGATAATATGTCATTAACATAATCCTCAACTATATCATGCATCGTGTCATGGAAGATGATATTCATGACACATGGATAGGTATCATCGGCATTCTTAAAGCCAAAAGGCATGAGTTGGTAGCAAAATGTTCCCCATGGTCTAGTTAATGTAGTCTTTTCATAGTCCTCTAAGGATACATTGATGTAGTTATACCTAGATATTCCATCCATGAGGGAAAAAATATCATACTACGTAGTTGAGTTGCCAATTATTTTGATATTTGGTAGAGGGAAATCATCCTTAGGATATTCCTTGTTGATGTCTCTAAAATCATTACACAAGCATATGGACTGTGAATTTTTACTAAGACTATATTTGATATCCATTCAGATTAGTCTAGTGGTATTATGAAGCTATCTCCCAATAATTTAACAACTCTTTTTTCACTAATATAGCAATGTGTGGGTGTATTTTCCATATTTCTTTCTTGAATATATTATCATATAGATGTACTAAAATTCAATGAATAGCCAAGGTAGGGTCTAGGCCTAGTTTGTCTAAGTAAGACACCACAAATATATGAATAAAATACCTTATAATAGTGATAATATATTTATTATATTCATTGGTGAGGGATGTGCCTGGATAGACAATCTTAGGATCTTCATATGTTTAAAGGTTTTCCTTAGTTATATTATATACAAAGAGTGTGGATTTATCTTCTAGAATTATATGCAATGTTTGATACTAATCCTCTCTTTTATCTATTAATTATGAGTCCCAAATATCATCATAGTAAGAGGAATCTGAGTCTTCATTTTTTGATAAAGTTTAATTAAAAATTTTATCAAGATAATCAAGAGTGAGATGCTCAAAATCTTTATGTTATTTATAATTAATACTGAAATTAGTTTTCAAGCTTGGATTTGGTGGACACGTTAGGTGTTGTGGAGGTGAGAAAATTTCCCCATCCAAGATCACCTAAAATAGGTTTTCCCTCAAGGTCTTGTATTTATATTTACTATTTCCCTAACTAACTAGTGTCTCAAATAGGTTTTCACCTAAAGATGTTGATGTTTTACATTTTTCATGACCAAGCAAGTTTGTCTGCTTTCCAAAGTAGGCAGTTGGGTCTAATGAGAAGTCAAAACTTCATTTTTTATTACCAATAAATAGTCCATATATAAGGCCCATATACTCTATAATAGATTCTTCATTCTAAAACTCATTCAGAGGTAAAATAAAATGTTGATGGTTCCAATCGATAAAGCCACAATGGCAAAGGGTAAGTGGGTAATAAGTTATGGTGGTCATAATGTAAATAGAATAAAATAGGTCAGTATCAACTAGCTTATTATAGGTGATATAATGGGATGTTGTGTCACTACCTATAGTTTATTCAATAATTAAGAAAGAGGACTCACTTTAAAATTACATGAGGACACCCCCCAGTGGTATAAATCTAAGGATTTGGTTCATAATAGGTTTAGCAAGAGATAGAGGTTCAATAATACCTTACTCCTATGGCCTCAAGAATTTAATTGTATAGTCCAAACTATACATAATTTGATTAGGGATAGGTTATTTAGGATTTTAAAATAAATTTTTGAGGTGTTTGGCATATAACCAATCTCCTTTAGCAATGGTCTCTCGATCCTAATTTGGTCAAGTATCTAATACCAATGTCATTGGTTGCTTCTATCGAGGTATGTTCTTATTATGCCAAATCATGTTGGGCCTATTAGGCATTTCATAATGTTTGGGTCTTCCATAAGACTTAGGATATTTTGGAAATTTTCCTATATGAAAAGCATCTTTCATAATGTATGTGGACAAGTCAACATCCTCAATACTAAAATGGTTTGTAATGGCTGCATGAAATTAATCACCTAAAGTGGAAACAAGATCACTAGGGTTGATATAATTAGATTTATATGGTTTATAAATTATGGATTTGTTATTTTGGGTACAAATTTAAATCTAGGGTAATAGTTATAATTGATGTTTTTAGCCTCTAAGTATTAACAATATTGGTATGGAGGTATATTAACATAAATAGTAACCTCAATTCTATAGTGGGGGAACTTGATGCATTGATGTAAGGTAGAATGGAAAGATTGTAATTCATGGATGTAAGGATAACCAAGAAGTAAATTATAAGGAAATTTTATGTCTATGTCATAGCATAGGGTATCATGGGTTATAGGCCCAATAATAGTTGGCAAGAAAATGGTCCTTAAAGACCACTTTCAATGTTGTCATATGCTTTGATCATGATTATTTATGGTTTCATGTCTTTGGTAGTATATCAAAACCATTATACAAATTTTTGTGACACTATATTTAGACTCGAACCATTATCTATAACAACCATATTTATCTTTTGATGTGTTATAATAACCTCAATATGCAAGGGATTATTATGTCTAGGACTAAGGGAAGACATATCTCATTGATCAAAGGTAATTTACTCACTTGGACATATATGCCCCATGATTGTTTGGAATTGGCTAAGGTTAATATCCTCGAGAAAAATGGACTATTAGAGTATGTCACTTAGTATGGTCATGTTAAATTTTGATATATGTAATAAATAAAGGATATAAATTTGTGTAGATATTTTTCTGAGTTATTCATGAATATTATATATTTTATCAATAGTAGGGTGATAAGATTTAGACTTAGATGATACATGGTTTATTTTAGGATTAGAAGGCATATGTTTCAAATTATGATTAGTATTGGAAGAAGTGAAAGGTCTTGTAAGGGTAACTCGTGAGCATCTAGTTGTGATTGTGCAATTTTGAGTCAGTGGGAAGTTATCATAATTAGAATAATTAAGTGATGGTCAATAAATAGTAACCCATGGAAACTAAAGTGAAATGGAATTTCTTGAACTTGGTGTGGATTTACTTGAAGAAGAGGGTGATGACCCTAAAATGGAGGGACTAACACTTTGAGAAGATTAAGATGGTACAATGGGTTTCACTATAATTTTGGAAATGTGATAACCTTAAATGTGCCCCATGGTGTTATTGTAATAATATGGCATGGAATTATAACCAAGTTATTGGCATGGGTATCATCATTCATACTATGCAGATGTCGATTATATTTTTAACCTTGACCTTGATGACATTGACCCTATCCTTGGTTTTGATTATTCCATTTTTATTGCTGATTATGTTTTTAAAATGGGTTTTTGTAAATACCCATATCTTGATTGGTGTTCTATGTTGCTTTTTTTACTTCAATTTATCCACTCTCAATCACATCCTCAATGAGATGACTCAATTATACACATCGGTAAATGAGATGGTAATATCACAATGAAAATCATAGAAATCATCTTGATAATACCATTTGGGTTTAGGATGATATTTAGGAAATAGTTTTGGCATAGGTCATATGATCAAACTAGCCACAACCAGATTTTTGAATACCACCTTAACATGTTCTTCTAGATTGTTGAATGGTCTATATTTGTTAAATCCTCTAGGTGGAGGACCTCTTTATAAAGTGGGTGGTGGATTAGGTTTTGTAGTTTAAGCCAATAGAGTTTACATTATTTTCACATGCCATGACTTTGTTACTCCATTACCGATCACATTCTTAATTTTATTAAAAACCATAGGTTTTTTTGTAGTATTATCTTAAACATGTGTTTGAGTCTGATTGGATGTTTGATTATATGAGTAGATTTTCACTAGGACCTTTGTAATAAGTGATTTCTCATTCTACATAGCCTTATCAATGATTTCCTAGAATGTGTTAGCACAAGTGAGTCTCAGATTATGGGGGACATTAGGGTCAAGGTTCTATGAAAAGATATCAATGACCTACCTATCTGACAAATTATGCTAAAATTGACTATATAATTCTATCCATCAATTGTAGATATACCACAAAGCTTTCCTCATATCATTTTCTCAATTTTCATAAGTCATTCATTGTCAACTCATGCTCATTGTTATAAGAAAAATGGTTGACAATTTTTTATGATAAATCATTGAAATTTATCACTAATCCTTTAGGCATTTTCAATATATAATCTAATGCTTTCCCAACCATGTTTCATGGAAATAAACATAACAAATAGATGTTATTGTAAGCTACCCTCTGGCATACCATAAGAAAGGCTTGAATATGTTTTCTAGGGTCACCCTTCTGATTGTATTTATCAAACTTTGGTGGCTCAAAATGAGGTGGAAAAGGTATTTTAAGAATGCTCAATTCAAATGGATAAAGATATATTTTTTCAAACTTGTATTTTTTTTTTTATTACATATTTCAATCCTTATGACTATTTCCTTCATTGAATTCCACTCTTTTATATTTTTTGCATTTTTTATGTAAGGTAATTTTTCTATGGAGGAATGTACCCCCCTAAGTATTCATATTAGGGATATGAACCCTTTACCCAAAACTTTGATTTTGATTTATCCTTGTATGTGAATAAGTCTGATGTGATGGATTAAAAATATGTTGTTTAAGATTTCTTAAAGCTTGATATTGATTCCTGAGAATCTATTTTTTTGAACTATAATAAATATATTAGTTTTATGGTACTTGATATCATTTTACCAAATGTCATTACCATTTCTAGTTTACAAGGGAAACTTATTACATTTGATAAGAAATTGATAAAGAGTTTTGTAAACTAACAACTACTTGTGATGAGTATTTAACAATTCACTATTATTGCTAGGAAAGGGTTTCATAATGGTTAAATAAAGTATGATCTGTATCAATTGGAACTTGCTACGAAGTATCTATGGGTTTATTATGTTTAGTAGAAGTCAGAAGGTTTACATTAGATGTAGGATTAGCTAGATATTTCTATATTTTTTCTAATGGTTGTTCCTACTCCATGAAAGTGGTATTAACAATTGAAATTTTTGCTAAAATATATGATAAGTTTGTGATGATTTGATCAACATATTGTTGACTAATTGGTTAAATTTTAGTTACAATATCTTGATTAGTTGGGGAGGAGTCCACAAGTGGGACTTTTCATTTTATATAAGAAGTAGTTTTTGGTTTTGTGATATGAGTAAGAGGTTTATTTAGTGGTTGGTCCTTTACTTGAATAAGTGTATCTATTTAATGTATTGGGAAATTAGGCAGTAGTCAATCTCCTAATTCTATCAACCTTAGGAGAGATTCATCTTTATCCTCTATAGTTTAGTGTTCAAAGTAACCTTGATTGGATCCTACCATGGTTGGGATGTACTAAAACATAATGGGATGTTATTAATGATCATAAAAATTCTCTTTATTGTAACTATGGTCATAATATACGTGACTATTAGTATACTTTTTCATGTTTGATAGTGATTTTCTACATTTGTGAAGTACTTATAATTTTGGTTTGCAAATATCAAAAGGTGTTTGGATTTTATGATAAAATAGATACAAGGTCGATTCATGTCTATAATCATAAATTAATGGAATGATGCCTCATAATTAAAATAAGAGGAAACATTCCTAACAATAGTCAACCTTTGTTGGTTAAAATTAGTAATTATATGAAGGGAGAATAACCTTAGAGCTTAGAGTGTCAGCTAGCACAAGAAAACCTAAGTTTGAAGTATGTTTGTAACATAAATTTTTTGGGAGAATCATGGTGGGCTATGATTATAAATATTTATAAGAGGGCTCAAGTGATCTAATAATCTTAGGATGTATGCTAACATAGGAAATCATAAGTCTGAAATAAAAATAAATAAATGGGAAGCAAAATAGTGCCCAATAGAAAATAATGTTGAATGGTTAAATAAATTAGAGCATGAGTGAATGAAAGATAACCTAAGTTATAATAATAATAGAATTACTAGAGTCTAGACAAAGGATTTTAAACCAAATATAAATATCCTCCCAAGTTACTCAAGCCAACCACAAAAGGTGAACAACCCAAGCCCAACTTGTAGGCAAGACTCTAACATAGACCAATCGTGTGTTGGGGTAGAACTTAGAAATGTAATATTTTTCAAATTTGGAATAAATTTAACTTATATATCCAAGTGATAAATATTATTTTCTAAAATGGATAATATAATGATGCTTTTTGGAGACACAAACATAAATGGTTTGATTTAATTTTTAACAAGGCTAAAATGTTTTGAATTAATTTGACTAGCATAAATCTTCTTTATTAAAAATATGGTATCCAACATGTGTTTTGTTTAAAATGTTATTTGGTTCTTCTTTTCCATGTGAAACACACACATAAAATATATTTTAGACTCAAAATGTTATTGCAAGTAAACAATAACAAGAAAATATCAAAGTGTTCCTTCTACCCTATAAACTGACAAGATTGCTTTGTACCATTGGATTTAATTGATATAATCCTTATTGAGAGGAAATAATTTGTTAATAAAATAAATTTATATTCTACTGAAAATAAGGTTTGTTTATACCCTCTATTCTCTCAAGAAATCATATGGTGACATATAACTTCAAGTAACTTTGCCTACACCAATAGTACTCTATGGAAAATAGGGTTTATCTAAAAACTATAAGTTTCAATAGCTCTATAAGGTCACATATGTGTGGTTAAAAGTAAGGTAATACACATAATTTTAGTCCAAGATAATTGAATTTTTATAAAAAGGTCTTGTCATTTTTATAACTAATACATTCATCAGATTTCTTGGTTTAGTACGATGTCTATATTAGGCCATTGTTCCAAGGTAGATATTACTAATAGATTTAGTTTAACCATTGAAACTAACATCCAAGAAATTCACCCTTAATTTTTATTCCCCACTATCTAGTGGGGTAAAAATTGTATTGGGAGATGAAATCTTGGATCAATGATTCCCTAAAAATCTTATGGGGAGGTGATGAAATCCTACCCACAATCTAAGTGAAATGAAATAAAAATACAATGAATATAAAGGCTATTTAAGATCACCCAAAATTATAAAATATTGGGGAGTGCCTTTGCAACATTCCTTCTATGCATGGAATAAGTGGAAAATCAATGAATGAGGCACTTTTGGTCACC
Organism: Torreya grandis; assembly: GCA_037957365.1. NCBI lineage: Eukaryota > Viridiplantae > Streptophyta > Pinopsida > Cupressales > Taxaceae > Torreya > Torreya grandis. Next base: position 2,177,541 of record JARHVA010002210.1, read on the forward strand.
CAAGTTCCCTAAAGTGGATGAGGGGAGAGCATATGTGTAAAGTCCAGTTTGTAATGAAAAAAAACAAAAAACAAAAAAAAAAACAAAAAATAATAATAAAAAACAAAAATCTATTAAGATCACTTAGTCTTTGATTTATGTTCATTTTAAATCACTAAGTGTGAAATGAATTTTGACTTTGTTTTTGTTAAAATTAAACTAGAAAATTTGTCTTATTTCTATAAAATAGTGTGTTAGTAGTCAAGAAAGGGTTTAGGATATCAAAAGGAAATTGAAGATTGATATTTTTTACTTGCTAAATTTTTACATAGGTTAACCTCACTATTTTATAGACCGATCTCATTATTATATAGGGAAATACCATCATTTTGCAGATCGATCCCATTACTACATATAAAGACAAAATCATAGAATGGTGCCATCATCGATTAACAAGAAAGCTTCATAAATTTTAACTAGGATTAAAATTAAACAATTACTAAAAAAAATTAGTTTAAGATGATCTCATTTATTATTAGATGTGCCCACCATTCCAAAAGTTGATATCACTAATATGTAGGTTAATTTCATTGATCTATATAACACATAGTAAACAAAAAATCATAATAGTTAATCTTTCCATTTGCATGTGAAACCTCACTATTGTTCAAGGTGACCTCATCATTACACATGATGATATCATTAATTTTTATAATGATATCGTTTTTCATAAGGAGACCTTGTTATTTTGTCTAGAAGACATAAAATGTGAAAATTATAATTAAAAAGAGAAAAAGGACATCAAAAGATTGTTCAAATGCACAATTAGAAGGATGAAATGGTATGTGAGATGCATTATCTAACTTGGCATGCCAAAATGTAGATAATGATTTCAAAGAAACTTAGTTCATGAATTATTAAGGAAAACTAATAATAAGCATACATAAATTAACATTATAAGCCCACTTCTTCGATGGATGATGCCAATGAAATAAATAAACTAATGAGGAAAGAAAGACAAGTAATACCTTTCCATAGATACTTTAAATGTGTTTATTCCTGGATTTAGTGCTTAGATTATTTTTCAATGTTGTCGAGGAAACACCTCCATCATCTCTTCTAGTATCAATGGCTTTGACTCCTTGATTGATCAATTTAGGGGATTTGGTGAAGCTTCTTATATAAATAATTTTATATAGGTTTTTTGCACTAAAAATCTTGGTCTCTCTTGATGATATTTATACATAATAACATTACACAAATTAAGGTTGAAAGTTATGGTCATGACCCATGTATTTATATATTTCCATAAACATTGAGAATAAATCATGATTGTCCATCTTGAGATCAAGATGTGTGTAAAAGGAATATTTTTATTTTAGAGGACAAAAATATTAATATTTTAGAATAAGGTAGCATTAATAAGGCATGGGTGGTCTCAAACTTGATATATATCTCCATTAATTCCTATTTCTTGAAACTCTTTTGATGATGTCATGGTTCATGTCATGTCCCAAATATTTTGAATTTTTAAATTCCAATATTATATATTCAATAGCTTTCCATCTATTTTCCACTTAAGCTCTCAATTTGATTTGATTTGATTAATGAGTTTACTTCATATTTTGTAATCCTTAGAAATTGGTCACATGTTTAATCAAAATGGTCAAAAGTTTTAATTTACTTTGTCATAATTTGACTGGAAGTGAATTAGAAGAAGGTGATGATTCTATATAGGGTATTATCATAATTAAGACAATTTAAACATGAATCAAAACATGCATGTGACATGCGATAATTAATCATATAATTTTAGTGGTCCGTAATGTCATTTTAAATGGTCATATTTTCACTCAAAGTGAATTGGGAGAAGATAATAATTACATAAAATACATTTCCCCATTCAAGGATATATGAGTGTAAAATGACACATGCATGTAAGTGTGTAAGTGAACTAGAGCATTTTGGTCATTTTGATCTAGATTTTACATTATTGTAAAAAGTCATTCAAATTTGATAATAGTGATAAGAATTATATTTCTACATTTTACCCCTATTTTAGAAGGCTTGGTGATAAATTTGATCAAAGTAACAACTTTTGAACGAATAAAAAGGTCACTTACAGTTATTATAATTAGAGGAAATAAATTTATTCCCTTATTTTCTAAATTTTGTGTGAGTCACAAATAAATAAGGAGATCAAAAATTCCCCAAATAGATTTTAGGTAACCTATGATGTAGTATTACAAAGAAGGTTAGTAGGGAAAACTAGTAAAAAGCATAGAGAACCTAACACACTAAGCCCACTCCTTCAAGCGGATATGTCATTTCAATCAATAAACTAATGAGGAAATCAAGACAAAAAATACCTTCCCAAAGTGTCTCTCCTTCAAATATGGTCCATAAATGTATTTGTGCTCAGATTTGGTGCTCAAATTATTTTTCAATGTAGTTGAGCAAGAAATTTCATCATATCTTCTAGCACCAATGGTTTTTGCTCCTTGACTGACCAATTTGAGGGATTTCATAAATGTTATTCTAGTAATATTTATGCATAGGTTATTTTCACTAAAAATATTTGTCTCTCTTGAATCTATTTTTGCATAATAACATTACATAAATTAAGCTAGAAAATTATTTCCATGGATCATGTATTTATAACTTTCTAGAAATGTTGAGAATTAACCATGACTATCCATCTAGAGATCAATATGTATGGCCATAGATTAATTAAATTTTGGAGGAGAAGGCCACTAAAATTTTGTAATAAGGGGGCATTAATAAGGCATCGGTGGTTGTAAACTTTATATTTATCTCCATTAATTCTTGGTGCTTGATACCCTTTAGATGATGTCATGGGTGATGACATGGCCAAGATATTTTGAATTATGAATTTCCAATAATAGATATTCAATAAATTCTCATGGATTTTCCCCTTAAGCTCTTAATTTAATTTGATTTTCTTAATGATTTTATCTAGTATTTTATAATTATTTGAAATTGGTTGCATGCGAGAATTCTGAATATTCAATTTACTTGGTCATAATTTGAATAAATTTTAATTAGAGTAAGGTGAGAATTATGTATATGGTATTACACTAATTAGGATAATTTAGACATGAATTGACCCATGCGTGTGATGTGTGTTGATTAATCAAAGGATTTAGTGGTCCAGAACATCATTTTTATTGGTTGAAATTTAATTTAAAGTGGTTTGGAATAAGATAATGATTGCATAAAATTCATTTCCCCATTTAGGGATACATGAGCACAAATCGACACCAGTACGTGATGCATGTGGATAAATTAGAGTATTTCAGTGATTTTGGTCCAGATTGTGTGTTATAGAATGTCATTAAATTTTTTAATGTTAACATAAAAATGATAATAATTGGATGTATATAGTTATATGCCTATTTTTAATTTTACCTACAATATTTTCTTATTTATAGGAAATATTATTATAGCTGAGTTAGTTAGAATGGGTGTCCTGACCTCGATTCTTATTAGTTTATTTCTATTAATTTGGCCTTTTATTTTAATTTTTAAGTGGCATGTTCTTATTTATATTTTTCAATTGATGTTGATTCTAATTTTGGTTGTTAGAGTTGTGATATAGAAAAGGGTTTTGATAACTATCCCAATTTTGATTAGATGTGAAAATAACATTGTGTATCTCTATTTCACCATTCTCTATCAAGTATTGGATAGAGTCGAAAAGCTACAAATATATATTAATGGAATTTCCTTTAACCTGATGATAATTGTATAACTAATGTTCCTTATACAAATTAAGTTTAGGTTATATTTTTGGGAATGGTTTTAAAATTGCCCAAATGATCATGTTATTTAAATCCAAATTCAGGAAGACTACCTCAATAAGATTTCCAAGATCACTAGAGACATTATTTTAGTATTAACCTATTATCAAAGGTGGTAAGTGTCTAAGTAGGTGTGTTTTTTTATTTAGGTATTCACCACACTATTTTTACATGTCTATATTATGTTACCCCATTGCCTATAACATTTTTGTTCCACTCAAATGGTTTAGGATTTGAGTTGTACTTGTTTGAGCTTGCACTAGAGATGGTATTTTTACCTTGTGCTAAATTTTATTTTTAGAATAGATTTTTATTACCCATTTATTAGTGAGGTCTTTCTAAATTTGTAATCCTTTAGTAATAATATCTCTAAATGTGTTTGTATAATGAAGTTTGAGATTATATGCTATGTCTAGTCAGATATTGGTGGTAAAGACTACAACCAATTATTTATCGAGGATATTTTGTGGGAATTAACTATCCAATGTATTCCACCATTGTAAGTAAATATAAAAACACACTCCTCCTCTTTGTTTGATTTTACACAATTCAACCATAGTTACCTTGTGTTTTATATGATAAGAGAAGCGATACATAAACTTTGTACATAAATCATCAAAGTGATTGATAGAATTTTTAGGTAGATGGAGAAACCACTCTAATGCTTGATCAGCCAACCTTTAGGGAAACAAGTGAAGTAAATAAAAACTATTGTATCAAACCTCTTGATGAGTAATGAAGAACTCTTTCATGTGTTCTTTTGGACCACCCTTCTCTTTGTATTTGTCAAATTTGGGCATCTAAAAGTTATTCAAGAATGGGATTTTATGTTAGATCATATCAAATGGATAAGAGAATACATCATCTAACTTGAACTTCTTAGTCTGATTTCCTATTCAGATGGTAGAAATTGCATATTTTACCCATAGAAATCTTGATAAGTAGGTAAGCATTGAGAGGGATTGGGCACGAGTTGTTGGGTATTCAGAGGTGGATTACCTTGACCAGTATAAAATTGTGGTATGTGGTATTTGGTAATTTATACCTAATTAGCTATAACATTAATGTTCACCCATTGATTTCAGTTATATTAGTGATAGGGAACTTGTTATTAGTAAGACACTTACTACTAAGTGTGATCATGATTTGGAGGAAACTATGGTTTGAATGGAGGAATGGTTTCTTAAGCTTTTAATGATGAATTTTTTGTATGAAAAGAAACATTTTTTTGACATGTATAGAGTTTTTTATATGAAAGGAAATTGTTGCTAGTTAGGTTGAATATGTTTTTGGCTTGAAGAAGTGTATTATTGACTAGAAGTCATATGTGGTTGACTAGTAAAAACCCATTGTTAATTACAAAACATATGTCAAGGATTACTTTCCACTTGTTGAGGAGGAGAATTGGTCACCACCTATTTAGGTGGAGGATTCATCACCACTTATTGTGGTGGAATATTGGTCACCACTTTTTGAGGTGGAGGGTTGGTCACCATCCATTGAGGTGGGGGATTGGTCACCACTTTTTGAATTAGAAGGCTATTAGTCGCAAATTTTTGAAGTGGAGGATTGATCAAATTAGTCACTACTTTTTGAATTGGATAGGTTTTTAAAAAATTATGTTTTGACTTAGGTGTGTTTGTAACTTATTCTTAAAAAGTATTAGGAACATTGGGAGAAAGGATTTATTGGTGAGTTAGAGGAATTTTTTGTTGGATTTTAGATGATGCTTGGTATGTATGAGAATGCACTAATTTATAATTATCAACTATGTGATATGAGGAATCCATGATGGAATTAGGACCCACATTAGCTAAAAAAGTTTTTTTGGATATAGATGTGTTAAATAAATATGAAACTAATGTGTTACTAGAAAACAAATTGTTATTGGGTGTTGGATGGTATAAAAACTCTTATTGTGGTTTGGTTAGTGAGTTTAGATTTATTAGTGGGATATTTTTAATATCAAGAGTATTTAGGGAGTTATCTAAAGTATACAAGACCTAACTAGTCTTTTGAATTTGATAGGAAATGAGTTGGCTTTATGAATGTGAGGCAACAAGTTAACCTTTTCCTTTGATAGATGTTGTGATGGAATGACTGGAGGATAGTATAATATTATGACTTTGGTCATTTGGAGATACCCCTTAGTAATCTAAGGGGAATATCTTTGTAATTTATAACCAAATAGTTTAAGTTTCTAGTGGGATACTTATCACCAAGCTCTAAGAGTTTGACAAAAATTTCATCATTTTTATCAAACAAGTGTTATGTAAATTTGTATTCTCCATAGTCAACATTAGACTATGTATTTGATAAGTATTGTTGGTTTTTTACATGTTCAACACTAGAAGGTAAATTTGGATGGTATTGTTGAAATTATCTAGGTTCAACATGTTGGTGAGGTATTGTTTCTCTTGTTCTTAGTTGGTATTGGATGGTATATTTGTGAGGTATTATTGAATTAATTATTTTTTGGCATAATTTTAATAACTATATGGATTTTAAATTACTTCCTCATAGAAATAGGGGTTATAAATAGTGTTATTATGAGTATACTTCAGCATTTTTTGGTTCATAATATTCACCTTGGAATAAGATAGAATGTTTGAATGTTGTTTGGATTCAGGATGTATCAAATATTGTAGGATGAAATGTTTGGAAGTAACCTACATTTGTTTCATAAAAGTACATCTAAAAGGAGGAACGATTCAATTAAATGTGTGTTCATTTGAATGGTTTATCAATATGGCTATGTAAACCAACTTTTTCTAGGTTTTTTAAATGTCTCAATTATTTGTCTTTACAAAGGTTACAAGTGGTCAATATTTGGTTTTTTTGAATGTGTCTGAACTTGTATTTGAAATTGAACCACTTATATTAGAAACCTTATTATTTAATGTGGAAAAAAAATTGACCATTTAGAAAAATTTAAACTTGGAATATTTGTGAGAAATTGTTTGATTAACTAACAAAGATTTTGGATTTAGGTTTAGATCAAGTGTGTTATGGAAAATTGGCTTGGTTTGAAGTTGGATTTAGACAATTTTTAATTGGAATTAAACTATGTATTGAATTTATAAAAATAAGAGTTTAAATTTTAATTTGGGAACTAAAAATTTGATGGTGTTTAACTTTGGAATTGGAATTGGAATTGCAATTTGAATTTGAATTTAGATTAGGTATGAAACTAAATATAAAACATAATGACAACAGTTTGATGAGAAATTGGACCTTGTTTTTGGAATTGGTTGAAATTAGAAATTGGAATTTACTTTGGACTAGAACTTGGTTCAAATCATATGTCATAATGACATGGATTAGACAAGTATGGTATGTATTTAGATAAGGATTGACAAGACATCTAGAAATATTAAATTTTTGCTCTAAATATGGATAGAGTAATGCCTCTTTGATTAGGTATGGAATAAATATGTTTTCTGACTTGGTATTTGGACTTTAATTTTTGTTTCATTTGGTTTTGAAGAACAATTGGCTTTTGATATAAAAATCAAGCACCATTACACAAGTATCACAAGGTTATTTGTAATAATTGACACATGATTATGTAAAAATAACCAATCCTTTGATATATTTAGCTCTAAGAGAATTAAAATTTTAAAGTTTCAATAAATAATTAAATTTAATTATGGTGTTATTTTAATCCTACCCTTGTCTCAAAGGTCAATATATGTAAGGTAATATTCTATGGATGTTTCATTTATGTCCTTGCATCAATGAATGTTCCATAGAAAAAGAGATTCTTATGAAGAAAACCAGAAATTAGGATATTCAAAGGAAGGTCTAGCCCCTTCATGACCACTTCATCTATTGTATTTCAGTGAATTACTATTGGATGTTTTAGAATCGTTAAAGTTTTAATTTTTTTGTACATGGTCCACAAAGGGCACAAAATCCATAAAACAAGATATCCATGTGTCGAGTTGTTCATAGAAGGATACATTCCCTATCAAAGAGACCTATATTCCATAATGGTGATGTCTAGTTTATTAGTATTAGGAATTACCCCATTTTTTGAATAAAACCCTTTATGGGTAATTCTACAAGGCCTTAATGACACCTTCAAAAAATTATATCTTGTGTTATATGTATGGGCTTGGTATTAATGTTAAGGGATGAAATCACAATTTTCACAACCTAAATACCTATAAAGGCAATGAAACCCTGATGATGTACACTAAAATAAAATGGAAAGGTGTCATCATTATTGTCTGCATGAATACCACTAAAGTCAATTGATGAGCATAATTGGTGAATCTATCAAGATAAAATAAGTGGTCACCTTCACATACATGAGAAATAACTGCATAACACACAATCAAAATAAGATAAAGATTTAAAAATAAATCACTTAATAAAGAATGAGTTTTTATACCAAATTAAAATTGTGCATTCTTTTATATCGCAAATATAAATGTTTTAAAAAGAAATGGTTTGATATTTTATGTCTAAAAATAACTCTTTTTGTAAAGGTCCTACAAAAAAAGTGGTTATAAGTTTTCAAATATGATTTTTGATTGACAAAGAAGTTGAATATAATTTTTTATGTGTTAGATTTATATAATATGATGATTTCATTATTTTCATATGTAAATTCATTATTTTTATGACCTAAAATAAAAAGTCAAAAAAAGGAATAAAAATTATTTGTCATTTTTGTGGATGGTTTCATTATTCTTCATGTTGATTTCACTATTATCGATGATGAAATAATTATTTTGAGTTGTAATAAAAATGGTAAGAGAGAAGAAAAAAATGATTTTAGTATTTTTTATGATTAATTTGCTTTTTTTATGATGATTCCACTATTGTTGATGATGATTCTATTTTTATGTAGACTTGCAAGAAAAACAAATAGATAGAGAAAACGATTTTATTGTTTTGATGTTTAGGTTTGCTTATTTGGTGTGCATATTTTTCATTTCACAAGCCTCTAATAAATACTTATAACATATTATTAATTATTTAACTAATGTTTAAGATAATTTCATTGTTATGTGATTTTATCATTCTTCAAGATGATTTCACCATTTACCTATTTGAGTTTGTTATTTTTCAACATGAATTCATTATTTCACATATTGAATTCACTATTTTAAACTAATACATAAATTAGAAAATTTTGGAATAAAAATAGGCTAATTAACTTTGAAATTAAGTCAATTCTAGTAATTAGAACAAGAATAGTTTATAAAGGATAACAGGGTTCATTAGGTCCCATCGAGTGTGCCATTATGTCAAACAAGAATTCAAAGAGGGTCAATTCAAAGTTAGTGACATGAAATAAAAATAAATTAAATAACATAAAATTTTAATTATATCCATTAGGATTTATCAATATCAAATAATAAATGAATCAAGTGGAAAAGTACACAAACAAATTATACCTTTCTTGGATACTCCTTTGCTTTCTAGTTCAAAGAGGCTTACATTCAGCTTGTAGACTAGATATCTTGAATAATGTTGAATACACATGTGGGGAACATCTCTGCTTGTCTATTTGATGTCTTGAGAATAAATTTGAATATTGTTGATGTGGGTCTTTTACACCAAGTAATTAAATTTATATCAAAATTAGTTAGCATGTGTATGGCCATGTAATGTCTGTGTGATTAGAAATGTTTAGGAAAATCTTCATACATATTCTAAGTGTAAGTAAACTGTAAGTGTAAAAATAAATATTATTTACATGTATACATACAAAATTAGACTTAAACTCAAGGTTGACCAGGTGCTTTCATGGTGGGTAAGGTTATTGGAGATGTTGAAGTGGATGCTTGTGTTAAAATTAGAGTTGAAGTGTCAACATTATTCTTTGCTTACAAATATTTATATTTATTATTATCAACATCATAATGTTATATGATTATATCCATTTTAAGGAGAGGGTGCCTATGCATACTATTTAACTTCTCTAAGAGCCTTGAATGTTTATCCTTTGTGGTCTTTAAGTTACAACTAGAAAATATCCATTTTAGTAACCTTCTTCCTAGCAAAATTGAGCTCAACCTCTACTTATTCTAGGGTATTCCCTTGTATATCTTATTTGAAATTGTATGAATTTTAATGTAAGATATGGTTAAAATTAGCCCTATTGATAATTTTCCATATGTAATCCTTGGCCTATGAAATCTATAATTCATCTAAAATTTTCCAAGTGAGAGTTTCATGATCTGATTATTTGGGCATCACTATCTTAGCTTCATCAATCCATTCCCTAGACTCTTATGTTTTTATGACCACCAAGTTCAAGGAATTGGTATCCTCCAATGGTGTCATCATGTTTTTGTTTGTATATGCTTTGTCAGTTGTAAAAATAATAAATAATTTGAGTTTATTATCATATATTTTTAACTAATTCAACAATTTGGTAATATCTACTATATGGAGTGCTAATTATGTCCTCATCATATTAATATCCTCAATAGTATTATAAGATATACATGTAACACTCTACAAATCCATCTCTATTTGGGTTAAAACATGGATAATTTTTATATATTCACTTAGTTGTTCTAGTTCTCTCCTTACCATTTCAGTCTCTTCATGTATCTCTATCAGAGCATATTTTGTGTTTTTAAATAGGATTTAAAATACTATATATATGGGGATTACCCCACTTTTCTATCTTTGGTTTTGGATAAGATGAAAATTACTTGCCTTTCCTCTATTATGACTACTCTTTTAGTCTTGTCTTCTAACTTATTCTTTCTGACCCTATGTACACTCCATGTATATTTTTAAAATATTATACTTATAGTGGTAAATTTGGTAATTAATAGATTAGGACTTTCAAAATCCTCTGACTACATATCTTTTTCCCACTATGTGAGGACTAGTTGGTCTAGATCTATGGGTTGAGTGTCTGAAGTTATTATATCACCCAATATCTCTCCTAATGTATGCCTTAAAGTTTTTTGTAGGAAGGGGTCAAGGAATGAAAGACAGATGATTTTGGACAATCCACTCCAGCATATTATGGTATTGGATGGACTTTGTGAAATATATTTTTCTTCTTCTCAACCTTCCTAGTGGTTATCAGAGTTATATCTTGAGAGGGACTAGGAGGGGGTACTAGTAGACTTAATTATGTAGATGAAACATGTAACTAGGGAGTTGATATTACTCCCCTTTATCTAATTATGGCCATTTTATTTATTTTTATTGGGGGTGGAATAGTAGTGGAAGGAAAAACAATATGAACAATAAAAATGGATGTAGGAGGAAGAAATACCAACTAGGGAAAAAAAATTCTCTTTGAAATTATTCATCCTCATTAGAGATATCCCCTAAAAATACCTCTTGTGTGGATGGTTCCATTTATGGTGCTTCCATGACTAGGATATATGAGAGAGATAATCCCTCACCTTCCTAGTATAATGACTATTTGCCTTGGCAGTTCTATAAGGACTCAATTGTGTGATTAAGGTAACCATAGGAATAAAATCTAAAACTAATAGAACATCACCTTGGATATGGCTCTCATAATATAAATAATCAAGACAAATGGGCTCATCTCTATTTTCCCCAAGAAAGGTATCTATCACCCCTAGTTCCTAATTCATTACCTTAAGTTCCATAGGGGGTGTTTGGGGGGGGGGGGGTTCCCTTACTCCTTTGCTAGTTGAGCATGTATAATAGTCCAAAACTCTGATGTATTTCATCCCTTAGATGATGGGATTATATTTCATGCCTCATTTATAGAAAGGGAAGGTTACCCTTGAATAATTCTTAGAATGTCTTCTTTCAACTGAATTAATTAGCCCTCTTCCTAACTTGGTCATCATTTTGATTCTTAAGGAACAAAAATCATTATCAAAGGGCTCATGTTGATATTTGATACCATGTCCCTTAATATGATTATGTACATATCCATGGAGATCCTAATCCCTATGTGGAATTGAAGCCAAATAATAGTATTATCTATATTTCCTCACCTCATAGAAGTGTTTCCAATTGGTGTATCACATCCTTTCAATCATTAGGTGATATCCTTGAAGGTAAGATTTCTTTTTATTGTGCATATATTTATTGATACCCCACCATAATTGGTAGGCTATTTCCTACTCTATTAAGTTTGTTAGGACATATATAGGGAGGTGTAGAGTTGTAACTTGATGGCCTATAAGCATGATGACTGTGTAATCATGGTATAACTAGTAGTCTCCTCTAATTAATAATGTATATTCAATGTTCATTGATATTCTAGGTAAGGGGGACTCATGGATGGTCATTCATATCTAGGGGTAGACATAATATAAGATGAAAATTATGTTTTGAAGTGTAAACATATGTGTGCATGAAGGATTAAGAATCACATATCTAATTCTTTATGTAATCTAGAGAGGGTTTCTAAGTGAGACATTATGAATGTAAACAATCCCAAATAATTCATCAAGTAAATAAAACATCATATAAAAATGACCTCGTAGAGGCCTCTTATCCTTATGTAATATCTACTTTCATAGCCTTGCTCCAATCACTTCACCTAGATAAATTTTCAAATCCAATGTTATTACAAAATCAAGAATATAACCCATTCTAGGTGGAAGAATTTGATGTTTGAGTATCAAAATAACCTATTCAATAGGACCATCCCAGCTCATATTCCCATTCTAAATTTAGTTACTATATGAATTATTTTTCCTTTAAATTAATTATTTCTCTAGGGATCATCTAACCTCTATGTGTCTTCTTAATAGATTTTATTTCTTCCACACCAATAATCTATGTAAATCATAAGTGGTGTCTATAATAGTGAGGGAGAGGTAAATTTTAAATGCATCACTAGTGATGCATGTCATGAATATTTTTGTACTTGATATGATGTAAGAACACTCCTCTATATATCTTCCATATGAGGAATAAATCTCATTGGAGTTTGATACAAGGCATGACTTATTGATTCACCATAATGAAGTGTAACCGTTTAATCTTGAGTAGGAGGAGATCTATGGCTAATTGGTACTAACATGGAGTCAAATGTTGTTCATGTCTATGTGCATAAACCTCATAAATGGCTTTCATTATTTTGAGTAGTTGGTATAATCATTATTTAATATTTTAAGTTATAAGATCTTATCCATGTACTTAGTTGAATATTTTAGGAAAAATATTGGAGGTAAAGTTACTTTTAATGATCTAGATAAGGATGCCATTGATATCAAAATAAGATGATATTGGTCTAGTTTGTAATTTAATCACTTGGATCTCTTAAATATGTTGGTAAAATTGAGAAACACTGGTGCTAGGACTCTATTTCAAGAGAGTTATTGAGTTCAAAATTCAACTTGGGATCAAATGAGCATACCATCATTAAAACTAATTTGATATAGCTTTGGCATTGATTTCTAGTTCATGTTTTATTAATGTCCAACATTTATAACTTTGATTTATTTGTACAATTCTAAATTTTCCACTTTATTTAGTAGGTATGACATGTAGGTACCATTGATCTTTACTAGGAGTGCCACATCCTTGTTTATTGCTAAGTGTTATTTCATCACTTCTTTGGCTTTGATTTATTGAGTAATAAATTTTTTGGTAGTCTGAAGTTGGGAGATAGGATATAAAAATGTTTTAAAGGTAGAAAAGTATCCCAAATAAAATTTAAAACCCCTTTTGCCTAATATATAAATGACTCAAAGGAAAAAAATAATATATTTTTTGGAAGACCTATGTGTGCCTAAATATTTCATGTCACAAAACCACTAAAGATCAAAACATGTTAGAGGAATTTTGTAAGCAAAATTGTTGAAATTTTGTATCAAAGGCCTAAATGAGTCAATTAATTTTTTTGAACAATATTTTTGGAATAAATATTATGAAGAGATATATATACTAAAATGTAATACATTAGAGACTTGGTTCCTAAATAATGGTGGTCGAAGAGTAAAAGGAAAAGTGCTCTAATACATAGTGAATATAGCTTCAGGCTTTCATACATCAAAATACTTAATAAATGTTCCTAACTAATCCTCCTAAGGAAAATGCTAAAGAGTAAATAACTATAGAGGTACATAATAATGTGAAGTTCGAAATACCTAAATGTCTCAGAGTAATTCATTAAGGAAAATCACCAAAGACCCATAGCATGTTTGAAGAGTTTGGTGAAGAAAAGTTTTGAATAAAATCACCCAATACCCTTTTGAATTAAGTGGTTCCACTGAGGATTTTCACCTAGAAAAATGAGCTTAAGCCTTCATATACACAAATTCAAAAAAGCATTTGTAGGTTAGTACAAAAAATGGGGAAAAAGATGCATTCATATGCCTGACAAATAACAAAATTATCTCAATACATAAGGCCTTTACTTTTAGAGGAATTTATATATATGGCTATAGGCTAATTCTGAAATATATTGGGAGTATATTCTAAACAAAACATGAATGGAGGTATGTTGGGAACAAAAAATATCTAGTATAGTTCTAGCATGGTAAGTTTAGTTAAAGAGAGTTTGTCTATAATGGCCAAAAGCCTTTGAATTTATATACTTTTAGAATAGTTTTCAATTATGCATCTCATATGTAAATGGAAGATGGATAATGAACCCTTAAACTCATGATTACACAAATTGATTATGTAATAAATTTCATTTAATACATTTTTGCATTGTGGAAGGAATTATGGAAGAAAAGTGCAATGATTGGTCCTATTATAGTATGTCATAGACCATGTAAGAGAGGAATGTGTAAGAGGGTCTATAAGAGGTTTAAGAGAGTGTGTAAGTGACCATGTCTTAATCCACCTTAATTTTACTCCGGCCCCTATTGAAATTAATTTCATGTCACTAATGTGAGGTAATATTACAATTTGTGCATTTATAAAATTAATAATTTTAAATCCATATAATTTTTTATTAGAATAAGATTAGACTGATTAAGTAGGATTAATAAAAATTATAAGAATAGTGGCCTTTTACAATGTTATATTTATAACCAAATATTCATTTAATTATCATGTAATAACACTTGTAAAGGAATAATTTGATTCGATATGATGATGTTGAATTAAATGTTGTGATATGATATGTTACCTCAATCAAGAATGTATCATTGTAAATTTGGATTAAATAAGTATTTGTGTGAATTGTTAAGCATGAAGTATAGTAAGAGGTGGGGGTGGAGTGAATCAGTATATTATATGTCTTTAACTTAATTTTATTTCTTTTCTTTAACCACTTAATCAAACATTCAAGATATGTAACAAAAATAAAATAATAACATGCATCACATGAGAGAGAGAGAGAGAGAGAGAGAGAGAGAGAGAGAGAGAGAGAGAGAGAGAGAGAGAGAGAGAGAGAGAGAGAGAGTAGATTTTTATGTGGAAACCCAAAGTGAGAGAGAGAGAGACTAGATTTTTATGGGGAAACCCAAAGTGAGAAAAACCATGGAGAAAAATCTCAAGCATATGAATGAGCATAAACTCAAATTAAAAAGTTCATAAGCACCAACTTGTAGGAGCACAAACCCCTTTATCGTGCACCAACATATAAATAATTTGTGAGCACCAACCCATAGGAGCACCAACCCCTTACAAAGATTTGTGAGCACCAAATAATAAGATCACCAACCCCTCTAGTGTATAAAAAACAAATATCTCTCAATGTTGCTTACTCAACAAATGATAGAACTATAAAATATCTCATACTTTTCTCTCCTCTTTTCTTATATAAAATAATTAAAAAACCATGCACTCTCTTGCATATTAAAAATGTCTTCTCAAGCCTTTATTTATATCTTTCCAAATGACCTTTGGCATTCACCATTTATGACCCTTCAATCCTAATGTAAAATGGTGCCAAACTTGCATGACCCTTCATCTCTTTGCATTTGAAAAGTCACATGGTGACCCTTCATAATCAAATTCATCCTTTCCTCTTTTCTTTTTATCTTGGTGACTTTTCATATTCCTCAAAGTGTGCCTTCATGGAAAACTATTCCATATCCTCTTTCGTATTCACATGGACACTCTTAGAGTTCCTCAAGATGACTCTTCATGAGAAAATACATCCCATTACTCTTTTCTCTTTTCCCTATGACTCTTTGACTTCTCCATGGGCCATATTTTTAATTATATGCAACCAAAAATATATTAATTAATATTAAATAAATATTAACACACATTATCCAAGAAATGAATATTAAAAACACCATTAAATGCAATGGGGCCTTTATCACCAATGTTAGACCTTTGACATCAATGATAATATTTCCAACAATCCCCCCTTTTATCATTTATGGAAAACTCAAACTAAAATAGCCACAACCTAAAACCTACACTCTACATGTTAAACTAAACATACTACTATTTGAAAAGCATACAGTAACTCCCCCTTACTGAAGAAACCTATACCTATTCCTTGTACCTATTTCTACACATGTACCTATTTCTATTCATCTCCCCCTTTGATATAAATGGAAAAGGGCCTATCATGGTGCTAAAACTTAGCTCCCCCTCAATTGATGCTAATCCTCAATGACAAGAAGTAAAATAAATTACTCCTAACTTCTTTCGTAGATAGTCAAATATGTCTTTTGGTAGTTCCTTTGTAAAAATATTTACAATATGCTCTATAGTACTAATATTTCCATCTTAACCTATTGATTTACAACCTTCTCTCTCAAGAAGTTATATCTAATGGGAATATGTTTTGTTCTTGAATGCATCACTAGATTCTTTGAAATATTAATAGCACCTGTGTTGTCACAAAAAATATAAATAGGTTCATCATATTTTACCTTGATATCTTCCAAAGTTTAGTTCATCCAAAGCACTTGAGTATAATACAATACCACTACAATATATTCTACTTCAGCTATAAAAAGTGATACTAAATTCTACTTTTTGTTTAGCCATGATACTAAGCTATCATTGATGAATAAAGCTCCTCCACTTGTACTCTTTCTATCATCCAAGAAAGCTACCCAATTTGAATCTGTATAAACAACAAAAGTGAAATCTTTTCTTTTAGGATACCAAAATCAATAATCCAATGTCCCCTTGATATATCTAAATATTATCTTCACCAACTAAACATGACTATCTTTTGGAGCTGATTGATATCTTGTAACCATACCTATTGCATGCATGATGTCTGACCTCGATGCTATCAAATATAAAAGACTACCAATCACAGATATATATCAAGACTGATCTACAATGAGTGAATCTTCATCCTTTCTCATCTTAATTTATATACTCATTGGTGTGCCAGTTAGTGCACAATCCTTAAAACCAATTTTTTTCAACATCTCCTTGGCATATTTAATTTGAGATATGAAAATTACTTTATCTGACTGAAATATTTACAACCCTAATAAAAATGACAATTCTCCAAGCATAGAAATCTCAAATTCTTTTCTTATATTATCAAAAAATTCTTTTGTCATATTTTCAATATTTCCTCCAAAAATGATGTCATCAATATATACCACAACAATAAATTAATGCTCACCTTATATTTTGATGTAGATATTACCATAATTAAATCCTCTCTTGATAAATTGATCTTATAGGTACTTATCAAGTCTTGTACACCAAGATTTGAGATCTTGTTTCAATCTATATAGTGCTTTATTCAATCTATATACATGGCTACTAACATTTGAGAGAATAAATCCCTTAGGTTGCTCAATGTAGACCTCTTCTTCTAGATTCTCGTTTAGGAAGACATATATGACATCTATCTAAAACACTTTGAAAATTTTAAACACTAAATATGCAAGAAACATTCTAATATCCTCTAGCCTTTCTAATAGTGTGAAATTTTATTCAAAATCTACTCCCTCAATCTGAACATATCCTTTACATACTAATGTTACATTATTCCTAGTCACTTCTTCATTTTCATTCAACTTATTTATGTAAAAATAAATTGTTCCTATCACATTGTGATGTTTTGTTCTAGGCACTAATTCCTAAGTATCATTATTTTCTATCTAATTTAATTCTTCATCCATTGCCTTAACCCAGTGATTATCATGTTTATCTTTTGAAAAGTTCTAAGCTAAATTTTGGATAACAAAGAGAAATTAACTTGCCCAGATTCACTTGCCATCATTATTCTAGTTTGAATTCTTTCATTTATGTCCCCAATGATGTCACTTGCCATCATTATTCTAATTTTAATTCTTTCATTTATGTCCCCAATGATGTCACTTTAATTATGATTTATCTATACATATTTGGATGGAGTTTTTGTTTCCTTTTTATCCTTCTTCTCATCTTCATCTAATTCTTCAAAATCTTCTTCTTCAATGATTTTAGGAATGTCTATTGGATCACTGATTCTTTTTTATCCATCTTCTTCTATCCTGACACTTTCACTTTCATCTATTTTTTGGTTCTTTTGTTATAAAATTTATAAGCTTTATTTTTAAAAGAATAACCAAGAAATATTCTTTCATCTGCTTTAGATTCAAACTTACCTAGTTTTTCATCAGTTGTCTTTATGAAGCATCTACTGCCAAAACTCTAAAATAATCAACTATACCTGGTTTGTCTTTCCATAGCTCATAAGGATTCTTATCACTATTGACTCTCAAAAATTATCTATTTTGAATATGCAATGCTATACGAACTACCTCTCTCTAATATTTATCTGGTATCTTGGATTCATTTAGCATTATTCTCACCATCTCTTGAAATATTCTATTTCTCCCTTTAACTACTCCATTTTGTTGCAGATTTATAGCTGATGAATAATGTCTCTTTATTCCATGGTCTTCAAAATACTCAATAAACTAATATGACATGAATTATCCTCCTTGATCAAATATTAGGCACTTAATCTTCAAACTAGTTTCATTCTTAACTAATGCTTTGAATACTTTGAAATGTATGAAAGCTTATAATTTTTTCTTCACAAATATTACCCAAGTCATACATGAAAAATCATCAATAACAAACATGAAATATTACTCAACTTGAGTACTTTGAGTTCTCATAGGTCTACACAAATCAGTGTGAACAAGATCTAACATCTGAGTGGTTAAGTATTCTTTTGTTTTGAATCACCTTTTGGCGTACTTCCCATGCTGACAAGGATCATAAAGCATGTTGGATGGCTTTGTAATATTTGGAAGATTTATAAATATTTTATTTTTTCTAATGTTGAAAATATTTTTAAAATTAACGTGTCCCATTCTCAAATGCCATAACCAACTTTCTTCAATCTAACTCAAGTAACATCTTTGAACTTTGATGTGTGATACCATATATAAATTATTGCATGTTATTTGAGCATTTAAAACCAACACATCTAAATATTTTATCCTAATTTCACAACCTTTTACGTAAAACTTTGGTGTGTTCCCCTAATCATACATTTGAATTAAACTCAAAATATTATGCTTAATATCTTCTACATACAAAACATTTTTACTTTTCATTCTACCTTTAGCTAAACTTAGTGTACCTTTTTTTCTAATTCTAGAAGTAGTATTATCTCCAAATTTCACTATGCCACCATTTACCTTCTTCAAGGTTATGAACTTGCTCTTGTCTCCTATCATGTGCCCCGAATATAAACTCTCAATGAGCCATGGATTTTCTTTGTTTCTTGTATGTAAAGTTGTCTGGACCAACATAAACTTTTTAGGTTATTTCTTCTGCCATGAACCTATCTAAATTTTATTCTTGATTAATGGAGCCTTAAACACTAGTCCTTCTTGACTGACTTGAACGTGATTCTACAATATCAGGCTATGTGTCCAAAGTTATTGCACTTATAACATGTTGTGGCCTCTTCATTAAATCCAGATAGAGGATCAAAAGAGTTGTATCTTCTGCTTAACTGTGATTACCTTTTGTATCTCTATTCCTTCCAACCTTATTTGTTTGAGATGTCCTCTATATTCTTAAAATTTTCTCTTTTTATTTCTTCTTTTTTAAGAGCTTCTTTATAGATTTTTCCTTTTTTGTGTTAAGCTTTTCTGTGAAAGTAGTTTCTCTCTTTGAAGGTTTCTCTTGTTCAGTCCGCATCACATATGCCATAATAATACCATGTAGGTCATCCATATTTATCTTGGCTAAATTCTTCATCTCTTCAATTTTCAAAACTTTTTCATCATATCTTAATGATAGATATCTCAAAACTTTTTGTACCATGATTAATTCTTATAACTTTTCTCCAAGACCTTGAATCTAATTAACTATTTGATCAAAAAATAAAAGATAACTTGTTATATTTTCTTCTTCTTCCATCTTCAAATTCTCAAACTATCTTGTAAAAGTTTGAATCTTAGATTGCTAAACCATTCCATCACCTTTTTAAATATTCTCAAGCTTTACCCAAGTTTAATGAGCATATTTACATTACATAAATTTAACAAATTTTGATTCACATAAACCACATAAAATAGCATTTAAAGCTTTATCATTATTTTAACTTGCCTTGTTTTCCACTAGAGTAGTTAAAAGTGTCTGTGGCTCTTCATATAGCTCCACCACTACTTGCCAAATGTCAAATCCAAGAGCTATCAAATAAGTCCTCATATTTATGATCCAAAAATAATAATTTGTCTCAGCAAGTAAAGGTGCCTTATTTTTATAAAAACCTTCATGTGATCCAATCATAGTGCTTTCCCCAATCTACCTTCAAGCTGTAAAACTTTTTCAAAAGGAACCTGCTCTGATACCAATTATTAAACATGAAATATACTAAGATGGGGGGTGAATCAATATATTATATATCTTTTACTTAATCTTATTTCTTTTCTTTGAAAACTTAATCACACATTCAAGATATGTAATAAAACTAAAAAAATAACATGCATCACACGAGAGAGAGAGAGAGAGATAGAGAGAGAGAGAGAGAGAGAGAGAGAGAGAGAGAGAGAGAGAGAGAGAGAGAGAGAGAGAGAGAGAGAGAGACCATATTTTTATGTGGAAACCCAAATTAGAAAAAACCATGGAAAATAATCTCAAGTATATAAATGAGCACTTACTAAAATTAACAAGTTCACAAGCACCAACTTGTAGGAGCACCAACCCCTTTGTTGAGAACCAATATAGAAAATATTTGTGAGCACCTACCCATAAGAGCACCAACCCCTTACAAATATTTATGAGCACCAACCCACATAAGCACCAACCCCTCTTGTATATAAAACACAACTATATCTCATTATTGCTTACTCAATAAATGATAGAACTCTACAATATCTATTGATTTTCTCTCCTCTTTTTTTATATAAAATAATTACAAAACCATTCACTCTCTTGCATATTAAAAATGGCTTTTCAAGCCTTATTTATAGCATTCCAAATGAACTTTAGTATACACCCTTTGCGACCCTTCAATCATTATTGAAAATGGCACCAAAATTGCATGATCCTTTGTATCCTTGCATTTGAAAATTCACATGGTGACCCTTCATAATCAAATGCATCCTTTCCTCTTTCGTCTTTATCTTTGTGACTTTTCATATTCCTCAAAATGTCCTTTCATGGAAAAATGTGTCATACCCTCTTTTGTCTTCACATGGAGACTCTTGGAATTCCTCAAGATGACTCTTCATGAGAAAATATGTTTCTTTCCTCTTTTGTCTTTACCCTATAACACTTATAATTCTCCATGGGCCTTCTTTTGACTTATATGTAACCAAAAATATATTTGTTAATATTAAATAAATATTAATACACATTAGCCAATATATGAATATTAAAAACATCATTAAATATAATGTGGCCTTTATCACCAATGTTAAGCCTTTGACATCAATGAAAATATTTATAACAATCTCCCCCTTCGTCATTGATGGGATACTAGAATCAATAATCTAATGTCCCCTTGATATATCTAAATATTCTCTTCACTAACTAAACATGACTATCTTTTTGAGTTGATTGATATCTTACATCTATACCTATTGCATGCATGATGTTTGACGTCAATGTTTTCAAATATAAAAGACTACCAATCATATATCTATACAAATATTGATCTAAAATAGGTGAATATTCATCCTTTCTCACCTTATATCTTTTACTCATTTATGTGACAACTGGTTCTCAATCCTCAAAACCAAATTTCTTCAACATTTCCTTAGCATATTTACTTTGAGATATGAAAATTCCTTTATCTAACTAGACTATTTTTAACCCTAAGAAAAATGATAATTTTCCAAGCATATACATCTCAAAACAAATTATCATGTTTTCAATATCTCCTCTAAAAAAAATGTCATCAACATATACCATAATAATCAATTGATGCTCAACTTCTATTTTGATGTAGAGATTACTATCAAAAATCCTCTCTTAAAACCTTGATCCTACAAGTACTTATAAAGTCTTGCATACCAAGATCTAGGATCTTATTTCAATCCATATAGTATTTTCTTCAACCTACATACATGGATACTAACATTTGAGAGAATAAATCCCTCATGCTACTCAATGTAGACCTCTTCTTCTAGATTCTCATTTAGGAAGGTAGATTTGACATCCATCTAAAACACTTTGAAATTTTTAAATATTACATAAAAAAGAAATATTCTAATAGCATCTATCCTTACCACTAGTGCAAATGTTTCTTCAAAATATATTCTCTTAATTTGAGCATATCCTTTACATAATAATCTTGTTTTTTTCCTAGTCACTTCATTTTCATTCAACTTATTTCTATAAACTCATTATGTGCCTATCACATTGTGATATTTTGGTCTAGGCTCTAATTTGCAAGTATCATTCTTTTATATCTAATTTAATTCATCATCCATTGCCTTAACCCAATGCTTATTATTTTTATCTTTTGAAAAATTTCTAGGCTGAATTTTGGATAACAAAGAGAAATTAACTTGCTTAGATTTACTTACCATCATTCTTCTAGTGTGAATTCTTTCATTTATGTCTTTGATGATGCCACTTTAATTATGATTTTTTTGTACATATTTGGATTAGACTTTTGTGTCCTTTTTCTCCTTCTCATATTCATATAATTCTTTAAAATCTTCCTCTTCAATGATTTTAGGAATGTCTATTAGATCACTAATTCTTTGTGCTCCATCTTCTTCTATCCTGATACTTGCATTTTCAACTATTTTTTTGGTTCTTCTATTATAACATTTAAAAGATTTAATTTTGTAAGAATAACCAAGAAATATACTTTCAGTTAATCTAGATTAAAACTTACCCAAATTTTCATTGGTTCTCTTTATGAAGCATCTACTGCCAAAAACTATGAAATAATCAATTGTAACTGGTTTGTCTTTCCATAAATCATAAGGATTCTTGTCACTGTTGACTCTCAATAATGCTCTATTCTAGATATGCACTATTGTAACAACTACTTATCTCTAATATTTATCTTTTATATTGGATTCATTTAGCATTATCCTCTCTATCTCCTAAACTTTATATTTATCCATTCAACTACTCCATTTTGTTATGGAGTTATGGCTATTGAGTAATGTCTCCTTATTCTATGGTATTCAAACTACTCAATAAAGTAATTTAACATTATTTATCATCCTTGATGAAATCTTAGGCACTTAATCTTCAAACCAGTTTCATTCTCAACTAATGCTTTGAATGCTTTGAAATGTTTGGAAGCTTCTAACTTTTTATTTAAAAATATTACCCAAGTCATACGTGAAAAATCATCAATAAGAAACATGAAATATTTCTCACCTTGAGTTATTTAATTTCTCATATATCCACATAAATTAGTGTGAAAAAGATCTAATATCTTAGTGGTTGAGTATTCTTTTATTTTGAATTGCCTTCTAGCCTCCTTCACATGATGACAAGGTTCACAAAGTGTGTTGAATGGATTTGTAATATTTGGAATATTTTTGACTACTAGGTTCATGCTTATGTTGATAGGATTATCAAAATTTATGTGTCCCATTATCCTATGCTAGTTATAATTTTTTCAATCTAACTCAAACAACATCTTTGAGCTTTGATGTTTGATAGCATATATAAATTATTCCATGTTATATGAGCATCTGCAATCAACACATCTGAATATTTTCTCCTTATTTCAAAACCTTTTGCATAAAACCTTAGTGTGTGCCCTTGATCACATATTTGACTTACACTCAAAAGATTATGCTTAATACCTTCTACATATAAAACATTTTATTTTTAGTTTTACCATTATCCAAACTTAGTGTACCTTTTTTGGTAATTTTGGCAGTAGTATTATCTTCAAATTTCACTATTCCACCATTAATATTCTTCAAGGCTATGAAATTTCTCTTATTTCCTATCATGTGCCTCAAACATCCACTATCAATGAACCATGGCTTTTCTTTATTTATTACATCCAAAGTTGTTTGTACTAATATAAATTTCTTAGTTTGTTTCTTCTGCCATGAACCTATCTAAACTTTCTTCTTGATGAATGTAGCCTTGAAATTTTGGTCCTTCTTGAATGAATAGAACATGCCTCTATAATTCCAAGCTATGTGTCCAAAGTTATAGCACTTGTAATATATTATGGCCTCCTTATTAAAACCTGATAGAGGATGAAAAGAGTTGTGGCTTTTACTTGACTCTGCATGAGTTTCCTTCTCCTTATTTCTAAAATTGTTAGCCCTTTTTGACATTCTATTTTCTTATGACCATATCCATTACAATAAAAATAGTACCTATTTGTGTATCTCTAACTTGATTGCCTTTTGTAACATTTTTCCTTCCATCCTTCTTTATTTGAGATGTCCTCTATATTCTTAACTTCTTCCCTTTTTACTTCCTCTTTTGTAAGAGCTCCAGCATAGCTCTTTCCTTCTTTTATGTAAACCTTGTTTGTTAAAGTAGTTCCCTCCCCTTTCTCTTTTTCAAATCTGATACCTATCTTATCTGACATTGATCTTTGACTTTATTATATCTTATTCAACATATTAGTGTTATTGTCAAATTTTGAATCATTGGCTTCTCTATCATCGATTATTTTATTTGTTTTCTCAAAATCTGATTTTAAAGAAGCAATTTAAATAACATACCTTTCAAATTATTCAATTACTTCTTACAATTGTGCCATTAGATCTTTTTCATTCTTCTCAGTTTCTTCAAATTGTGTTTGTATATCTTCAATTATTTGACTTCTTTTCATTTTTCTCAATTTGGATCTTTAATCTTTGATTATTCTTCTAAAAAACTTTTAATTCTTATAAATCAAAAATGAGCTCTCCTTATAGATTCACTTCAACTTTATCATGTTCTTCTTCTTGATCATCTATACTTTTGTCTTCTAGAGGCATCTTCATATATGGACATGAATAGAATATCTACTTCTTCTAAATCACTGACTCCACTATCTTTGGCTAAGCTAAGATATTTAGAATACAAACTATTCTTATCAAATCCCTTCTTGAATTTTCCTTTGAAATTGTTCTTGTATGTATACTTTCCATCTTCATTATCACCATTATCCTTATTTGGGAACTTAGTTGCAAAATGTCCAATCTATCTATAATTAAAATATTTAAAAGATAATTTTTCTTTATATTTACCTATACATATTTATTTTCTTCTTCCCCTTTGACATCAATGGCAAAGGGCCTATCCTAGAGATAACACTTAGTTCTACCTCAATTTATGTTGATCCTCAATGGTAGGAAGTAAAAGAAATTACTCCAAACTTCTCCTATAGATACTCAAATGTGTCTTTTGGTAGTGCCTTTGTGAAAATATCTACAATGTGATCTATAGTACTGATATATTCCATCTTAACCTATTGATCTACAACATGTTATCTCAAGAAGTGATATCTAATGTAAATATATTTTGTTCTTGAATGAATCACTGGATTCTTTGAAATATTAATAGAAATTGTGCTATCATAAAAAAATATAAATAGGTTCATCATATTTTACCTTGATATTTTC
This sequence comes from Torreya grandis, assembly GCA_037957365.1. Classification (NCBI taxonomy): domain Eukaryota; kingdom Viridiplantae; phylum Streptophyta; class Pinopsida; order Cupressales; family Taxaceae; genus Torreya; species Torreya grandis. The sequence goes on from JARHVA010002210.1 coordinate 2,203,201, forward strand.
AAAAAAATTCTTCATCTAAAGCACTTGAGTACAACACAATACAGTTGCAATATATTTTTCTTTAGCCACAGAAAGTGATATTGAATTTTACTTTTTTCTTAGCCATGATACTAAGCTATCACTGAGGAAAAAATCCCCTCCACTTGTACTCTTTCTATCATCCAAACATCCTACCTAATTTGAATCTGTATAAGCATCCAAATTGAAATCTCTTCTTGTGGGATACCATATTCCATAATCTGATGTCCCCTTGATATATTTGAATATTATTTTCACCAACTGAACATGACTATCTTTTAAAGTTGATTTATATCTTAGAACCATACCTACTATATGAATGATGTCTAGCCTCGATGCTATCAAATATAAAAGACTAACAATCATATATCTATATAAAGATTGATTTGCAACAAGTGAATCTTCATCCTTGCTTATCTTATTTCCTGTACTCAATGATGTGCCAACTAGTGCATAATCCTCAAAACCAAATTTCTTCAACATTTTCTAGGCATATTTATTTTGAGATATGAAAATTCCTTTATCTGACTGAAATATTTGTCATCATAATAAAAATGATAATTCTCTAAGCATAGACATCTCAAATTATTTTTGCATATTATAAAAAAATTCTTTCATCATCTTTTTAATGTTTCATTCAAAAATGATGTCATCAACATATACCATAAAAATAAATTGATGCTCAGCTTCTATTTTGATGTATAGATTATTGTCAAAAAATCCTCTCTTGAAACCTTGATCCTACAGGCACTTATCAAGTCTTGCATACTAAGCTCTAGGAGTTTGTTTGAATCTATAAAGTTATTTATTCAATTTACATACATGGTTACTAAAATTTGAGAGAATAAATCCCAAGGGCTACTTAATGTAGACCTCTTCTTCTAGATTCCTATTTAGAAAGATAGATTTGGCATTCATCTGAAGCACTTTAAAAATTTTAAACATTGCATATGCAAGAAACATTCTAATAGCCTCTAGCCTTGCCACTAGTGCAAAATTTTCTTCAAAATATATTCCCTCAATTTGAGCATATCCTTTACATACTAATATTGATTTATTCCCAGTCACTTATCCATTCTCATTCAACTTATTTTTGTAAACCCATTTTATTCTTATCACATTGTGATATTTTGGTCTAGGCACTAATTCTCAAGTATCATTATTTTCTATCTAATTTAATTCTTCATCCATTACCTTAACCTAATGCTTATCATGTCTATATTTTAAAAAAGTTTTAGGCTAAATTTTGGATAACAAAGAAAAATTAATTTGCTTAGATTCACTTACCATCCTTTTTCTGGTGTGAATTTCTTCATTTATGTCCCTGATGATGTTACTCTAATTATTATTTATCTAGACATATTTGGATTGGTTTTTGGTGTCTATTTTCTCCTTCTTCTCATCTCTATCTAATTCTTCAAAATCTTCCTCTTCAATGATTTTTGGAATGTCTACTAGATCATTAATTATTTGTTCTTCATCTTCTTCTATCTTGAAACCTACATATACTACCATCTAAAATACATATAGTAACTCCACCTTACAATAGAAAATTGTACCTATTATTTGTACCTATTTTTTTACCTATACCTATACATGTACCTATTTTTGTTCTTCTCACCCTTTGACATCAAAGTCAAAGGGCCTATCTTGGAGCTAACACTTAGCTCCCTCTTAGCTAATACTCATCCTCAATGGTAGAAAGTAAAATAAATTACTCCCAACTTCTCTCATAGATACTAAAATGTGTCTTTTGGTAGTGCCTTTGTTAAAATATCTACAATCTGCTCTATAGTACTAATATATTCCATCTTAACATGTTGATTTACAACCTTCTCTCTCAAGAAGTGATATCTAGTGGGAATACTTTTTTTATTCTTAAATGCATCACTGGATTCATCAAAATATTAATAGAGCTTGTGTTGTCACAAAAAATAGAAATAGGTTCATCATATTTTACCTTTATATCTTCCAAAGTTTTATTCATCCAAAGAACTTGAGTACAACATAATACTACTACAATATCTCTTATTTTTCTCCTCTTTTCTTATATAAAATAATTAAAAACCCATGCACTCTCTTGCATATTACAAATACCTTCCCAAGCCTTTATTTATAGCTTTCCAAATGACCTTTGGCATTCACCCTTTGTGACCCTTCAATCCTCATGGAAAATGGTTCAAAACTTGCATGACCCTTTATATCCTTGCATTAGAAAAGTCACATGGTGACCTTTCATTAAAAAATACATCCTTTCCTCTTTTGTCTTCACATGGTGACTCTTGGAACTCCTTAATATAACTCTTCATGAGAAAATGCATCCCATTCCTCTTTTGTCTTTACCCCTTGACTGTTTAACTTGTTTGTGGGCCCTATTTTGACTTATATGCGATGAAAAATATATTTTTTAATATTAAATAAATATTAAAATACATTAGTGAAGATATGAATATTAAAAACACCATTAAATGCAATGGGACCTTTATCACCAAATCTAGACCTTTGACATCAATGATAATATTTCCAACAATCTCCTCCTTTGTCATTGATGGCAACCTCAAACTCAACAATGTCTTAATCCACCTTACTTTCACTCCACCCCTATTGAAATTAATTGCCAAATGATGTCACTAATTTGAGGTAATATTACAATTTGTGAATTTAGAAAATAAATAATTTTAGATCCATATAATTTTCCATTAGAATAAGATTAGATTGATTAAGTAGGATTAATTAATAATTAAAAGAATAGTGGCTTTTACAATGTTATATTTATAACCAAATATTCATTTAATTATCATGTAATAACACTTATAAAAGAATTATTTGATTTTATATTATGATGTTGAATTAAATATTGTGATATGATGTGTTACCTCAATTAGGATTGTATCATTGCAACATCAGATTAAATAAGTAATTGTGTGTATAATTGTCTTAATTGATAATTTATTAATACATTTGTGTGTTATTATAAAAATTCATTTTGATTGTAATTTAGACATAGAAGTGATGAAATGAAGTGTCTATAACCACTAGGCAGATGAAAACCAATGTTTATATGTCCATGTGTAACATGTGTGACTTTTATAAAAAAACATGTCATTAAATGAATTTTTTAATGTAATTAATATTCCATACACCAATATATGATAAATAACATATTTAAATAGAGTAAACTAGAAAATATGTCATGTACGGTTCTTAATTTTTGGGTTATTTTTTAGTATTTGAATTTTTTTATATTTTTTTTTGAAATTTTTTAATTTGAAATGAGGTTTATGAAATCAGGTCACCTTCAATAATATTTTATACATATCCTAGATTATCATTAAGGACATATAATCACATTTCTTACTCTTATTTTGTTTATGATTGATCCAAAATTGTCTTATGCCATTTATAATTTTTTTTCTTTTTTATGGTAAGCATCGCCATCATGTTTAATCTCTAACCAATATTTTTTATGTAATAAATTGAGGTAATGGTTGGTCAAATATAATACAGCCTACATTTATTTCAACTAATGTTTTTAGAAGATGAATGAAACTTTGTATTTGAGAGGTGTGATCCAAATTCATTTTTTTACTAATTTTCACATATAATATATTGGCATAAAAATATATAAAAGGGGTCATGGTGACTATGACATATGTTATAACTCTATAATGTCATGTCCCAACTATTTTAAAAATTTGACATTACATATTTAATGTATTATATTATCATCAATCTAAAAAAAATTAATATTCACCTTCTATTAAAATATTAATATTAATGGCTTTTTTGAAGATGTTTCTTGGTCAATTTTGTTGTATATGGCACCTTTATGGTGCTTGATGAGTTTTGTTTTTGTTGGTCCTATAAAATATTGATATTGTCTTTATCCTTATTTATTTTGAAATGATTCATAATGAGTTGTGTCATGCCCTATTGTTGTTTTATAGACATAATATGCCTTTCCTTCATCATGTAGGGTATGACCCATAACTCGATGTTGACTAGATGGTAATGTGATAAGATTTTTAACTAGTGACATTTTTAATATTTTGCTTAGTGTATTTGAAATATTTTCTACTTATGATGGTGATGGAGTATTAAAATATAACATTTCTATGTTATTTACTAAAATATATGGTCCCTTATTTATCTAAATCTTTTTGGTCTTTATTTTTTGTTGGGTTTAGTATGTAATAGTACTACAACTACTCTTTGCATTTAAGATATATTCATGTTATACCATTTATACATTTAATTTATCCCTTGAAGTTTTTATCTCTATAGTAGTGTATGATTTATCATTATTTTTTATATGTGAATCATTTCAATATGTTACAACTCTAATATGTATGAATAGGATATGGAATAAGTATTATTTCAAGGAATTAGAGTTTACATTTACTATTTTATAAATTTTCATAGCTTCTATGTTGATACCTTCATCCTCACTATCATAACAATATGTAACCATTCCCTCTTGATATATTTAGTTAATTAATTAATGAATATTGGGAATAGGTTGTGGTTATTTCATATTAATTTATGGTTCCTATTACATAGATTTGTGTTTTATGATATTTGGTTCCTTGTATGTTTCTTACTTGATTCACCCACCTCATACGTGTGAATATAAGTTGTTATAATGGCCTATTATGGATAAATAATGTTATGATCTTCTATTTTTTATTATTATGGATCCTATTTATTATATTAGGTGATTTTTTTATATTTAAATGTATTCCCTTTTGATAGTTATAAATATGAGTATATTTCATGAATATAGTTGATACATATATGTAATGTTTATGGAATATTACTTCCATATCATATTGGTAAGTGTAAAAAGTTGGGGGACCAAAATAGGCCTATCTGTAATAATGTTTTCCTTGAAAAATTAGAAATCTAAACATATGTAGATAATTTGAGATGGTTACACTCAAAATCTGAGGATGGTGTAAGAACATGAATTATAGAACTTTGAGTTAGTTTCCAAAGCACTAATGTTTTTCAAAAATGGTTAAGTATAGCTACATCAAACATTTAAATTTTGAATAGGAACTCCTTTTATTTTAGGAAAATGAAGTATGTATTAGATGTGTAGGGCCTCTTTTTCTAATAACATTTAATATTATTCAAAACCATTTGGTGAAAATTTAGATAAGATCATCTAGTTTTCAATATATATATATATATATATATTTATAATTTTCCAATGAATATGATTTAACAATTTTGGGAATATTGGAGTATTATTCCTAATTTAGTTAAAGTTCTGAGTTGATTAATTAGTAAAATATATTGCAATAAATAGAGTACTGATTTGTATAATTTATTTGACTTTCATATCTTTATAAAAATAGTAATGAAAGACAAAAAATGTAACGTAGCTTAAAACTATACTAATATGACTGAGACAAAGGTTGATATTGGTTGTGTAAGAGTGGGATAGTGTCGTGAACTAGGATCTGGCCTTCATTCAGTGAAAGGATAGGAGTACCAAAAATAAGACACTTTAGGTTTGGTGTTATAGTCCATGTCCTATTACTATTGTCCAAACCAGTCATAAAGACCTATTTTTTTGGGTTTTATCTAATATCCCTATATTAGTTTATATATGAAATTTCAAGTCTTGACTATTGAAAAATCTCCTTGTAGAGATGATTTAATATCCAAACCTAGATCTTCCTTATGCTTGAACTTGAATGAAAACTTTGAGAAATAGGGAGATCAGTGTGTGTAATATTCACTAAACATGTGCCACATCACTTGCATGGGCACTTTACCTACATACCAATACTTTGAAGAGGGATCAAGCCATATGTAGTTCACCCACTTGATGTACTTTTTAGAATAGTGCTATATGGTTGTAAAAATGATAAATTGGGTGTGCTTAAGGTGGCTAGGTACTGGTGTGAGGGTTTGAATAGGTTGGTAGTTGTATTAGATGGCTATATGTAGAGAATATGAAAATTTTATTTAGTGGTTTTTGCTTGTATTTTTATTTACTTTGTAATAGTTTCCAACCATACTCTAAATGAACTTTGAATGATATTTTATAGAGATCTATTAGTCATGGGTTAAATGCATTCGTGCTAGGTTGACACAATCAAAAAGGGGAATCAAGAGAAAATGGTCACCTAGGCTAGAAATGTGATTAGACAAGAACACTAAAAATAGGACAACCTAGTTTCCACCACTATAGTCTAATTTGGGTGATATTGTTGTATAGGTATGAGAGCTAGGGTGGAGGTAATAATACTTGAAAATAGAGCCTAGTTGAGCTAAAATGAGGTTTTATAAGTCTAAAGATGATTGGTAATGAGTGAAAAGGTGTCTAGAAGGGTCAAGAGAGCATGTAAGAGGGACCTATGGGTTGGGTGTCACAAGCCACACTCAAGCTCCTAATTTTGACTTTTTATATGACTAAATTTGCCCCCCATTTATTTTAGTGATGTAGCAAAGTGAAATACTAAAATAAGGGAAAAATAAAAAGTGTACCTAAACATTCCTATAAGGGTGAAGCCCATGAAGCTATGTGATGTTTGATGTACATAGAAAGGACTTTTTGAAATTTAAATCTATAAGAGAAAAAAAAGAGTACATCATTTCTTACTAGGTACACTATATCTAAAATAAGAATGTATAAATTTGGGTAAGAGAGAGAGAAAGAGAAAGGAATGAAACTCTCACTGGGTATACAAACTAATACAAAACTTATTATGATGTTGAGTGATACTAGATGATGTTGATTAATGTTGGGTATGTGTTGTACCAAGATTAATATCATGAACAAAGCCGAGTGCTCAATTCCCTAAAAGTGGCTCAAGAATGCAAAGGTTGTCACTTTAGCTCCATTATCACCCACTAAGTGAAGTTATGTGATTATGTATGTGGTAATACATATTTGAGCTATATGTCCAATCCCTCTGAGTAGGTGGCTCAAGAATTCAAAGGCTAGATAGACCTTTGGCTCCATTATTGACAACTAAGTAAAGCTATGAACAAATACAAGTATGAATGTGTGTTGTATGATATGGCTCTTGAATCCCATGAATTCTCTAGAATCTGACAATATGGCATGGATAGCTTAATGTGTACTAGAAACTAGGCTAATGTTGGCCAACTTTGGAAGGAAGAGATTAGGCTTGTATGAAAGCTAATCCAAAATTGGAAATTAGGCTTATTTAGAAGCCACTCAAGAATGTGTAGGTTAGGCTTATATTAAATCCACTCCAAAATGATGCTAACCACCTATAGATGGAGTAAGGCACATGACTATTGAGAATGACTAGGTAATAAACTAAAATAAAAAAGAAAATAAGTCAAATGTGCCACACACATTTCCCCTAATCATTGGTGTCTATAACATGGATTTTAATCTAGAATTTATACCAACTACCCAATCTAAAACTAGAAACAAGAACTATTATGTCATGCATGATGCCCCTATATCTAGATTCTTTAAGAAAAATTATATTGAAACTATTGAATCTCAACTGATCTATATCTAACAAAATTATACTCAATCTAAACTTTCTTCTTATTTTTAGAAAATTTAGAGTTTTTTTTAATAAGAGCACTAAAAATAGGACACCTAGCTATCCAATGTTGTTGTCCATGTCCGATGTTATTGTCCTTTTCTAAAACTAACAACTATTCTATAATCATCACTATTTTTCTAGTTTATTCTACTTGATTTAACATTTGATTATTGTTCTAAGTGTTCTAAAAATTGATTTTTTGATCAATAAGAGCTTTGATCTTTGTGACAAAACCCCTATTTATTTCCCCCTATTCTGAGGGTATGATTAAAGACCCTACAATAAATTCCATTAGAAGAAAGAGCCATTCAAGTGTGATATGATTTTAAATACATGATATAGCATTCATAATTGACAAGATATCTCAAGACATAATATGGTTTGTATTAGAGATTGTTAGATCAAATAGGGGTATTCCTAAATAGATATAACAATGAAATAACATGTGCAATGTAATGTATTGAAATTGGAAATGTTAGTTGTTAGTTTTCAAGGAGGGATGGAGCATGATGTCCATCATGGCATCAAATAAATCAAGATAATACATGATGTAGATCATGGCATTTTAGTAATTTGAGAAGCAAATGATCATGAAAGACAAGAAGTAAGAAGCATACGAGAGTGGCCAAGGGGCCAAGCAAATAAGGAATACGGGCACATGCCACTCAAACTATAAAGCAAGGATACAAATAATGTTCAAATGCTACATACACATACAATTAAAAATAATAAAATTGGCATGAGGGCCATAAGCACATAGAAGAGTACAAGCAAAGAACATTAGCAAATTTCCTGAGGCACACACAAGAAACAAGTAAAGGAAATTGGTTAATGTCCTAAGGCACATATAGGAGACAAAAAAAAGTACTAATAAATGCAATCACATCTAGATATGCAAATTAAGAAAGGAAGGCACGTAATATACTATAAATAAAATCACATCTAACTAATTAAAGAAAAAAGTGAAGTATGCAAAATACATAGTACAAGACTAGGTATATGCTAACAAATACACAATTTCTATATGCTAGTGAATGCTAATAGAGTATTTTGTGTAAGCTAGTAAGTAATTTAGATCAACATCATAACTAGAGTGTGTGGTATAGGAATGATATAATCTAGATAGTGTGGTCATGTAGAAGATGCCCCAAGTGGGTAAATATATTTACGTATGTCTTGAATGTAGAAGTAAGATGCACCATTAATGGGTAGAGTGAAGAAATCAAAGATCTAGATGTCACTGCACACACATAAAAAGGATCAAGTGAAGCATGGTAATGTAGATAAATCAAGAAATAATAGCATAGAACAATAAACGTAAGTCTAGCATAGTAGTATAAATGTAAATAATGGATAATTAATAAAATTGAAATGTTTTTGAATTTTCCAATGTTTTTATATTTTGAAAAAAATTATTATTTTTATATTTTGAGTTATTTGACTTTTTTAAGATTTTATATATTTGGTATTTTGAAATATTTGAATGTTTTTTGTATTTTTGATGTTTTGTATTGTTTTTGGTATTTTGACATATTAAAATGTCTTTGTGTTTTAAAATAAGATATGTATAATCAATAATTAACAAACTATGTACAAGAAAAATTGAGAAACTATGTATAAGTAAGCAAAAAGAAACTATGTACAAGCAAGACTAAGAAGAAATGATACTAACCAATGAGTCTCATAGAAGACTCCCTATGATGGTGTCCTATATCTAGGAGATGGAACATCCTTGATCATGGAGCATGATAGAAGGTCTGAGATTATGGCTTTGAAATCTATGTATGTTCTAAATGCTCTAAAATATTTGTAGTGGAAACTGATTATGGGGTCCCTCTATAACTTTTACAAGTGGATGATATTTTAGGGATCTTAGGGACCCATATAATAGTAAGAGAATTTCTCTAAACATGTGTTTTGTGTGTAGAGGTATAAGATCTCAGTGATACTAACCTGGGTATGAACATTGTAGTTAGAATCTATCTAGAATTTTGAAACTATTATTTCTCTAAAATATACCTCTGTGCAAGTTTATTAACTCTTTATGCTACCAATGGAAGCCTCAATTGTGTCTGAATTTGAAATGGAGGAAGAACTAAAATTGGTGGAGAAACTGAAACTAGTAAATGTAAAATAGTAGATGGCTCTGAAGTGGGGAGTGGTAACTCATATGGAACTAAACCAACTATAAAAATTTGATAAACATGAATGAATTTTATTCATCTATAAATTGTAGAAAGTATTACTCAAAGTTTTTGAATCCATGGTCAACCAAGTAACATGTCAAAAACTCATGCACTGGGAATAATAATAAATGGGGTGGACACATGTGTTGGACCAACCTATAGAATAATTACAATCTCATCAAATGAAATATTCATTTTCCCACTAAATACATTTAAAATCATGTCTATCAGGGTAATATCCTACTCTGAATATCCAAAATGCATCAGTAATGTCATAATACACATGTTCACATTGGATCCATTGTCTATGAGAACACTATGAATAAAATGATTATGAATGTAAACTTGGATAAAGAGTACATGATAATTTGAATCATCCTTAACTATCTCCTACTCTAAGAAGGATATCAAAGGTCAAGCTAAAACTATAGAATTGTATACACCAATCATGTTGCTCAAAGAAAGTAACTCAATTAAAGGTATTGGGTATGTAGATAGTGGAGGATGTGCATGATATTCATGAAGAACACTTGATGTATCCCCTATCTCTTATTTAGAATGCTATGGGAAAGGATCTAAGAATATTTTTAAAGATTTATCATGTGTTTTCTTTCCCCGAGGATGTTCATTTAAAGTGTTAAGATCAATAATGTTACCATCTATCAAGTCTTATATCTTATGTTACAAATTGATGCATCTATTTGTTATGTGGCCTAGTGCCCTATGATAATCACAAAATGCATTCTGATCATATCCTCATGAAAAAGGCTTTGTTGGTTTAACTTAGTGAATAGGAGTGAGAGATATGATATTACATTCTATAAGCTTCGATAAAACTTTAGCTAGAGAAATTACTAGATTGGTAAAGGTTCTTCGAAGAGGTGAAGATAAAACCACTTGTTGAGGTGGCTCTTGTCATGTCCCCTTTTTTGTGGACATTGACAGATTTGATGATTGGCCTATTATGCGACCTTCGTAGGCTAATAGGATGGATAGAGGGTCATAATGGAGCTTGGATTGACTTTGATTCACAGAATTTCTACATTTGGTTTTCATTCAGGTTATTTCAGATGCATTGGGCCTGAGCTCCTACTTTTTAGGGATATTTGATATGCAGTGGAGCACCTTTATTTTGGTATGGTCACGTGCGAAATCACTCCCTGATTCACCTGCTTTGATCGGTTTGAGGATCCGACATATATTGAGGGAGATATTAATATTTGATTGATTTAATCAAATATTAATTATTTGGTCTCATTAATAATTAATTATTAATTATTAATTATTTTCTCTAATTTTAAATTAGAAACCCTAATGCTAATTTAAGAAAACCCTAATTAGGGCAAGCATATCTTTTGAGGGTATAAGGGTTTCACATGGAGGCCATTATTGATTATGCATAGATTATTGATTATTGAAAATTGAAGAAATTCTTCTGTGAAGACTGAGCCAAGGGTTCCAGGATTCCATTGCAGTGGAGAATGTTCCCTCTTCATTGTGTGTGATTTAGAGGCTGTGAGATATCAGCTGATTTATTGCCAAATTGAGAGATAGCTTCATCCAGAAGTTATCACAGAGATACAGATCTGAGAGATAGCTTCATCCAGAAGTTATCACAGAATTCCAGGGTTGAGAGATAACTTCACACAGAAGTTTATCACAGAGCTTTCCAAGTATTTCCTTTATTTAGTTTTGATTCAATAAATTATACAGATAGAAATATTTTGTATTAGAATAGTATATCTTCAGATCAGGGTGTTCAACAATCAGGGGTTAAGAACAGACAGGTTGGCGGCCGTACTAAATCCGTACAGTCCGTTCAGATCAGATCAGGGACCGACCTCGGTAGACAGAGGGCTACAGTGATCGACATCGGTCGACTGAAGACCGACGTCGGCAAAAAGCCGATCGACAGGGACCGACGTCAGCGATATATCGACCGACGACGGCGTCTGTGTGTCGACATAGAAAGTCTGAGACTTCCAGAATTGCAATTTTATTCCCAGTTTGCATGAATTCAGGGTTTTAAGACCTCATCTATATATTGTTATTAAGAGACTATATTATTTTGATCTTTTTGAATTTATTCAACAGCGATTATATCTTGGTTTAGATTTTTTGTGTTGCTATATTTCCTGTTTGGAAGGGGATATTACAGTGGTATCAGAGCTTTTGTCTTTGGTATCAGAGCTTTCGAGTTTATATATTCCCTATTGGTTTGGGATAGTACAGTGGTATCAGAGCTAAATTCCTACCACCCTATTGGGCACATCAGAACTAATGTCTTGCCAACCTGTTGGGTAGTTCCAGGTTCAATTCGATTATTAGTATGGCTCTAAGAGGGGTCAAAGATTTGGAAGAAAGCATGCACAATGCAAAGAAGAAATTAGATCATCCATTTCAGCAAGCAGATGACACTCTACAAATTTTGGAGGAGTTGGACACTTATTTAGGCAAGGTTGAGCATTCAAATACTTATGAGATGCAAATAGCGTTATTTCCAGCGTTTGATTCGTTGGTGAAGCCCCGATTATTGAGACATCATGATGAGGTGGTAAGACTTGCAGCTCTCTCTTGCATTAGTGAAATGATGAGGATCATAGCTGGCTTTGATTTTAATGATGATCAGATTATGAGAGAGGTACTTTATGCCATGGTAAAAAGCTTCGAAAAGTTGGATAACATTAGAGACCCCCATTTCTCAAGGAGGGCAAGATTACTTGAAACATTTGCAAGGTATGGATTTGAAAACATTATGATGTTAGTAGGTTGTATTGGTGAAATTTGCATGATGTTTAAAATATTTTGGAATATTTTAGATGAGTTTCATTCTAGCAATATATTGGCATCAATGCACTCTATTATGTTCACAATCTTGTTTGAGGAGGAGGATAAAATTTCCAAACTTTTGGCAGAAGATTTATGGTATGTCTGGACAAAAGGGAGAAATGCTTCACCTAGAGCTTGTATATGGTTAAAGAGTTTAATTAATAGGCCCCAGGATCGTAGTGCTTTTCCTATGACATGCAGCCACTTGCATGATGAGTTTGACAGTCATGCTGATCCAGTACAGGGAGATATTAACACATCTTCAGGTAATGATTTATCTGCAGTATCTTCACAGGTAGGAGTAGTTGAGGATGTTGTGGATGAGCTTTGTCTTCAGGTGAGTTCAGCACAGGTGTTAGACAGTGAGGATGAGCCTGATGCTTGCATTCAGAGTGTGGAGGTATACTCAGAGGTTAGTACATTGAGTATTGCTGATGAGTATGTCTTTGGAGCTGCTGATGAGGACCATGTGGTTGAGGCTCACACACATATTCAGGACTTGGGAGTACCTGATTCTGAGGAGTTTGGGATACCAGTGGAGTTGAATCTCCATATTGATTATTCTCATACATATGACAGTGTGGTATAGTTGGTTGTGCCACATTTACAGAGAGATCAGTTATGGGATGGATTGGCACCATCTCTTGCAGATGGAATTGGCAGTTGGATTTGTCCATTCCACTTGGATTATGATGTTTTGAGAGTTTGTTTCTCATATGCTCTTGTATATGGTATTTGTAATCTTGGAGGTTGGAGTTTCATGCGCCAGTTTGATTATGAGTGTTTCTTGGTTCTACTTCTACTGATGTTGCAGGTACTTACATTGATACACAGCAGTGCGGAGCATAACTACATTTGGGATCCAGGTGGAGTGAGTAGTTCATTGTACCGAGATTGCTTGGGGACAAGCAATTTTCGGAGGGGCGGATTGTCATGTCCCCTTTTTTGTGGACATTGACAGATTTGATGATTGGCCTATTATGCAACCTTCGTAGGCTAATAGGATGGATAGAGGGTCATAATGGAGCTTGGATTGACTTTGATTCACAGAATTTCTACATTTGGTTTTCATTCAAGTTATTTCAGATGCATTGGGCCTGAGCTCCTACTTTTTCGGGATATTTGATATGCAGTGGAGCACCTTTATTTTGGTATGGTCACGTGCGGAATCACTCCCTGATTCACCTGCTTCGATCGGTTTGAGGATCCGACATATATTGAGGGAGATATTAATATTTGATTGATTTAATCAAATATTAATTATTTGGTCTCATTAATAATTAATTATTAATTATTAATTATTTGCTCTAATTTTAAATTAGAAACCCTAATGCTAATTTAAGAAAACCCTAATTAGGGCAAGCATATCTTTTGAGGGTATAAGGGTTTCACATGGAGGCCATTATTGATTATGCATAGATTATTGATTATTGAAAATTGAAGAAATTCTTCTGTGAAGACTGAGCCAAGGGTTCCAGGATTCCATTGCAGTGGAGAATGTTCCCTCTTCATTGTGTGTGATTTCGAGGCTGTGAGATATCAGCTGATTTATTGCCAAATTGAGAGATAGCTTCATCTAGAAGTTATCACAGAGATACAGATCTGAGAGATAGCTTCATCCAGAAGTTATCACAGAATTCCAGGGTTGAGAGATAACTTCACACAAAAGTTTATCATAGAGCTTTCCAGGTATTTCCTTTATTTAGTTTTGATTCAATAAATTATACAGATAGAAATATTCTGTATTAGAATAGTATATCTTCAGATCAGGGTGTTCAGCAATCAGGGGTTAAGAACAGACAGGTTGGCGGCCATACTAAATCCGTACAGTCCGTTCAGATCAGCTCAGGGACCGACCTCGGCAGACAGAGGGCTACAGTGACCGACATCGGTCGACTGAAGACCGACGTCGGCAAAAAGTCGACCGACAGGGACCGACGTCGGTGATATATCGACCGACGACGGCGTCTGTGTGTCGACACAGAAAGTCCGAGACTTCCAGAATTGCAATTTTATTCCCAGTTTGCACGAATTCAGGGTTTTAAGACCTCATCTGTATATTGTTATTAAGAGACTATATTATTGTGATCTTTTTGAATTTATTCAACAGCGATTATATCTTGGTTCAGATTTTTTGTGTTGCTATATTTCCTGTTTGGAAGGGGATATTACAGTGGTATCAGAGCTTTTGTCTTTGGTATCAGAGCTTTCGAGTTTATATATTCCCTATTGGTTGGGGATATTACAGCTCTGAAGCCACATTAACTATAGGTTGATTTCTACTCTTACTATCATTGACATTTACTTTGTATGGGACTTTATTGTTACTCTTGTTTTTTTTTTTGATATTCTTGTGTACTTGAGTTTACCCATTAAAATTAGTTTGACTTCCCTTTCTTTTAATGTATGACATAATTTAGTGAAGGATGAGAATATTTTAAAAATTATTGATTCATGCAAGGCTAGTAAAAGACTATGTTTGAAGACATGTTGTAACTCTTGATCAGCCATGGGGTTAGTCATCTTCGCCAAGATAGTCTTATATAAAAGAACATAGTCTGTGAGATGCTCATTTGACCTTTGTTTTTATTATGTAACTTGGGTATAGGAAACCTTCTCACCAATGTTAAAGCTAAAATGAGTTAGCAACATGTCATCCAAGGGACTAAATGTGTTGAATAAATAATTTTGTAGAGTGTAAAACCACTATAAAGCATAATCCTTAAGACTCTATGGAAATAACTTGGTTAGTAGTTAGTCATTTAGCACATAGCCTAAGCATGTTGCTATAAAATCTCTCAAGTGTGTCTATAAATCAACCTTTCCATCATCATATAGTGGGCTTGGGTTGAAAAAAACCTAGTAGCAAGGGTGTAGAAGCAATATGATGTGTTAATGGTATATAAAATTTAGTAAAAGAATCCAAAGCCTATGTTGGAATAGAAGCACCTTGCTGAATATGTAACACCTTGGATTGAAGAGATTTTATTTATTTCACAATAGAGCCCACATCAAGAGAGAAAGATGTACTAGTCATAACTGGTGGTGCCTCATAGGAAGGTTGGGCTACTATAGGGGGTTGTTGAGACATAGTTGCCCTCACATTGACATATACAACTAGTTGCTCTATGGTTTAATAATATTTACCATTGTTCACCTTTTGTCGTTCTTCTTGTATTATTTTAAGCATGTCATCTTGCATATTAGGATGTTTAGTTAAAAGGTCTTAAAGTTCCCTCTTATCAGTTTCATCAAAACTGCTATATTGGGTTATTGTTAACATAGGAAAACAAACTAAAAATTGATTAAATTATTTGCAATAAGTTGTAATAAGAAAAGTGAAATGGAATGAAATTAATGGATAAATGAAATGTAAATTCCTAAAAATAATAAACTAGAAATTGCATAAAAAGGATATGAAGCTCATGAACATGTAAAGTGATACCTCAAAAGAAATGGGATCTAGTATATGCAACTAGAGTTTTTGAAAAATCATATATTCTTTAAAAATTTACTATGGAAATTTAAAAATGGAAGTGAATTTATGATTTAAATATGTAGGTTAAAAATTAGAGATCTAAATGGATTGTTGTCTTCTAAACTTGCACCCTTGTGAAGGTAGTTTTAGGCCTTCACAGTCTAAAGTAACACAAAGAGAATCCTAGGCTATGGATGGCCTAATAAATTTATTGGATATTTAGAATATAAGGGATATATCCAATTGAAGTATCAGTTAGTATCCCTACTCTACACTACCATCTTGTAATGGAAAATGGAAGAAGATGAACCAAAAGGAAAACCTATCTAACAGGGCGGATACACTAAAATGTGACTTTAATTTGTCTTATATGGACTATAGGGTGTATAATAACATAAAATTAACTAAAATTCTCAAATGGTAGCCTCTAAACATCAATATTTCACATAAAGGCTTAGGTTTGATGCATGATCTAAGGCACTTATTCAATAGGTCTCTCAAAAACACTAAAGAAAGCTTGCACTTGCCATGCAAAAAAGAATATTAGAGAAAATTATACAAACTAAAAGGATTATATTAACACCTAAAAATAGGTATGAAGGAAAGTATAATATGAGAGGAAACATTAACTATCACTTTCATATATCAATAAACCATGAAAATACACTAAATCTAGTTTTCAGGAGATATGAATTCTATCTTATTCATCAAAAAAGGAAATTAAAATGTTTTATGAGCATGGCATTGCCACAACTCAGGATAATGATTTTTTTAATGACAAAAATAATCTTACATATAAAAACTCGAGAGAAGGAGAGAGAAGGAAACCAAAGCCTCAAAACTAGGAAAATGTCCTTTCAAATAGCTCCTCTAAAAGTGTTGCATAACATTTTTAGCTCATAAAATATTTTTCTTTCATAAAATGGTATGGAAAATAAGTTAAACAATTTTTATGGGATTTAATAAAATGTTCAAATTTATTTTTTCAATCATAAGCCACTTGGAGAGTGCCTAAACTCATGTTACAACTCTAAGAAATTAGCTTACATGTTCCCTTTGTGAATAAGTCTCCTCCATGGATGCATGTCTTCAATTCATATATAGTATTTTATTTTAACCCTTCTATAGGCTCATGAATGATTCTAGAACACTTGGAAAGAACTGGTTATGAGACTCCTTCAACAAATTGACTGTCTTGTACATGGGCTTTGTAAGAGAAAGAGTCCTATTTGCACTTATTAGAGACCTTTTCCAAAGCCTTATTTCATTATAATTCATCATTGACTTATTAATACATCTAATATGACATTGGTTTTTTTTTCTCAACCTAAAAAGTATATTTTATAGGCCATATGATCCTATTTAGCCTTCAAATCCCATAAAATGCTCATTTTGTACTATGACATCGAGGGAAAAGAAGGGGTTTTATTAAAATTTTCATCAAAAATGTAATTTTACACCATGTATGGTTTTATTTAGGACACATAAAACTTTATTCAAGATGATTTTAAGCACCAGTTAATCTAAAAATCTTGATTTGACACTCAAATCATACTTTTTCCATGTATTCCTTGTAGCCCTATTTTCTTGAAAATCTCCTTGTCTGAAATATAATATAAGTTATGATGAAAAACAAGAATTATTAAACATAATAATTATCCTCCCTCATATGCATATAAAATTTCATGGCCAAACTCCAAGATTTGATATGTTTTCTAGGCCATTTAGCTTGCCGAATTAGGCCTAATTAGCCCTTTAAGCCCTAAAAGAGATTTTTTTTTGGGAGCTCATATATGTGTGAAACCTCAAAATTTAATCTTTTTTCATGACCCCAAAATTCTCCATGTCAATTTTTATGGTCTAGAACCACCTGGAAGTACCAAAACCATGAAATGGCCTTTGGAGAGCTTGTACTTTGAGGGCATTTTATTACTAGCCCAAAAGAATGGAATGGTTTTGGAAAATTTGGATTATTTATTATTAATTAGTTAAATCAAGTCTTAATACCCCTTTTACATCAATTGTCATGTTTCTACACTCCCTGAAACATTCGATTTAGCTCAAAAAGTTCAAAAAGTACTATTTTTGCCCAGATCCGTACAACTGAAGGTATAAAAAAAACCATTTGAAGGAACCTATGAAAGTATCCTAAAAACTTTGGTATTTTTTATGAATCAAATATGTGGTTTAGTTGGGTATCCAACTCAAAAATTCTAAACTGGTCCAAAACATGGTATTTGAAGGGTTTTTGATAGTTTTCACTCTTAACCTTTGGTCATAAAATTGTGATGTTTGAATTGAGAAAAAATTCCACAAATTTGAATTATAATACCCCATAAAACATCCTATAACTCATTGAGGTCCCATGTTAAACCTTATTGATGGGCTGAGCATCCAAACTTGGCCTCTAAAGGGGATTCTTTCATTATGTGCACTTGTTATTGGGACCAACATACTCCATTTTTTGCTTTGCAAAATAGGTACCCTTGTAAATGTTTCAAAACATTTTAATCCTAGTCTAGCTTTAATGAGGTTATTATTTTCTAATGTGAAGATCATTCACTTGAAAAGGGATAGATCCTTGTGTGTTTAATTATGCTTTATGAGATAACCCTACTAATGATTACCCTTGGATGGCTAAGTACAGGTTTCATGGAGGAAGGTAGGGTACCTAATAAAAAAACCCTAAAGGTTCAAATTCAAATTTTTGTGGGACAAAATTTAGTATGAATTTGTCATTTTAAAAAGACCCTAAGTTTAATTTTACATTAAGGCTCAGTTATGTTTTTTAAACATGCCTGAACCTTGACATAAAATTATACTTAACTCCCATTTTATCTTCCTTCCCCCTTTTAAAACACTCCTAACCTCGTTAAATGTTATGTCCACAAACCCATTTTCATCCTAGAATTAGACCTTATTAGATGTTAGCCTAATTTTTAATCCTAAAATGTCTTGGTGTTTGTTCAACATAGATTGTGCCTTGAAGATCTTAAACTTTAGTCTAAATCACAACATGTATCATGCTCTAATTCAATGTTTTAACTTGGATGTACATTTAACAATCCTCACTTTACTAGAACCTTGATCTAATGGTGTGAGATCATCATTGGATGAACTACATACTAAACCCCACTCACTATAAAAGTTTTTATGGAATTTACTTTGATGACCTTGATCCCATCATGTGACATTCATGAGGACGTCTTTGAAATTAGCAAGGCCTTTAAAATAAACCCCATACAAAATTTTATTATTAGTCCAAAATGGGAACCTCTAAACATTTAAACTTTAGGCTTATCTCATTAAAACATAGATCATAGTGTTTTCTAATGCTAAACCCTAAACTTAAGCCTATGTACATCACAAACTAAATTAATGTCCATGCACCTTATAAGATCAAACTATCCACATTCACCTAGTGATCTTGATCTAATGGTACAAACTCAAAGAGCCCCAAAGCTGAGCCAATTATAGAATACCTTTCTGATCATGATGAATGATTCACATTCATCACCTAGCTTGATCCAATGGACTGCATCAACCCCAAAGTCTTGAGAGCACTGAGAACATGACATGTGGTAGGTTATCATTTAGATAAAAGAACCTCATGAGCTTAAATTTTACAGTCACGCTCTCATCATTTGATGTTCACAAAGATGTATTTGATGTTATCAAGATCATCAAATTTAACCCTAATCAACTTCTCAACCAATCAACTTCAACCTCATAGATCATGATCAACATTTCTCACTCCATCATTGAGCTTGATCCACGGTGTGATTAAGGTGGAATTTTCAACCAAAAACCCCAGAGATTGATATATTTATACATGGATGAATTGCATCCATTCATTTCCAAAGGAATCCAAAATGCACCACTTCACATAATCAGGTCATCCAAGATCAGAGTGACTAATTAGAAAGGACCTTCAAGATCTTAATCAAAGTCTTGTGTTCATCTTAGAATCTTAATCCAATGGATTGACATAAAAAGATTTATTTAAAATCCAATGACTAATTTTCAAAGGGATTCCCATAGGAGTGCCATGGGAACAACCTTAAGGAGGTCAATGTAAACACCATGTAAGCACTAAAGGATAATCCTAAGATTTGGTACACCTGAAAAGATATGATTTCCATAAGTGGTGCCATCCATAAGTTCTATGACACAAATACATTTATGAAAGTCATCACCTTCACTATCAAAGCCTTAAAAACCATATTATACCAACTTAAATCCGTAAACCTTGACTTAAAGCCTCAAAACTTGATTGTTAAGGATGTAACTACATTAAGAAATCTCAAAGTGTCACCTTGAGCATTAATACAAGTCATATTCCAAGGCAATTGAGATCATGTTAGTGACAAGGAAAAAAATGAAAGAGATAGACATGTATCTATCTACAAACCATGAAGTGAGAAGCTTTAGAGATACTAAATTGGATACAAGATCATTAGCCAATGGCATGAAGAATTGGTCTAAGATTTTACTCACAATTGAGGAGCTACAACCTCTATCTCTAGTGAGAAAAGGGTGGTAGTCATAAAGAGAAACTTTGAGGACCTAGTTATAATCCAAATGATAGGTCTTCATCAAGCCACTGCTAAACTCGAGGTATTACATTGCATTGACATCCTTGTACCCTATTTATTGATTATGGAATTGATAATGACTATATCATCAAATAAGGGGGTCAAATAGAATTGCTTATATTTCCCTAGTAGCTTTTGAAGCCTACTAAAAGTTCCGTAGAGCTCACATAGACCTCCCCTCCATCAATGAATGGACTACCCAGCATAATCTATATGTTATCCTAAGACATTGGTTAATCCAAAGAACCATGATGGTAAAATCCTTACCATACAATTTAGAGAAGGAATTAAAATCATTATGACCCTATTATGCAGATCTCCAGAGGTAGCCACGATAACCTATGTCAAACCTAGATGGGTTTCCTACATATATTTCATGGTGGAAGAGAAGCTAACTTCACCCATTAGAGAGCTGATTATCATCCAATTAGGGAGACAATTTTATGACATTAAGAGAATGACAATCTAATAATTGACCATGATGCCCTATATTTTTGACTCATTAATGGCATTCACTCATATTCTTGGTTTCAAGAATTGGTCCTCCCATAACAAAATTACCATTTCCCATCACTATGCAAAGTTGTACATATTCAAATACAAAGTTCATATGTAGTTCATTTGTGATTGTTTATACCCTACTTTGGTCAAGAATATCATAGGTAACACCATACATAGGATGCACCCTCTTGTTAAGATGTGTGTTAAACTTATGGGAGATATTTGTTACTATCAAGATTACACCATTATTAGAATATAAGTGATCATTACCCAACCACTTAGGTTGCCTGTCTATGTTCCCCTCAAGTTGGTTGAGAAAGAAATTACTCACCAAATTTTACAATGAATTGATAATGTTTGTAGGGAGAAGAGGAAGGGCGTTCTGCATCCTTTCCCAATTTTTATTAGGGAAACTTTAATTCTAGATTGGAAAAAATAGGACATTGTGTACAAATATAGAGATGAATTCTACTTTCATAAGGATGACCTAAAGGAATGGGACCCCAATAACAAGGTTGTCCCTCATTTACAATCAAAAAAACTAACCAAATTAACCTATTAGCATAGGGTTGGTCCATATGACCATTTTTACACCAAAGCTACAAACATTGAGGAAGTCCTTGGTAGGTGAAAACAACATGGTTTCAAGCTTGTGCATAGATTACAAAGAGAGTAAAAACCAACTAGGAGAGATGGAAAATAAACCAATTGTAATATATTTTATTATCTTCCACTTATAATTAACCTCAAAGTCAAACATAATATCAAGCACTCCAAATTTAAGTACCTAGTGAGAATAATCTAGAATAAAGGCTAAGAGAAGGCCCTTCATCATTAGCCCAACCTCCAAAACCATCTTCTCCAGTGGAACATTTTGATATGGTTTTTTTAAAACCATATGAGATGGTGGATGAATTATTCAAGGAACTTGTAGAGACCTATGATTTTGATTAAGAAGATGAGGGAGCTATGGTTGAGGTGGCACAAATTAAAGGAACTCAAATATGTGAGGAAGAGAAGGGAAAAGAAGTGGCATTAGATTTTGTACCTATCACAAAAAAGAAGAGGCAAGTTGAGTTGGCCCTTGTCCCTAGGTCCTCTAAAAGACCAAAGGTGACATGGACCCATCCCAATAGTGAAGTAAATTTGTTCAGTGATGAGTTCCCTATGAATGGACCTATCATTCATGAGTAGTTCATATATGGGAAAATCTAAAAGGTTCTTTCATAATCACACTCACTGGTGATTACGAAATCTATAGGTGAAGATCCCCTTAACAATGTCAAACCCTGGATCAAAGAGCTCATGAAGGAGAAATAAGATAAATAATTATTCAAGAAACTGAATAAAGTGGCAAGAAATGAAATATCTAGGAGTATTAAGTGGAACCAGAATTGAAACCCTAGAGACACCCAAACCGTCTAAAATAGTGACCACTATCATGTATAATCTAGATACAATAAGATTTGAAAGGATGAAAACCAAGAAAAATATCATTGGCATTGAGTAGTTCACCTTTCAAAAGGTAGAACCTTTTATAGGCCTAACTCCTATATAAGGGTAGGTATTAGGGGAGCATCCCATCCATCAAGAATATGTGGCAATTTTGGTAGTGGACTAATAAGCAATGACCTTGGTTGGAATCTATGGCATGCAATATATGATCAATAATATATAAAAGGAGAATAAAGATTTGGAAGCATAGGTTACATTTTCAGTCCTTATGGATATAATGAAAATACTATATAATTCCTTTGACACATTTAAAGTGTTAAAGGCCCTAAATCTCAGATCAAATAGCTTCAACCATAAAATTGGTAAAGCATAGGCATCAATCATTCAGTGGTATATCTTTAGAGATCAAGAATCTAAATTGATTAATGTCCATCACACCAAGCAAGTCCAAGGCATCAAGATCATCAAGTTGAAGCATTTGGATGCTCTCATAGGAGTCATTGAAAATAACATACTAAACCTAAACAAATGGAGTGACAGTGTCAAAATCTTCATGGAGGAGAACAAAGGCTTGATAGCAAGAATGGAGAAGCTCTTAAAGGCACTATTGACAAGCCCTTCTAAGACAAATGTCATAGGCCTAATGGATGATGAAGAATCCAATAAAAAGGTTGATAACTTTATATGAAACATCAAGAACAACTAATGCCAACTTTTTTAAGATAATAAGGTCTTTGATACCATAATTACATTAGGGAAGTAGATTGTAAAGGCCTAATGCATTTAGGAACTTAAATCCAAGAGTGACAAAGAATTTAACACATTGGCAAGTCAAGAAGAGGATTGTTTAATGAAACCTACAGTAGATTTTGAACTAATCAAAGAAAAATATACTAAGGTGAAGAACATCCTCAAGTAGTAACCTAAGGGACCCACCAATGTAACATAAAAATATTATTTCGTAATATTTATTCTAGTCTATTAGCATATATTAGTCCTTTTACAAAATTTGGCATGAAAACCCTTTTGCATTATAATATTTGTATTATGGATAGCTATCCTTATCATACCATAGATGTTTTGAGAAGATAACCAATATACCCTATGTTTTCCTATAAATAGACAAAGGTTACCTTTTTATAAAGGGAGAGACTATAATTAATTTATATACAAAAGAGCATTTAATACAACTAATGAATTTTGAAAAGATTGAATAGTTTTTTGAAAGCCAATGTTGTCTCTCAATTTCATGTTATTGTCTTAAATTTGAATGGTTCTCTACATTTTGAGATACATTATCTATCATAAGCCTATTAATTTATGCTAATGCTAGATTAATTGAAAGGATCTTAGGTATACTTCATTTTATTTTCTTTGTATTTAGATGTGCATATGCTATTCAGGTTACAGTAGCAAACTTTTAAAGTAAACTTGGTTCCTACTTGTGGTTTATATATCTCTTTTGAATCTTGCCTAATTTATGATGCAATCTAAGTTTATACTATTTTACACCATAAATTAGTTCATGTATGCTCAAAATAATTAGAACGTTGTCATAATATTTGAGAAGGGAATTTGTAATCATGCTCTCTTTTTTGCCTTACCCTTTTTTAATTTTTTTATAATAAAAACTCACCTAGTTTAAAAATCATTTTTAATATCCATTTAGATTAAGTTGTGGGCTTGAATTATCTCAAATATTTAGACCTTGGTGGCTCCCAACCACCAAATTAAATAAATATTTTGGACAATTCCCATTCTCTACTTCTATAATACCATAGACATCATAGAATTGTCACAAACATCAACTCATGCCTTGGATTATTTGATTCCTAAAATGAGAAGTGCTGATCAACACTATAGAGTACCTATGAGGTAATTAGAAGCATCAATAGGGAGGCTTTGGTCAATTGAAATAATTCTTATGTTAAATTTAAAGGATTCTTAACCCTTATGAGTTATTATTCACTATAAGTGCAAAGATCCTTGATCTAGGTGGTTTCTCACATATCTTTGCACTTTGTTAGGCAAAGAGATTAGTTATCTACAAGGAAATAGTTAAATTATGGTAAAGATAGCTTCAAGATTGAATAATTCATAGTATTTGATATTAGAACAATGTATTTTGGTTGAAGATTGGTAATTCTTGGTGAATCTTGGGTTCATTTGAGTCATAGGTTATAAATAATGGCCATCTTCGCATAATTTAGCACATCTTTGATCTTACTTAGTCAAAGATCAGTGTCCTTTGTCCATTTATGATCAAATATTCAACAAAATAGGATAAGTGTGTAGGTTAACTATAGTTATTTGTGAATTCTAACTTGTTACACAATATTTTAAATAAGATCCATAATCTTTAAGCTAGAATTTCCAAGGATGAAGACCAGATCACATTTAGAGACAAGAGAGCCCTTGCTCAAGCTAAGAACACACTGAATAACCAATAAAGATAGAGGAAAATGTAGGTGTTACAAGTCTCTACCATATTCACCCTTACAAGGGGATATTGAATTTAATTTTAATCCATATATGGCATGGCTTGGAAGTTCTCCCATCACTGTACCAGGTGTAATTCATGACTTGGCTCATAATCTTAAAAAGTACTTGCTAGTATTTAGTCCAACTAGTGTTACAACTGTAGATGACCATATTAAGTCTTTCAAGGCTGCCTTAAAGTTACTAAATTTCATCCATGAAGATGTAGCTTGTATATTATTTGCTTTTACATTTAAAGATGTTACATACGAATGGGTTTGAAATTTTTCTAACAATTGTTTTACCTCATGGAATAATTTTGACACTATCTTTATTGATCAATTTGGGAAGATCATAAGCCCCTATGTCATTTATCACCAATTTACAACTATTAAGAGAGATTTAAATAATCCCATTAGATCTTTTAATGCCAGGTTCCAAAATATGTTTAGTTAGACCATGGATCCATATAAACCTAATGAGACTTTAGCTCTAGAAGTTTACAAAGATGAAGTAGACCCCATGACTTCTGTGTTTCTAAAAGGAGCTTTCCCAACTATCACCACATTGGCCCAAGATTATTTCAAAGCATTGGTTATTAGTGAGCAATTACAACCTCAAGGGTAGATGGCTTACTCTATCCCAAATGTTAATCCTCAGATGCCTACATTAAACCTTTTCCCAAATAATAACTAAAATGCTCTAGAATTAAATCAAGTTCCTACTTTTAATGTATTAAATACTAACCATGTTGCTCCTAATCAGAACCTAAGTTTATTTAGTCACCAAGTTACTAATGTATTTCACACCAATGACCAAAAGGATTTAATACTAGTCAATGGTACTAATAATAACCAAGTCCAAAATTGTGATACCACAAAGAATGAGAATGAATCTTTACTAAAGATGGTCCAAAATATTATCATAGATTTATTGAAATTACAAAATCATGTTGGTGATGATAATGACAACTTCAAGAGGAACTTCACCTTCCAAAAGCTCAACAGGCCTAAAAATAGATTTTAGAATGATAGTTTCTACAATAATAAAGCCAATGAGCCTTCCTCTAGCAAGAAGACCATGGATATTAATCTCACTGATATTGCCTTTCCAAACTATTTTAGGGTGCATACTACCTCTAAACATGGTGAGATTGATTGCATTGAGTTCTGCAAAGCCTTTGCATATTTCAAAGAAGAGCATGACACATTTTAAATAGTCCAAAATGGAGATACTACTATGAGTCCTTCTAGATCCCAACCATCTAACCAAGTTCACATGGTAGAGACATTTCAATTACTTTTACAAGAGGATAATGAGCTAGAGAATGTCCCTAAAGAGATTTAAGCATTATAGCAATTATTGAAGACATGCCCTCTAAGAAATAGAAAAAAATAAGCCATTGACTACTTCCACTCCCCCCTAACAATCATAGGAATCCTCCAAACACTACATCAAGGAATTATCTTGAACCACCTAAGGGTATTTCTTCTAAATATACTACTGAACCTTCATGAAAAACTAGTTACAACATTGTGGAAGATACAAAAAAGATCAAATCTAATATTAATCTACATGAGCTAACTCAAATTATAGAATAAGTAGATTTACTCTTAGAATCCTTGTCCAAAAAACTTGGGAAGCCTCCTAATAGTGATAATGCAAATGTGACTATGTATGTAACAAAATAGAGTCCCCACCCTTGTTGCTTATAGTTATGATAGTTAGGAAGAATTTCCATAATTGACTTTTGGATTTTGGAGCCTCAACTAACATCACACCTTCTAGGATATGTGAACAAATTGGGTTAACCCCAATCAAGTCTAATAAGATTGTTACACAATTGGACAATAAAGAGTCAAAGTCACTAGGGAGTTATTGAATGTACATATATAGTTAGATAATGAACCAAGGGTTGAAAAATTCATGGACATATAAGTTATGGATATTACTAGTGCTTATGGATTGCTCTTGAGTAGAGAATGGACTAAAGCCTTGAATGTATACATGTCTACTGACTATTCCCACTTATGGCTTCCTTGAAAAGGTGTCACAAATCAAATAAGGGTAGAAAAAGAACCAAGGATGAGGCACATGATAATAGAATATAATGTGGTCAATGAACAGGTAAACTTCTTTGACTCTGATCTAGGAGTTTTCACTTTAGAGACTAAAAAAGAGACTAGTTCCAAAGACCCTCCTCCTGTACTTAGCCTATATAAGTTGTATGTTGATGGTTCCAAGTATAAATTAGGATCAAGGACTAGTATTATATTGATATACCCTATAAAAAATCAATGCCATGCATCTTATAGGTTACAGTTCCCATGCACTAACAATTTGGCTAAGTATGAATCTCTCATTCTAGGATTGCAAATTTCTGTTAATAATAATGTTAGGGAACTCCATATTTATGAAGATTATAAACTGGTGGTTAATCAAGTAAGGATAAAATACCAATTAGAGCTATCTTATATTAAGAGTTATAAGTTTAAAGTGTGGGACTTAATATAATTATTTGGTGCTTTCAACATCATGTCTATCCCCAGGGAAGAAAACAAAGTTGTTGATGAGTTAGCCTCAGCTACAGTTAACCTTATTCCTAATCATGATTCCCCTAACATTAGTATTGATCTAGTTCCATGCCCCTCAGTCTTGATAAATGTGAATTAGTTTTAAATTTTCAATGATGATCAAAAAATTCTATATTTCTTAACCAATTTTGGTGCCTTTCAATCTAACATCATTGATGAAGCTGATGAAAGTTCTTATGAAAGAGACCTTAATGATAAAATCATCCAACTAAATGATAAAAAGATACCTAAAGGGATGATCTCATTGGAAAGGCTATTTGATCATTATAGGATTCTTAAAACACCTAAGTTGCCAAAGGTAAATGGTAAGGACTATTAGGTATTATATCTCAGCTCACATGGTTGATCCTATCAAGTAAACATATGAAAGGCTTGGATTAAAAATGAAAATAAAAAGGCTAGGGAGCTACTTACAAAGTATAAAAATGTAATTTCCTAGTCCTATGAATATCTAAAAATATTTGATCCAAGGGTTATTACTCATACTATACCTCTCAAGGAGAGTTACAAACCCTTTAGATAGAAAAAAATGCTAGCCAACCCTATCTTAGAACCCATGATCTTTAAATAAGTCAATAAGCTACTAGATGCAAGGATTGTTTTTCCTATTAGGCACTCTACTTGGGTTTCTAACTTGGTCCTAGTAAAAAAGAATAATGGTGAAATAAGATTGTGCATATAAATTAGAAATCTAAATAGAGCATCTAAAAAGGACCATTAGCCCCTTCCTTCTCTTGACCAATTCATCCATGTTATTTTATGAATGGCCATGATCTCCTTTTTAGATGGTTTTTATAGATATAACCAAGTTTTGGTTACTCAAGAAGATATGATGAAGACAACTTTAACTTTCAAGTGGGGAACATATGCTTACAAAAGAATGCCATTTGGATTGATTAATGTAGGATCCACATTTTATAGGGATATGGACCATGATTTACTAGTTCTAGTGGGTAAATTCACAATCATAAATATGGATGATCTAATAGTGTTCTCAAAGAGTAGAGAGGACCATTTCATGCACCTAAATCAAGTGTTTGAAAGCTGCATGAAGTATGGTATATCTCTCAACCCCAAGAAAAGTATCTTCTATGTCACTAAAGAAAAATTATTAGGGCATGTCATCACCAAAGAAGGGATTTCCATAGACCCTAAGAGAGAGGAATCCATTTCTAAGATTGAGCTAGCCACCAACCGAAAGGAATTAAAGTCATTATTTGGTAAGATTAAATTCATGAGGAAGTTCATCTTAGGATTTGTTGAGATTATGAAACTTATGAATGATATGATTAAGAAAGATGATATATTTCTTGGGATGAATAATCCAAGAAATTTTTTTTTGACATAAAAAAAGCAATCAGTCGAGCCCCAGTCTTGATAAGTCTTGACTTCTTAAAGGAATTTTACTTGTATTCATTTACTTTTGACCACACTATGGATGTAATCATATTTCAAAATGTGGATGGAAATGAACATCATATAGCCTTCATGATCACCAATTTAAAATTCCTTGATTGATAAGCAGGCATATGTACAGCTGAAGTTAGTGAAAAAATTCAAGCATTACATCCTTAGAAATAAGGTACATACCATCTTACCATACCCAACCACAAAGATTATGTTAAGTTAGAATGATCTTGGGGAAAGAAGAGGCAAGCGGATGTAAATCCTAAAAAATTATGATATAGAGATAAAGATTGCTAAACTGGTGAAATATCATGGCCTAGTCTAGATGATTTCCAATGCTAATCCTAAGCTTCATGTCATGCAAGTGGATCAACAAAAATTCTATCCCAATGAATGGTAGGACTATTTAATAAACTTCTCATTAGAGGCATTTGTCCCACAAGACTCCCCAAAGAACAAAAGAGAGATTTAAGGCTCAGTTCATCCCATTACCTTATCAAAGATGGAGTCCTTTATATGAATAACTTTGAAGGGATTTACTTAAGCTGTGTGTCCAAAAAAGAGGCTTCTCAAATCATGTCTACTTTTCATGAAAAGTTAGGTAGTGGACATCCTTTAGGGAGAACCATAGCCAAAAATATTCTTAGGTTTGGGTACTATTGGCCCATCATTTTAAAGGATGCTCACAAACATGTGAGATAGTGCCATTTATGCTAGATTTTTATCATAAAATAGCCAAAGTTAGCCATGTCTTTAGAGCCTATGATGGTAGACAAACCTTTTGCATAGTGAGGATTAGACTTTGTAGGATTTATTAATCCCAATTCCTCTAAAGGCCATAATTATGTCCTAACTACTATATATTAATTTATAAGATGGAATAAAGATATAGCCACCAAATAATGTAAGCCAAAGGAAGTGATCAACTTCTTGGAAGAAAATATTTGCACCAAATTTCAAACCCTAGTTAGATTAATTTATGAAAATGGATCTACATTCATATCCATTGAAATGATGAAATGGGCTTATGATAATGCCATCTCTTTGAAGTTTTCCTCTAATAATTATCCTCAAGGAAATGGAGTTTTAGAATATAACAACAAGAATCTTTGAAGGTCATCAAAAAGTCTACTATAGACAAGCCTAGAATATGGCATAAGATCCTTAAGTATGCATTGTGGGCTGAGAGAAAAATATCGAGCAAGTGCTCAAGGCTTCACCATTTGTGTTGGTATATGGTTACGAACCTATCTTCTCCATCACCCTCAAATTTCCTAAATTCACATTCATGTAAGAATACATGGAGGAAAACTAAGAGCTTGTGAATTTTATGTTATTGGTCATCATTCAAATGGAATATGCCAGATAAGAGGCATTTATATACTTTAGTATACATCAATAAAATATGAAAATATGGTTTGAAAAAAGTTCCAAGGTGAAGGTATTCAGATAGGGAGACCTAGTCATCCTTTGGGAAAAGGCATTAGAACCTAAGGGCAATCATGATAAGTTTACACCATTATGGATTGGCCCATACCAAATTATAGAGACCATGGGTAATGACACTTTCAAGTTTAAATACCTTCAAGGAGAATAATTCACATTTCCCACCAATGATGTGATGTCCCTTACTTAGGGGCTCTCTTATCTGCTCAAAAGCTCTGATACCACTGTAATATCCCTTCGAATATCAAAACAAAGCTCCAAATTGCTTATCTGAATTTCTGCAAAATATCTTCAAATAGATGAATAAATCACAGTATAATTTCTTATTTATTTGCTCATAAGCTTAAAATTAGAGATCCTCTGTCAGGTATACAAAGAATATTGAAAGTTTAGCCTTATAGCCTGAATATTCCGTGAATTGGGCTAAATCTGGAACGTCTCGGCCTGCTGTGTAAAAAAACACAGTCACCGACGTCGGTTATACCGCCGTCATTGGTCGACCTATAGTGATCCCCTTGCCGACGTCGGTGATGAGTCGACCGATGTCGGTCCCTGTAAGTCTCTGTTCGCCGATGTCGGTCCCTGAACTTTCTGTAGATGTGTACGGATTTTCACAGATCTGTACGGAATTCGTACGACCACTGATATAACACACCCTGTATGCCTAATCCTGATCTGTAGAATTATGGGCTGATACAAAAGATCTATATCTGGATAATTCTTGAATCAAAAAACCCAAAATAAAGAAAATACCTGTAAACCCTTGTGATAGCTTCTGAGTGAAGTTATCTCTTAAATACCTGTAATACTATGATAACTTCTGGGTGAAGTTATCTCTCAATTCGGCAATAGATCGGCTGATCTTTCACAACCTCTGAATCGCACACAATGAAGAGTTGACGTTCTTCACTGCAATTGGAATCCTGGAACCCTTGGCTCAGTCTTCACAGAAGAATTTCTTAACAAGAATCAATATCAATAATAAGCATGCATACAAACTCTCTTCCATGAGAGATTCTTATACACCTCCAAAGGTGTGCTTGCTAAAATTAGATTCCCTTAAATTAGACTGGGGCTTCCTTAATTTAGAACTAGGGTCTTAAAATTAGACCAATTCTTAAATTAGAATGAGGATCCTAAAATTAGACCCAATAATAACTAATTAATAATTAATTAATAATTAATTATTAATTATTAATTAATAATTAATAATTAATTAAAATTGGACCAAATAATTAATATTTGATTAAATCAATCAAATATTAATATCTCCTTTAATTCATGTCCTAAAGAGCCCCAAACGAAAGCCAAGCCCAGCTCCATCAAGACCCTCTATCCACCTCATCAGCCTACAAGGGTCACAAATAGGCTAATCATCTACTCTGCACATGTCGACTAAAAAGGGGACATGACAATCCGCCCCTCCTGAAATTGCTTGCCCTCAAGTAATCGCTGAATACCCGGATCCCAAATGAAGTCTCGATCTACAGTGCTGTCAACCAACACAAACTCCAGGCCCTGTCCATCACCACTCTCATCCAATGGCGTCACATCACCTCTGTCTCCTGTACGCATATCGTCATCAACATGTGACCCCCCTGTAAAAGAAAGCTGAGCCTCTACCAAATGTGCTGACTCTTGAACTGAACTCACCTCAAGACAAAGCTCATCCTCATATCTCTCTTGTGTTGGTGCCAATGTGCCCTCATCATCGCACTCTATCATGTCATGTAGTATAGGCATCTCCATCTGATGAAAAAACATATGCTTGAAGCTGCTGCCCCGTATTGCCTTAAGAATATGTGTTTTCCCATCAACCTGAAAACGAACCTCCATATCTTTGAGATGAAGAGTAACTTCCTCAAATGAATGAAGCCACTTCATACCCAAAACTAATTCTATGTCCCCCATGTTCACTACAAAATAATTAGCCTTGAACTCATAGTTGTTCAAGCGCAATGGGAGATCTCTAATCATGCGCTCACACCTAAGAGTGTGACCATCGGCTACCTTAACTCTAATCCCCTCAAAATCTTCGGTAGTGAGTCCACGCTCCTCCACCAATCTAGCATCTATGAAATTATGTGTAGCTCCTGTATCAAGAAGGGTGGTAACCTTCTGCCCTGCCAAAACTCCACGGAGTCTGAATGACTCATCTGACTGAATGCTGGATAGGCGTGCCTCCTATATATGAAGCTCTAAATCTGCCTCTGCCTTAGGCTCTGAAGCCTCTGCCTCCTCAGAACTATCCTACTGTTTGGAATCTTTTGATTCCGCATCCTCATAATATGCCCACATCACACGATTTGCTTTGCCCTTAGGCCTCAGAGGGCAATCGTGATGGATATCATATGGACCTTTGCAGTAGAAGTAAAGCTTCTTCCTGCGTAGATCATTAAGCGCCTCACGATCCAAAGGTGGTGCTGCTGGATTGGCTTTTGAATCATTTTTAACCCCAGATTTATCTATGTTGAAATCCAGTCTCTCTGTATCCCCGTTGGAGTGCTTATGGTCTCTCGATGAAGAAGTACCTCTGGAGTTAGATCTACTTGATGGCACCGCCATCTCCATACTGCGCGCTTTATTCATAGCTTCCTGTAAGGAAGGAGGATCAAATCCTTTGATCCAACCTCTCAATGGTTCTGTCAAGCCCTCCATGAAGAGTACTACTAGTCGCCTCTCTGAAATGTCAGGAACCATGACTGATAACTTCTGGAAGTCACCAATGTATGACTCTAGACTGCCACTTTGGCGCAACTGTGCCAACTCTCAGAAATAGGACTCTGGATCCCTCCTGTCAAAATGCTCCACCAGCCTGTCCACAAACTCCTGATAAGAAGTGATCTGATCATGATGGAGTGTCACCATCCCATGGTGCCACCAATCGTGAGCTACTCCCTCAAGATGTAGGGTCGCATATCTGATAGCATCTTCCTCACCCATCGGTCGCAATATGAGAAATGTATCCAGCTTACTAACCTAGGCCTGTGCTGTCACCTTACCACTACCGTCAAATGTTGCTAGTGTGAGCCTACTCGTAGCATGCTTCAGATCATTGTTCTGGGGTCTTGGTCTCCCATTCTGTTGACCTCGGTAATGTTCTTTCCTTTGTGTGAGGAATCAGTCAAAAGTAATCATCTCCCTGACCATAGGTGGTAATGACTCCCACTCTTCAGTCGCTGCCCTAAGTGTGTTCGTAAATGCCTCCTCATGCTCCTCACCTGCTATCACCTCCTCTACTTCCTGTCTCACAAAGATAGGCCTAGTAGGCCTATTCGCTATACGAGAAATAGTCCCATGGCCTCGCTGTGATCCTGCAACACTCTTGACATCTTCACGGTGTGGGGAATGTCTCCTCAGAGAACCCAATCTTGGCAGTGCTGCTGCCAACTGCTGTAATACCTGGTTATTCTGCCTTTGCCCTTCTCGTAGTTCTCTAAGAGTAAGTAAAACCTCTGGATCATCTTGGTCTCTCGGATGGTGAGGAATACGGGCCCTGCCAATATCATCACCCATGTCTTCCGGTGGTTGTTCTAGAACTTGAGTACCTTCAAGCAAAGCTCTACTGCGCGTGAAATACCCGTGTGGTCCCAACCCTTGTGGCTGCATAAGATCTATCAAACCCTCAGGATGGCAGGATTTAGCTCTGATACCACTGTAATGTCCCTTACTTAGGGGCTCTTTTATCTGCACAAAAATCTCTGATACCACTGTAATATCCCCAACCAACTGGGAATATATAAACTCATAAAACTCAAATCACAGATACAAACTTGCAGAATAGATTCAAATAAGCATACACAAATCACAGTATAATCTCTCAATAGCAAATCAATATCTCATTACTTGTTCTTCTAGACAATTACACACTTGAGTCTCTGTTATACACAATAAAGAATATTAAAATCTGGTCATAAGAACCCTGACTTATCAGACTGGAAATGAAAACTGGATCTGGAAGAGTCTCGGCCTTTTTGTGTCGACACACAGACGCCGTCGTCGGTTGATCCCTCGCCGACGTCGGTCTCTATCGGTTGGCTTTCTGCCGACGTCGGTCTTTAGTCGACTGATGTCGGTCACTGGAAGCCCTATATCTGCCGATGTCGGTGCCTGAACAGCTCTGAATGGATTTGTACAAATGTGGTACGGCCGCCAACTTGTCTCTTCTTAACCCCTGATTGTTGAACAGCCTGATCTCATGAATATAGATTCTAACACAAGATTTATCTCTGTATAACTTATTGGATCAAAAACTAAATAAAGAAAATACCTGTAAACCCTTGTGATAGCTTTTGAGTGAAGTTATCTCTTAAATACCTGTAATACTATGATAACTTTTGGGTGAAGTTATCTCTCAATTCGGCAATAGATCGGATGATCTTTCACAACCTCTGAATCGCACACAATGAAGAGTTGACGTTCTTCACTGCAATTGGAATCTTGGAACCCTTGGCTCAATCTTCACAGAAGAATTTCTTAACAAGAATCAATATCAATAATAAGCATGCATACAAACTCTCTTCCATGAGAGATTCTTATACACCTCCAAAGGTGTGCTTGCTAAAATTAGATTCCCTTAAATTAGACTGGGGATTCCTTAATTTAGAACTAGGGTCTTAAAATTAGACCAATTCTTAAATTAGAATGAGGATCCTAAAATTAGACCCAATAATAACTAATTAATAATTAATAATTAATTATTAATTAATAATTAATAATTAATTAAAATTGGACCAAATAATTAATATTTGATTAAATCAATCAAATATTAATATCTCCTTTAATTCATGTCCTAAAGAGCCCCAAACGAAAGCCAAGCCCAGCTCCATCAAGACCCTCTATCCACCTCATCAGCCTACGAGGGTCGCATAATAGGCTAATCATCTACTCTGCACATGTCGACTAAAAAGGGGACATGACAAATGATGAATATATCAAGCATTACTTTGTTGCTACTCCATTAGGGGTCTTCATGGAATAACATATATAAGACTACTTAGAGTTAGGGTAGGTAGGCTAGTTAGTTTCCTTTCTTGATTTTATTTCTTACTTGGATTTTATATATTTGCTTTCTTATTTTTTTTGTGCCTTTTTTTGTTTTGTTTTTAATTTTTTCCTTTCTTCTTGATTGTGCTCGTTTATTTTAATAAAGTCTTGTAGACTATCCTTGCTCAGAATTACTCAAAGTTCAAGTATTTCAAACGAAAGCATGAATCCTGCACAAGGGGACATAATGGTGTAATATAACATTGTGTTACAATATAGATACTTTCAAAAGACTCACATGGAAGTTAGTTATCTCCCAAATAACCCAATACATTACCTAAGACATATGCTTTATTGTAGGAAGAATCATGTATGTGGAAGGAGAGTTTAATAGTTAAGGCATATGCATGCTTGCACTTCCAACACATCCTTGTTTGATTTTAAGGTTTAAATCAAAAATTATTATTATATGGCTATAAAATTTGACCAAATCCTTAAACTTGACTATCCTAGCTCCCAACCTTTGTTAAAAATCAAAAAGGACACAAAAGGGGACCTAATGTTAAACCAAAAGATGCAAAGTCAAAAGTGATTCAAGAAACCTCCACCAGGGCTATGGATGCCTGATTGGTAGTGGATCAAGGCCATGAGTGAATCCAAAGGTATATCTATCAAGGATATGGATTCTTGGCTAGTAGCAGAGCAATGCCCAAGCCTCCTTGTACACTAAGAGAAATTATTCCTATAAGAATATCTAAATATTTCTGAAACTGAAATATAATGGTAAGAAATATATCAACCTGGATGTTGTTCCCTGAATTCTCATGACAAAAAATAAGTGGAATCAAAGCACACACATAATGTGTTTAGGCTCTCACATGAGGATTTGAATTTTTCACATTTTAAGCTTGTTCCAACATTGAATTGACCTAAATAATGATATGTGGATCAAAGGAGATAAAGGACTTATGTGTTGGTTTAAACCAAAGTTTATAGGTTCTAACATATTACTATGTTTCCCCTATATGTCACCATTCTTGTTTGGACCAACATACCCCATTTTTATGCTTTGAAAAATAGGGATCCTTGTAAATTTTTCAAAAATTTTTTATCCTAGTTAGGATTTCATGAGGTTATTCTTTCAGAATTTGAATATCATCAACCTAAAAAGGGATAGGTCTTTACGTGCCTAATTATGCTTTTTGAGATAACCCTAATAATTATTACCCTTAGATGGATAAGTTAAT
The DNA here is from genome assembly GCA_037957365.1 of Torreya grandis. Lineage (NCBI taxonomy): Eukaryota > Viridiplantae > Streptophyta > Pinopsida > Cupressales > Taxaceae > Torreya > Torreya grandis. Next base: position 2,239,962 of record JARHVA010002210.1, read on the forward strand.
GTTTCATGGAGGAAGGCATGATTCTTGAGAAAAAAAGCCTAAAGGTTCAAATTCAAATTTTTGTGGGAGAAACTTTATTGGGAATTGGTCATTTTAAAAAGACCCTATATTCAATTTTATATTAAGGATAAATTATGTTTTTGAAACATTCTTGAACCTTGACATAAAATTATACTTAACTCCCATTTTATCTTCCTTCCCCCTTTTAAATCCATCATAACCTCATTAAATGTTATGTCCACAAACCCCTTTTCATCCTAGAATTAGACCTTATTAATGTTTAGCCTAAGTTTTAATCCTCAAATGTCTTAGTGTTTGTTCAACAAAGATGATGTCTCAAGGATCCTAAACATTAGTCTGAATCACTACATATATCATGCTCTAATTCAATATTTTAATTTGGATGTAGGTCTAATGGTCCTCACTTCCTCTAAGCCTCGATCTAATGGTGTGAGATCATCATTGGATGAACTACATACTAAACCTTGCTCAGAATAAAAGTTTATATGGAATTTACCTTGATGACCTTGATCCCATCATGTGACATTTGGGAGGACATATTTTATGTTAGTGAGGACTTCAAAATAAACCTCATCCAAACTTTTATCCTTAGGCCAAAAAGGAACCCTCTAAACATTTAAACTTTAGGATTATCACATTAAAACTTAGATCATAGTGTTTTTTAATGCTAAACCCTCAACTTAAGCCTATGTGCATCATGACCTAACTTAATATTCATGCACTTTATAGGATCAAACTATCCACATTCACCTGGTGATCTTAATTCAATGGTGTGAAATCAAAGAGCCTCAAAGTTTGGATAATCATAGAATACCTCTCAAGTCATGATCAATAATTCATGTTCATCACCTGGGTTGATCGAATAGACTGCATTGACCCTAAAGTCCTGAGAGCACTGAGAACATGATGCATGACACAATATCATTCAACCAAAGGAACCTTGCAAGCTTATTGTTTACAGTCATGCTCCCATCATTTGACATTCATGAGGATGTCTTTGACATTATCAAGATCATAAAATTTAATCATAGCTGACTTCTCAACCAATAAACATTGACCTCATAGATCATGATTGACAGTTCTCACTCCATCATTGAGCTTGATCCAATGGTGCAAAGTGAAAGTGGACTTTTAAACTAAAGAAGCTATAATACGTTATTTGGCATAATTACATCATCCAAGATCTAAGTGATGAATTAGAAAAGACCTCTAGGATCTTAATCAAAGGCTTGCATTAATCTTATAATCCTAATCCAATAGAGCAACATAAAATATTTTATTTAAAAGCTAATGGCTAGTTTTCAAAGGGATTCCCATGAGAGTGCCGTGGGAATAAGCTTAAGGAGGGGAACAAGATTAAGCATTAAAGGATAATCTTAAGATTTGGCATACCCAAAATAATAGGATTTGCATAAGTGGTGACATCCATAAGATTTAGGACATCAATACATTTATGAAAGCTATCACTTTCACCATTAAAGCCTCAAAAACCCTACAAGACCAGCCTAAAGCCCTAAACCTTGACTTAAAGCCTTAAAACTCGAATTTTAAGGATGTAATTACATTGAAAAAGCTCAAAGTGTCACCCTAAGCATCAATACTAGTCATATTCCAAGGCAATTAAGATCATGGCAGTGGTAAGGCAATAAATGAAAGAAGATATAGACATGTATCTATCTATAGAACATGAAGGGAGATGCTTTGGAGATACTAAATTGGATATATGAGCATTGGCTAATGGCATGAATAATTGGTCTAATATTTTGTTTGCAATTTAAAAAATGACTACCTCTATCATCCAATGAGTAAATGGTGGTAGTCACCAAGAGAAAGTTTAAGGACCCATTTGTAATCCAAATGATAGGTCTTCATCATGTTGATGTTAAACCTAAGGTATTACATTGCATGGACATCCTTTAACCCCTATTTGTTGATTATAAAATAGACAATGACTAGATCATCAAAGAAGGAGGGTCAAATAGAATTGAATATATTTCTCCAGTAGCTTTTGAAGGCTACTATAATCTCCCTAGAGATCACATAGACCTACCCTCCATCAAATAATGGACTACCCAAGATAATCTAGATGTTATCCTCATACATTGGTTAATCCAAGGAACTAATGTATCAACAAACCATGATGGTAAAATCCCTATCATTTAATTTAGATAAGGAATTAGGATCATTATGAACCTATTATGTAGAGCTTCAAGGCAGCCACCACAACTTATGTTGACCCCAGATGGGTTTCCTACATATATTTCATTGTGGATGAAAAGCTAACTCCACCTATTAGAGAGTTGATTAGCATCCAATTGGGGAAACAATTTTATGGCGTTAAGAGAAGGACAATCCAAAAATTCACCATGATGTCTTATTTGTTGGACTCATTAATGGCATCCACTCATATTCCTAGTTTTAAGAATTAGTCCTCCCACAACAAAATTACCATTTCCCATCACTATGTGAAGTTACACATATTCAAGTATAGAGTTCATATTCAGTTCATTTGTGATTGTATATACCCTACTTTAGTCAAAAATATCATAGGAAACCCCATGCCTAAGATGTACCATCTTGTCAAGAAGTATATTGAACACATGGGAGATATTTGGTACTATCCATATTATACCATTATAAAACTAGAAGGGATCATGACCCAACCATTCAGGTTACCTATCTATGTTCCCCTCAAGTTGGTTGAATAAGAAATTGCTCACCAAATCTTCTAAGGAATTTATAATGTTTGTAGGGAGAAGAGGAAGGGCATTCTGCATCCTTTCCCATTCTTTATTAGTATAACTTTGATTTGGGTTTGGAAATAATTCGACATCATGTCCAAACATAGAGATGCCTTACACTTGTAGAAGGATGACCTAAAGGAATGGGACCCCAATAACAAGGTTTACCCTCATTTCCAATCAAATAAACTATTGATGACTTAAAATTGTGCTTGATATTAATCAATCAACAATGGGAAGTTTCAAGCTGTGGGGCATTGCGGCTTGAAATAACCTCTAGATTTTAGAGAAGCTAGTTTCTTCTTTTGTATCAAGTGTTGGGGGAAAAGGGATAGAAGATTAAACAAAAATGTAAATACAAGAATTCAAACCTAACTATGGCAATGCACCTGAGTGTAATCCTAATCCTAACTTGAGCACAGTGAAACCATTATAGGACTTAATTACATTTAAGAGTAGACAAGTGCATGATCAATGTAAAATAATAGAATAATAGAAATAGAGGCTCACAATAGGGAATTCTTTTACTGAGATATAGGGAATGTCAACAAAGACATAGTGTTCAATCTTCTTAATAGAATATTTCAATCACATAAGAGACACAAGAATCACGTACAGTTATGTAGAACTTTTGATTCAAGAAAATAAGACAAAAGCAAATGACATTCCTAATCACAACTCCAGAGAATCTACAGTATAGAATACTTTGAAAATGACATAGATAACACCAACCAAGGCATGGATCTCAAATCTTCTTAATTCATTCAAACACATAAAAGGCACAGAGACATGCACAGTTACACCAACTTTACATCTCAAGAAAATTGAGACAAGAGCAAATGATATTACTGGTCAAAAACTATTGAAAGTCTAAAACTATGGAAAAATGCCCCCCTCTCTTCATTTTATAATTCTTCTTCTTTTATAGCCTTAGATGTCTCCTTCCATTTCCCTCTTTCCCATGCAATTCTTCTCCACTCTTACCCCTAGGGGACAAAATAGATGGCACTTTCAATGCCTCGAATGCATCCTGGTCTCATCAAGAACTGCCCTAACTATGGCATGACAATTCCTGTCTAGTACCTCCCTTTATGCCTAAATTTCTCATTTCATCACCTATTTAGCCACTCAACTATCTACTCTAACTCTACCTATAGGGGAAAAGTAGATGGCCTTTAATGCTTACAAGCCCCAAAAATCTACCCAGTGCACTGTTCCATCTACTCAAATAACTCTAGTTGAGTTTCCCTCCATCTTTGCTGTAACAGATAGATGGACACTATATTATATTGAAATGGAAGAGGATACTTAGTCAATCTATGAAAATTCTCTTTATGGTCTAGAAGGCACTGGAGAATTACACTTGGCACTTTTCACTTCCTCGATACCTTGCAGTTTTAACAAAACAAAATCCTCTACATCCCTTGATCGGGAAACTTTTTAGGAGGGGATGGATGCACATGGCAGTCTTTGTATATTGACACTTGGTGCTTCTACAGGCCTTTGAACTAACATCTAAGACCCACCACAATCTTTATTCGTTAATGAGGCTCAAAAATGGTCTCTCAAAAGTTGACATATGGTAACCTCCGCTGCTTCTGGGAAGGTACGTGGCATTTTCTACTTCTCCTACTAGGGGTATGTGGCATCTTCTACTTTTTTGGGGGATGGAGTAAGAAGGGGCTTGAAAGGCGACACTTGAAAGCGTCCACCACTTTATGGAACTTGAGCAAAATGAATGATGCCTTTCTATGCTGAACTAAAGTATTGAAACCAGGCATTAAACCAAAGTCTCTCAGATGCTGACACGTGGTAACTTTTATTACTTCTTTAAAAAGGTGGTTCAAGGCCTTCCGTGACTACCACCTGGTGATTTATGCTTCTTTGATACTTTTTTGAAAGTCTTTACCAAAAAATAGAATGAAACACGGGGGCCTCTATGAGATGTGGATGCTGACACGTGGTGACTTCTGCTTAGCTACTACTAGGAACATGGCACATTTTGTAGCCTTCCTAAAAGTTACAAAAGGGGGCTCAGAGGGTGCCATCTAGCCAACTCCATGTTTCAGAAAGTGACACTTGGTGGCCTCCATTGCACTTTGACACTTAGGTAAAAATGGACCTACCTTCTACTCCAAAACTATATCACTACGTCCAAGGTATGTAGGAACCAAAATTGTAGTGCTTCGATTGAAAATATAAAAAAATGATGTAGAGTAAAAATTACTCTACAATTATTGGAGACCCCCAAGACTATTGAGCTTCCTCAAAAAAGAACCTAATTCCTGCTCTATCAAAATTTTCAAAATTTTATAGCTTTAAAAGTGTTATCTGGTAGATGGACCACTCATAGTCAGATAGCCCTTGCTTTTTCTACAATTCAACGAAAGCAAGATCAAGGTTAGTGATATCCTTGTGTGAAAAGTTTTACAGGATCTAGACCGTGGCTTTCAGTTTGAATTCTAGTTAGGAAATAGGAACCAAAATAGCTTCGACCTCTGAGACTGAGGAATCATCCCACAAGCTTTGGAAGACTATTTGATCCCTCTATTTGGCCAGTAGTAATGGTTCAATTTGGTCCACCATCAACACCATCTTTACATACAAAAATGGAGAAGGAAGGCCTAGTTGCACTAGATCTTTAATATGCTATCTCATCTTGTCGATGCCTTCTTTCATGACTTTGAGATGTTCTTTGCAACTGTTGGCTATGGTACTACAACTGAGCACCTCATTGACCCATTTTGTGGTGGTCATTCTGTCATGCATTCTTTCAAATGCCAACATTGTATCCATTGTGTCATAGAGATTCTGTAGAAATGAATGGGAGTCTGTGACTCTTTTGGAGACCATGGCCAGAGTGTTCTGTGCTAAATCCTCTACCCTCTCACATAATTGTTATGCATTGAGTAGGAAGGTGAGAAATGGCTTGAGCTAGATAATCTCTGAAGAGATTCTCTCCCATGCTGACTCGTAGAGATCCTTCACCAGTTGCATTACTTTGACATCTCTTGGCCTATTAGCCAACTCAATTGTTAGTTGCATCATCCATTGTTGCTCTACTTGGAACTAGGCTTGAAAAGCCACAACCTTGTTTTGCTCCTCCAATAACCTCTGTTGTGATTGGGTAACCTGTAGTTGAAGTCCTTTGACTCTTCCCTGCAATGCTATGTTTTCCCACCTAAGGGCTATTATTGCATCTTTGGCAAGTGTGAGCTCTATTTTCAATGAATCATTTTGGACCTAGATTACCTGTTGATTCTGGAGGGAAATAGTATCTTGCAACTATTTATGTAGACTAGCTATTTCATTATCTCTCTTATTTATTTCTTCAGCTAAACTATTATAGTTTGCCTTTTCTTTGTCCAAATCAGCCTCCATCTTCTACATTCTTTTTGATTTCTTTAGATAGTCTTTTGTGACTATAGAATTGGATTTAGTCAGTAGCTCAACTTTGTCCTAGGGCCTAAACAGGGACATGTCAATGGCTACTACATTCATCAAATAGTCCTTTAGCTACATTTGCTCACTCAACTTGGCAACATTGGGTGATAAATGGGTCATCATCAGTTGCTATTAGATGGGGTCAAACTGTGACCACAAATTTGGGATAGTCGGTGCCTTATTCTCTTTAATTCTCTTCTTCCCCAAATGGGCTTCTCTTGCCTTCCTAACATCATCAGCCTACATCTGGAAGGTAGAAGGGGATGTAATATGCCATCCTACAAAAGGAAATCCTTATGGTAGGCCATATTGGATAGCCATTGGTTAGCTAGGGGTGAGCTGTAGGGGCATCTTTTTGGGAATAGAGGGGGATAAATGGGGTAATGTGAGGGCCTAAGGCACCAATAATTGGGTGAATTATGAAATGGGAATGGTAGTAGTGGTGGGAGGCATCATTTGGCTAGGTGGAGGCACCACACTGATAGCGAAAGGGGCAGACTGAGAGGGAGGAGGAGTAGTAATACTTACCTAAGGGGAAGTTGTAGTGCTCTACACTAGGTGTTATGAAGGCTCCTCTTCATCCTCTAAATCTAAATGGAACTACACCCTCCTTCTCTTCTTGGGTGTTTCTACCTCTGGCTGCGTTTGTTTCCCTTCCACCTCTATAATTATCATTGGTGCTTGTGGAGAACCGGGGACTTCACTCACTCCTAATGATGAGGAGGCTTTTGGTAGTGAATATACCACACTCCTTTGTTGTTCTACAGTAGCTACAGCTTGCTCTAAGGTCTATGGTTGCTGGCTTGGTCCCACTCCAGTTTCTTACTCTGCCCTAAGTGTTGGAAATTGGCTTGTTTTTGGGCTAGAAGTAGGGGAGGGATGCCATTCATCCTAGAGTTCTTCCTATAATTCATCAAAATCTATGCCTCTAAAAGCATGAGTGGTTTAGGAAATTTCTTACCTATATTTCCAATAGGTTGTAATCTTCTCTACATCCCAAATTTTATTCTTTAATGTCCTTCTCAAACTAGAAGTTATCTTGACTTTGGGATCATAATCCCTCTACTTATCATAGAAGGTTTCCCATGGCCTATTCTATGGTAGGGGAAAATCTCTCAGTTCAACACAGAGACTAGGGGTATCTACTATAGGGTTTTTCTTAGTCTCCAAAAAAGGGTGGCCTTCATGTGCAATCCTAGCCCCAATCCTATTGGTCCTCACCACAAAAGCTATGTAATCAGCTAGTTCATAAACCCATTTGTCCTTGACTAATAGGAACCCTAGGAAGGCCAGCTTTCTTAGCAGCACTATCTCAGCTTCTCTAGCTTCTAGGCTTACATTGCCTACCATTTATAGGAGATTGTACATTTTCCTCTTCTTCTTCCTCACTATCAACTACCAACACCTACATGGCAACTTATAGGAATGCTAGCCTAAGAATTAAGGTCTTTGGTAGCAATACTGGTTCTCCACAAAATCCATGAACCCTTATGGTCATGTGATGGGACCCAAAATAGAAGTCACATGGGATTGGGAAACTAACCAGGAGGTTCATGACACTTGGAAATAACCTATTTATGATAGGCTCAGGGCTAAGTCAATGGAGAATAGGGGTAATGAATAGTTCCCAAAAATCATATGGGTCACTAGTTCTTGATAAAACATGTGTCGATGCAGACACTAGAATAGTCCTTTAGTGGTTGAAAGCTAGGTCATATAGGTTCAGATTCATAAATCAAGAAAAAAGATTAGGGTTCTAATGTAGTATAAGATGGAACAAAAGGGAGGAATACCTGAATACCCCTTTTGACCTAAAATAGGTTAGCTACTCCACCATAAAAAAGGCGATGTGCTCTGAAAAGTCAAGTCAATACTCTTGCATCTTGTCGACCATCTTTAGCCTAAAAAGGATGACCAGTTGCTCTGCATATACCACTGTGTCATCCTTCATGCCAAAGATGAGAGCCATCACTGACATCACATCTTGGCTAGCTAGCACAAACTAAGATCTTAGTGTAGGGAGCGTGGGTACCATTGAATCACCATCAGCCATTTATAACTCAGACCTTAAAAACCTTGCTTGAGTGTTAACATTCACCCACATCCTTTATATCCTATCAATAGTGTTGAAGGTGGTGGTACTATCATACTATAGGGATAGCATGTCCTTGATAGATTATGGGGTGACCTGCAACATGAAGGGGCCTTGTTGGATGGTGCAAGATTGTGTAGGGAGCAAGTTTGTGAATAATTTGATCACATCAGGGTATGGATGCACAACTGGGACAATGTATTGAGCCAGTTGTGAGGTCCATATCCTCATTTTGAATATCTCATATGCCTTGCTCTACTCTTTGAAGACACCTTTGGTGTGCCTCTTCTCTTAGGTTCTTTCTACTGGCTCTTTTCAAGATAGGGTCCATGATTCCATCTACATAATCCTTTACCTTTGAAGGGTCACTAGTTTGACCAATTCCCAGGACTCTGGTTCTCAGATAGCTTCTTAATGGTTGCACAAGAGCTATAGTGTATGACTTACTAGCCAATAACATATCAATATATCTAGGTATCCATGTTCCTTATTTTGAAGATGATGTTCCCACCATCTATATATCCCTTGTAGGAGCCTTGTGCAAGACAGAAACATGCTTGTTGAAGTAAACTTTCACTATGTGCTAATAATCACAATGTGTAGGATATTTTTGTAGGCGCAGGAATGCTTGAGAGTTTGTAATATTTAAAACTTGCTAAGGGATATTTATGGGACTATCAAGTCCCAAATAGCATTAAATTTGAGTGACTGTTAGCAAATCCTACTCAATCTTAAGGAATCAGGGAGGTGGACACACTATGCAAGTTATGGTGCAAGGTACCTTAGAGATCTCAAAAGATTTGGGGAAGCATTTTATGCCACAAAATTTTAAAGAATTAAAATTCTAAGATGCCAACTCTACATTTTAAACGCTTATTTTAAAATAAAAGTAGGAAAATAATAGAAAACAAAAGAATGCAAGAATGGAAACTACCTAACTACATTAATTGATCATCCTTATTTCCCTCCAAGATCAAAAACAAACTTTCCAATGTTTTCTTTATGACAAGCCAATTGATGTTGCCATACCAGTGATTGCAACAGGTATTATTTTGATGAAATGTCCTCTATGCCAGCCACATGGATTTGCCTACACTTGAACGAGTCCAAGTAAAACATGTGTTTGACACCCATAAACTCTTATTATCATTGAAATACCATTGAATAATGGTTCTTCATGTTGTCATGTGTCATAAAAAAATCAATGGATGTTGGTTCTTTACTCTGTGCCTTTTGATATCCATTATCTTTCAGCTTATCTCCTTCAAATTTCATCTCTATTACATTATCATGCTCCTTGATGACTTCATTCTCTAAATCTAAAAGCTGGCATCCCTTATCCATACTCAGTTGAGTCTTAGAGTTATCTTCTCCATATATGGCTAGTTCACAACCTTCTTGAAGGATAGTGTCACCTGTCTCAATGACTTGGTCAAGGGAGTGTCCATGCTCCTCCATATCTTCTTGCAAAGTGAGAAAAAATTCAAAAATGATATCCTCCTCATCTAAAGTTAAGGAAAAATCTTGTGACTTATCCTCTTGTTCATCAAAGGGGGTACCTATGGTGATTTCCTCCTCATCTGTACTTATGGAATCCTCTTGACTAGATATGAATTGAGCGCACTCTTCTACATACTCATTTGCTTCCTCTAAAACATATTCTTCTTTGAAAAGGGATAAGGAGGAAGGCTGTGATGAAAAGAAAGAAGCTTCTTGAGGAATGGTGGAAGAGACTTGAGGGGAAAGTGAGGGTTTGGAGTCCTCTTCCCTTGCTGCAGACATAGGCTTAGCATTATTGGAGAAATAATCTTGACAGGTTTGATTCAGCTCATGAACAGGGGTGGCATATATTTGATATGGAATTTATGGTGTTGGATATGCGGGTTGATAGATTTGGTAAGGCTATCTCTCATGAATGCTTAGCTTATCTTCTAGAAATGCAATCAATCCACACACATCTAACATCTCATATGTAAGCCCTTGCCAATTTGCTCTTTTAATGGGATCCCATTCATTTTTAATCAGATCTACCGCATCCCTTACTTGATGGATGACATGACAAGGAATTTCTCGGCCATATCCCTTTCTACTGTCAAGCTCTAACACATATTTTTTAAATCCTAACAATGCTTTTTTGAAAGTGAAAATAAGGTTAAGGTGAGTATGGGATGCGACATATTGGGGAGACTAGGCATAAGATTGGTATAGCTCATGACCATCTATATCCTTGTTACTTGACATGATTCTAGGAGAATCTTGTTCTTGATTAAAAATATATGGAGAATGAGACCCATAGCTATGAGTAACAGAATTATACATACCAACAGGTGATTTCTTGATGATACTAGGACTACTTGATCAACTAATTTGACTCAGAGTTGTTGTTGGTGTTGCTAAAAACCTCCAAAGGCTAATTGGCCAAAGAACACACAAAAATTATTCAACTCCTTGAAAGATCAGTCCCACCATGCATGCCAAAAAATTGTTGTTGATTTAAAATTATGCTTGATCTTAATCAATCAACAATGGGAAGTTTCAAGCTGTTTGACATTGTGGCTTGAAACAACCTCCAGATTTTAGAGAAGTTGGTTTCTTCTTTTGTATCAAGTGTTGGGGGAAAAGGGATAGAAGATTAAATAAAAATGCAAATACAGGAACTCAAACCTAACTATGGAGATGTGCTTGAGTCTAATCCTAATCCTAACCTGAGCACAGTGAAACTATTATAGGACTCAATTACATTTAAGAGCAGACAAGTGCATGATCAATGTAAAAGATTAAAATAACATAAATAAAGGCTCATAAAAGGGAATTCTTTTGCTAAGATACAGGGAATGTCAACAAAGACATAGTGTTCAATATTCTTAATAAAATCTTTCATTCACATAAGAAGCACATGAATCATGTACAGTTATGTAGAACTTTCGATTCAAGAAAACAAGACAAGCAAATGACATTCCTAATCACAACTCCAGAGAATCTACAGTATATACTACTTTGGAAATGACACAGATAACACCAACCAAGGCATGGATCTCAAATCTTCTTAATTAATTTAGCCACATAAAAGGAATAGAGACATGCATAGTTACATCAACTTTACAACTCATGAAAATTGAGACAAGAGCAAATGATATTACTGGTCAAAAACTTGAGAAAGTCTAAAACTATGGAAAAATTCCCCCTGTCTTCATTTTACAATTCTTCTTCTTTTATAGCCTCATATGTCTCCTTCCATCACCCTCATTCCCATGAAATTCTTATCGACTCTTAACCCCCGAGGGACAAAATAGATGGTGCCTTCAATGCCTCAAATGCATCCTGGTCTTATCAAGAACTGCCCTGATTGTGGCATGGCAATTCCTGTCTAGTACCTCTCTTCATGCCTAAATTTCTCATTTCATCACTTGTTTGGCTGCTCAACTGTCTACTCTACCTCCACCTATAGGGGACAAATGTATGGCCCTTTAATGATTGTAAGCCCCAAAAATCTACCCAATGCATTGTTCCATCTACTCAAATAACTCCAACCGAGTTTCCCTCCATCTTTGCTATAATAGATAGACGGACACTCTGTTTTGTTGAAATAGAAGAGGACACTTAGTCAATCTATGAAAATTCTCTTTGTGGTCTAGAAGGCACCAGAGAATGACACTTAGTGCGTTCCACTTCCTTGATACCTTGCAGTTTTAACAAAACAAAATCCACCATGTTCCTTGCTCAAGCAACTTTTCAAGAGGGGATGGATGCACATGGTAGTCTTTGTATGTTGAGCTTGGCACTTCTATAGTCCTTTGAAGTAACATCCAAGACCCACCACAATATTTATTCGAAAATGAGGCTCAAAGATGGTCTCTAAAAATTTGACACATGGTGACCTCTACTACTTCTGGGAAGGTATGTGGCATCTTTTGCTTCTTCTGCTAGGGGTATATGGCATCTTCCAGTTTTTCTAGGGATGGAGTAAGAAGGGGCTCAGAGGGTGACACTTAGAAGTGTCCACCACTTTATGGCACTTGAGTAAAATGAATGATGCCTTTCTATGTTGAACCAAAGTATTGAACCTAGGTGTTGAACTAAAGTCTCTCAGATGCTAACACATGGTGACTTCTGTTGCTTCTTTAAAAAGGTGGTTCAGGGCCTTTTGCAACTACCACCTGGCACTTTCTACTTCTTTGATACTTTGTTTGTTGAAAGTCTTTTCCAGAAAATAGAATGGAATGTGAGGGCCTCTATGAGATGTGGATGCTGACACATGGTGACTTTCGCTTAGCTGCTACTAGGAATGTGGCATATTCTGTGGCCTTCCTAAAAGTTACAAAAGGGGGCTCAGAGGATGCCAGCTAGCCGGCTTTGTATTTTGGAAAGCGACACTTGGTGGCTTCCACTGCACTTTGACACTTTGGCAAAAATGGACCCACCTTCTGCTCCAAAACTCTGCTGCTACATCCAAGGTATTCATGAGCCAAAATTGTAGTGCTTTGATTGAAAAAATTAAAAATGACGTAGAGTAAAAATTACTCTACAACAACTAACCAAAGTAACCTATGATCATAGGGTTGGTCTATATGACCATTTTTACACCAAAGCTATAGACTTTGAGGAAGTCTTGGCCAGGTTTAGGAAGCATGGTTTCAAGTTTGAGAATAGATTTCAAAGCAAGGAGAAAACATCTGGGGAGAGATGGAAAATGAATCCATTGAAGTATCATCTATTATCTTCCACTTTTAGTGCACCTCTAAGTCAGCCATAATAGCAAGCACTCCAAATTCAAGTACCTAGTGAAATGAGACTAGAAGAAAGGCGAAGAGAATGCCCTTCATCATCTTCCTAGCCTCCAAAACCATCTTCTCTAGTGGAAAACTTTGATATGGTTTCCCTAGAACCATATAAGATGGTGGATGAATTGTTTAAGGAACTTATAGAGACCTATGGGTCTGATCAAGAAGATGAGGGAGCCATAGTTGAGGTGGCACAAATTGAAGGACCTCAAATAGGTGAGGAAGAGAAAGGAAAATAAGTATCATTAGAATTGGTCCTTATCACACAAAATAAGAGGGAAGCTAAGTTGTCCCTTGTTTTGAGGTCCTTCAAAAGACCAAAGGTGACATGGACCCATCCTAATAGTGAACTAAATTTTTTAGTGATGAGTTCCCCATACATGGAGCTATCATTCCTAACTATTTCATATATGGGAACTCTAAAAGGTTCCTTCCCAATCAAACTCATTAGCAATTACTAGATCTATAGGTGAATATCCCATTGATAATGTCAACCCCTGGATCAAGGAGCTCATGAAGGAGCAAAAAGAAAGAAGAACTATTCACATAACTAAAGAAAGTGGAAAGAAAATAAAATATCTAAGAGCATCAAGTGGAACTAGGATTGAAACACTAGAGACACCCAAACCCTCTAAACTAGTGACCACTATCATGTATAATCTATATACAATAGGATTTGAAAGGGTGACAACCAAGGAAACTACCATTGGCATCGAGGAGTTCACCTTTCAAAAGGTAGAAACTTTTGTAGGCCTAACTCCTATACAAGGGTAGGTAGCAAAGGAACATCCCATCCATCAAGAGGATGTGTCATGTTTGGTAGTGTCCTAATTAGCAATGACCTTGGATGGAATCTAGGGCATGTCATAGAGGATCACTAATCTAAAAAAGGAGAAGAACGACTTAGAAGCATATGTTACATTATCAGTCCCCAATGATATAAAGAAACTATTGGATAAGTCCTTTGGCACTTTTAAAGGTTTGAAGGCCCTAAAGCTCAAATCAAACACCTTAACCTATAAAAATGGGAAAGCATGTGCATCAATCACTCAGTGGTAGAACTCTAAAGATCAAGAAACTAAACTGATTAATGTCCACCACACCAAGTAGGTCCAAGGCATCAAAATCATCAAGTTCAAGCATTTTCTTGCCCTCTTAGGAGTCATTGAAGATAACATATTGGACCTAAACAACTAGTGTGATAGTATTAGTAGCTTCATGGAGGAGGACAAAGGATTGATATAAAAAATGGAGAAGCTCTTAAGGGAACTACTAGTAAGCTCCTCTAAGATCAAGGGTGTTGACCTGATGGATGATGAAGAGTTCAAGAAAAGGGTCAGTACCTTCATATGGAACATCAAGGACAACTAAGGTTATCCTATCAAAGATAATCATAAGGTCTTTGAGACCATCATTAAAGTAGGGAAGTAGATTGTAGAGACCCAATGTATTCATGAACTTAAATCCAAGAGTGATAAACAATTTAACATAGTGGTAGGTCAAGAAGAGGATTGTTTAATGAAACTTGTAGTAGATTTTGAGCTAATTAGAGAATATTATACTAAGGTGAAGAACATCCTCAACTATTAACTGAAGGGACCCACCAATCTAACATAAAAGAATATTATTTTCTAATATATATGCTAGTCTATTAGCATATATTAGTCATTTTGTCCAAGTTAGCATTGTAATATGTGTATTAAGGACAGTTATCATTATCATACCATAGATGTTTTGAGAAGATAACTGATATACCACCTATGTTTCTTATAAATAGACAAAGGTTACCCTTTTGTAAAGGGAGAGACTTCAAGCAATTTGTATACAAAAGAGTATTTAATAAAACCAAGGAATTTTGAAAAGATTATCTGAATAATTTTTTGAAAGCTAATGATGTCTCTCAATTGCATGTTATTGTCTTAAATTTTAATGGTTCTCTACATTTTGAGCTACATTCTCTATCATAGGGCTGTTAATTTTTGCTAATGCTATATTAACTAAAAATATCTTAGGCATACTTCATTTTATTTGATTTGCATTTAGATGTGCATATACCATTCAAGTTATAATATAAATTTTTTAAATTAGACTTGGTTCTTACTTTTGGTTTATATATCTCCTTTGAAGCTTCCCTGGTTTGTGATGCAATTTGAGTTTATACTATTTTACACCACAAATTGGTTCATGTATGCTCAAAGTAATTATAAATTTGTCATAATAGTTGAGATGGGAATTCATAATCACATTATCTTTTCTACCTTACCCTTCCTTTTTCTATTTTTAATCAAAACTCACCTAGTTTAAAGATCATTGTTAATATACATTTAGATTAACTTTTGGGCTTGAATTATCTCAAAGATTTTGACCTTGGTGGCTCCCAACCACCAAATTAAATAAATATTATGGATAGTTACCATACTCTACTTTTATTCCACCATAGACATAACATAATTTTCACAAACTACAACTAATGGCTTGGATTCTTTGAATCCTGAAATGAGAAGTGTTCATAAACACTGAAGATCACCCGTGAGTTAATTAGAAGCATCAACAACACCCTCACTTGATTTTAAACCCAAAAATAGCTTATTTGTGACTTATTTTAAAAACCAATAGATTGAAAAAATATAATATATCCTCATTAATATTTTTAAATTATTTTTAATCTTCATTATACCTTGGAAGTGTAAATGACCCCCTATTGAGCAATCAGCCTAATCTAGGCTAGTGGGGTTTGACTAAATATGGCTGCCCACCAATACTTATGAGTGTTTGATCATCATTCCTGAGCTTCATAAATACTATTTAAAACTTAAAAAATATTTAAAATAACATATCCAAGTCTTCCAAATTGTTTCCAAGACAAATAACACTCCTTTTGGTCACTTATTCACCATTGTTTGCCTCCATGCATGCCTAAAAGTTCCATACGTATGAGATAAAATATAGGATATTTTACCTATTTATCCATCAATTTTGAATATATTAGGGTTTATTTTGTGTCACAAGGAACATATTTACAAAATTTCAAGTTAAATGTATGCTTCTAGCATCTCCAAACATCTAAAACACCAAAGCAAACTTTTTGAAATAGACTATGTGTAGGGCCTTAATAAGCTGATTATACTTACTTTCTGATAACCCTTACATTATAATTTTAATGTGAGACTTATCAGATGGATATGATAATTTTATAGTCTCCTAAAATATTTTCATAATTATCTCAGCCTTAACAAAATCCCTTTCATCCCTCATCCTTCTCTTGGCATGCTTAAAATAATGTCAAATTGTAACTGAGTTATTGGCTCAAGAAATGTTGTAGGTGATCCTTTTTTTGTATGAATTTGGTAAAATTTTAGTTTTTTATGAATATTACCTATATAATTTCATCATTTTTGTTACCATATTACCTTCATAATTATAATCTTAACCATATATCATAGTGCTACTATTCTTACTCTCTTTCATGCTCTTAAGATGACTATATGTTTCATTATTTACGGCTGTAGTTTTTCATAATTAGTGTATAGGTGATTGAAAACTTCACATTTAAATTATTTTAAAACATTAATTATTTATTTTTATAACATTAATTCGTATCACATCTTGACCTTTAAACTTACTTCACAGACCAAACCATATGGAAACTCCTTCCCTAGTTGTAGCTACTTGAGGGCTATTTGTATGGACTAAGTGTAATCATGAGGGTGATTTAAGAAGTTAACCAAAATAAAAAGATTAATTTAAGGTTTTAAATCATGATGGTTCACATATAAACTTATAAAACATCTGTAAGGCTGAAATCATTCAAAATTCCTTGAAGTCATCTTCAAACAAGGTTCACTTACTTGACTATAGGTGTTTATTGTGTTGGTTGGCTGTAGGTACATACCTTTGGTGTATGAATGCATAGGTGTTTGAAATAATCACCTAAATTTTTTAAAAACTCACCAAGATATTTTAAACCTTCATTTTCCATTTTTAAAAAATTCATCCTATCATATTCAACCATCTTTTCTTGTTTAGGCTTAGGGAATGAAAGAAACCTTCTAGCAGCCCTATAGCCTATCATGACCCATAGTTGTTTATATTAAGATCATGATGTTATAAAATTAATATAAAATATATCATAAACTTATATACTATCCAATTTTAACCTAACAACAAATTTTATCATGGAAACCTTGATAAGAAAACATAACTTTAGTTGATTGTACTTCACTTGTGTCTATAGGTGGAGGTGCTTGTTATAGGTTAGTTGAAAGATACCCAATCTAATTGAAACCCTCATGAAATTAGTAACATATATAACCTTGAGTTAAACCTTAAAAAAATATGATTATAAATCACATCACCAATTATTTCACCTTGAAAAGTTCAACCTAGAATATTCTTAAGATGTTTTAAGACTGATTGTAGTCACCTCTATACAAATAGAGGAGGAACATGGTAGTGACCCTAGGGTGTCATGGTGGTCAATAATTTTTTAATCCAAAACTAATAATGTAATAATTAAGTCACTAATACACTTTCATACCAAGGAAACCACCTATATTTTATTCATATCTCCATGATGCCTTAAGTCACTTGTGGAACCATGAGAAACCCTGTTCATTGTAGATATCATTAAAAAAATGCAATGAAGGAATGAATAGATTTTAAATCCTCATACATTGTTATATATGGTTCAAACATCATGATTTATTTCAAGGTATGAGAATAATATGTAATATACATAATGAATTCACTTTGTTATATGAACACATTATACTTTTCAAAATAGGATGATCAATAGTAGGGTGCAGGTCTTGTTTTAGAGTTTTTAAGGTCATTTATCTCTTATGATAGTTCCCAAAACTTGAAAATTATTATCTATATGCTTCAACCCATTCAACATTAAATAAGGTCTTCAAACATGGTCACACCCTTCTATTCCTACCTTGAATTTCTTATCAGTGTCACCTGTAGGTGTACTTCTCTATGCACAAGGTAGTATATAGAGGTGTGGACCATGTACATGTTATTTGGTCTTATGAAAAATATTTAGACCCCAAAAAGTTATAAATTTAATCCTATCTCTCATGAGGTACCTTAAACCATCTCTAATATTCTTATCACAACATGATACTTTATTGTAGGAACTTGTATGTAGTTACCAATGGTAGAAAACTATGTTTATGGCTTAAAATTGGTTTCACAATCAATAGTAAACATTCAAAACTAATGATATGGAACTCCTCTATATCACCAAACTTGGTGAAGTTTATATATTGGTTCAAACGCTCACATTACAACCTTGTAAACCTATATGGAGACTTGGTTTATATGTAGCTGTAACATAGGGCCACCGAGAGTTAGATATAATAGTGTGTAAAAAAACCAAACCTAATAATATTTATGTCCTCAAATTGATATTATCCACTTGGGAGTATTTGAAACCATCTACAATGCTTTATTCCCACGTGACTATTCATGTGAAGCACTTGAAGGTGTTGATTAGTGTTGCAAGCCAAGTAGGGAAGTTAAAACATAAACAATTGAATGATGTGAATGTGTGTCCTTGAGAGGTATATCAGTAAATAAATTAAAAAAAGACCTTTTTCACACTTATATAACATATTAATGCCCTTAACCTTGATTCAAACCTCTTCAAGATGCTTCCACCTCTATCTCAAAACTCTGCCTATGAATTGGCAACAATCATCTTCACCAAAATTAAGGCTATATTATTTCAATGCAATGCATAAGAGTAGGAATTAGACTATCATGTTGAGGTCATTATATCAATGACATATTTCCATCACCTTTAATTTATGAACATTGAAAATAAGATCAATAAATGGATTTGTACCTTATTGAAGAGATACACTCAACTCAAACCATCTTAAAGGAGACACACTCTAAATTGAAACCTATGAACTCTTAATTTAATGAAAAATATTTTCATGACTTATAACATAAAAAAATAACCTTTTAAGATGAAAAAAACTGATGATTAGCCCATATTTTTCTTTAAAATTGATCCAAGAGACCACTCAAAAAAATAATGAAAAGGAAAGAGGTTTATGCTATAAATACCTTCTTGGATAGAGTTATAAAATGAGACCATGATTAAAATTAGTCTCATGACCCATAAAAATATTTATCAAAACCATTTATCTTAATTGTTTACAGAGATTGAGAAACAAGCACAAGAACATACCCCTCTCAGATGCATAGGCTATAGTGACCTGCTTTCACTCTTAGCAATTATTAATAAATATTAGGTCAAAAATACGTAAAATAATTCTATTAATTTCAATATTATTTAGACTACTAATAATTTCCAATGTTTTATATCTAACTCTCTCTCCTCTTTTCATACCGAGCATTTAAAAACTGCCCTTCTAAGCATGCAAGGAAGGTCAAAATTGGAGTGAAGTTATATTTTGAAAATTTCCAACTATAACATCATTAAAACCAGTTTTGTGACCCTTTAAGGACCTAATTAACCCTATATGACTCTTTTATCACAAAAATTCTCTAAAAACTAAAATGAATGCCTCAAAAAGGCCTATTTTTTACACTAAAAAGGCTATTTTCACCAAGGATATCTTATTGAAATGCCATAAAATGTATTATTTAATCTTTAAAATATCTTATAAAGTTAATAAATATGTAATAAAATTTCTTTCTAATCATATACTATCAAAACCTTCTTTGATTGGCACAGAAAGGTTTGATTTTGCATAGATATGAGGCGTAGAGTTAGTTCAGAATGTGGCCAATCTAGTTATCCATTTTTTAGGCATGTAATGACATTTAAACATTATATGACACTAAAAATACACTCTATACTCTTTACACCACTGAAAATGGCTTAGAAAGGCTAAGAAATGACTAGACAAGTACAAGACAATAGAAGGAAAAGACCTTAAATCACCTAAACAACCTTAAGACCAATTAACCTTGGTTTATTTAAGGAATTTTAAAGACAAAATACTGAATCACAATAAAAATGGCCATGGTATGAAAAGTTATGAATGGTAGGGGTTACAATTTGATCTATGAGGTCAAAATTGTCAAAAATTTGGTGACTCAACTTGAAAGCAAGAATGCTATGCTTGAGAACTAGACCATATACATGACTCTTGGACAAACTAAATAATGAAAAATCTGATCCATGAATTTAATTATAATTTTTATTTGAAATAATACAAGTCATTCCTCTAAAACAAGAAGGGAAACACACAAAATAATAAAACTAACTAAACAATGTAAATGTGCAACAAAACACATATTTGAGATAAAACATAAAGAAAATAATCTAACTAACCATGATAAAGCATGATCCACATAAATGAAAAGGTAAATTCATTAACTCACTCATTCCAAGAGATGGTACAAGTTGCAAACTAGGATGTTTATTAAACATGACTTCTAATGAGGCACTCCTCTAGTCTACCAACTCTCCTAACATCTCCTCAAGTGAGTCATCAACTAGCTACCAACGAATACAAACTCGTATTGTACTTTAGGATCTTTATCATATTGATTTTCACCTACAACCTCATCAAGTGTTAACTCATCTACGAATTGTCCTTGAATCTTTATGGCATCTTGAGTGACTCCATTCTTCGTATCAACTGTTGTAAATTCATCAAGCTCTTCAAGGAGATTTGAATAGTAAACCCTATCTATATCATAATCTTTAATGAGTGACTCTTGATCAAATTTATCAGAAACATGATTTTCAATGGGAAACATATCCCTACAAAGCTATTCAATCTCTTGTAGTGACTCAAGGTACAACTGTCAATCATCTTTTTGTTCCTCATTTTGATCAATTTGAATAGGATTAGCTTGAAAGGTATATTGATCCTTCTCAAATGGAGGTATCTCAAAGTCATTTATGACTTCAATTTGTACAAATTCCTCATGGATTTATTTCACTTCAAGACCTCCCTTCTCATCCTCAACTATAACCTTATTCTTAGCTACAACCTCATGTGAAGTACCAATGAGAAACTCTTTCTCATACACACTTGAAGCATTCTCTTCAAACTTTCTATGAACTTGACTTGTACTTGTAACCTCTTTCTCTATCCTACATAGAACTAGTTCCACCTAAGGAAGAGAGATGGTGGGAGGGTGATTAAATTAATTTTATATGAGAGGGAATATGAAGCATGGGAGGTTTATCATGATCAGATTTTGGGATCTTGAGAATAATGGAATCATTTAGGGAGTTTTGGAGAGGAGGGAAAGAGAAAGTCTTAAATACCTCTACATTCTATTCCTTCCACTTGGCCATAGCCTCATCAAAACATGAAATCTCCTTGTCTTCATGTACAAATTGAACTTGATGGATGAGTGATGAAGAAGGTGAACTATAAGAAGGTTTAGTCTCTTGAATAGGCTCTAGAATATGAAGCTCCATTGACACACAGTAAGGATGGTTAAGAAATTCATGAGAATAAGGAACATAAAAACCCTTTGGATACAATTGGTTCAACTCAATTTTTTGCCTCTCCCAAGCTTCTGTCTTCTCCAATAGAAAAATACACAACTCATTTATCTCTTCTATATCATTAGACACATTTTGAAATATGCCATTCACTTCTTCATACTAAGAGTTTAAACAAAAATTTCTTGCATATTCTAGTGTTTTGATCTCTATTTAATCTATTGTTTATTATCAACAAGTTTTCTCATGTGCACCATCATAGCCATATGGGAAAGGTGAAATTTTGTCATGAGACTAATATGGATCACAAGGAAGGTAAGATTCATGCTTTTGATAATGAGGATCATGAGAAACTTGATAAGGCTCATCATAGATTTGGTAATACTCATTATAAGGCTGATTAGGATCATAAAAATGCTCATAGCTATCATGAAATTTCTGCTATGATTCATCATAGGGATGATAAGGAAACATACCATAGGAACTCTCTTCATACACAACTATCAAAACTCATTCATAATAGTGTATTAAAAATAGACTTACTTGGAAACTATGCCTGGACTATAAGAAACAATTTACTAAGATTCTAATCATAAAATACTTCATCAAAAACACTACTTCAACTACAATTTCTCCAAGACCAGATCTAATGAGTCCCATTAGGTGTGCCAAAAATCGTTGTCTTCTAGACTTTCACCCTTGTGAAGGTAGTTTTAGACCTTCATAGTCTCAAGTAACATGGAGAAAATCATAGGCTATGGGTGACCTAATAATTGGATTGAATGTATAGTTTATAAGAGCTATCTCCCCTTGATGTATCAGTTAGGATGCCTACTCTACACTATCATCTTACAAGGGAAAATGGAAGAAGGTGAACTAAAAGGAAAACCTATCTAACTAGGATGATACACCAAAATGTGACCTTAATTTGTGTTATATGCACTAAAAGGATGCATAATAACATAAAATTAACTAATATTCTCAAATGGCAGCCTCCAAACATCAATATTTCACATACATGCTCAGGTTTGATGCATGATCTAAGGCACTTGTTCAATAGGTGTCTCAAAGAAACTAAAGAAAGCTTGAACTTGCCATAAAAACAATATGATTAGAGAACATTATGAAAACTAAAAGGATGATATTAACACCTAAAAATAGGTATGAAGGAAAGGATAAGATGATAGGAAGCATTAAATATCATTTTCATCTATCAACAAACCATGAAAATACACTAAATCTAGTTTTGAGGAGGTGTGAATTCTATCTTATTAATAAAAAGAGGAAAGTAAAAATGTTTTATGAGAATGGAGTTTCGACAAATAAAGTTAAGCATTATTTTAATGCCAAAAATTGGCTTACATATAGAGAATTGAGAGAGAGGATAAAGAAGGAGACAAGAGCCTCAAAACTAAGAAAATGTCCTTTCAAATAGCTCCTTCCAAAGTGATACATAGCATTTTTAGATTATAAAATATTGGCCTTCATAAATTGGCATGAAAAATAAGTTATCCAATGTTTATGGGATTTAGTAACATGTTCAAATTGATTTCTTCAACCAAAAGCCACTTGGATACTACCTAAACTCTTGTTACAGCTCCTAAATATTATCTTCCATGTTCCCTTGGTGAATAAGTCTACTCCATGGATGTAGTTATTAAAATAATTTAAAATATTTTATTTTAACCCTTCTCTAATATCATGAATGATGATAGAACACTTGGTAAGAGTTGGTTATGATACTCTTCAACAAATTGACTTTATCTTGCACATGGGCTTTGGAAGAGAAAGAGTCATGTTTGAACTTGTTGGAGACCTTTTCCAAAGCCTTATTGCATTATAACTCTTCCTTGACTTATTAATACCTTTAATATTGTGTTCCATATATTTTATCAACTTGATAAGTCTTTGTAATAGGCTATATGCTCCTATTTAGCCTTCAAACCCAACAAAAGGCTCATTTTGTTTTATGGCATAGAGGGAAAAGGAAGAGTTTTACTCAAATTTGAATCAAACATGCACTTTTACACCATGTATGAATTATTTAAGACACACCAGACCTTTTTCAAGATGATTTAAAGCACTAGCTACTTGAAAAAACTTGATTTGACAATTAAATCATTCATTTTCCATTTATTCCTTGTAACCCTATTTTCTTGAAAATCTACTTATATGAGAAAAAATAGAAGTTATAATGAAAACCCAATAATTTTTATAGATACCCATTATCCTTCCACATATCTATAAAAAAATTCATTACCAAACTCCAAGATTTGATATGGTTTCTAGCCCATTTAGCTTACCAAATTAAGCCTAATTAGCCCTTTAAGCCCTAGAAGAGAAATTTTGTTATTCGGTACTCATATAGGTGTGAAACATAAAAAAAGTGTCTTAATAAATTTTCCCATTTGACCACCATGATCCATGTCAATGTTTATGGTCTAGAACCACCTAAAAGTACCAAAATTATGAAATGGCCTTTGGAAGGCTTGTACATTGAAGGCTTTTTTGATTAGCCTAAAATAATAGAATGGTTTTGGAAAATTTGGATGATTTATTATAATTTTTTTTATATTAATTAGGTAAAAATATTCTTAATATTATTTTCCCATCAATTGGCATCTTCATACACTCCTTGGAACATTCATTTTAGCTCAAAAAACACTTTTTTTGCCTAAATTTGTACAAGTGAAGGTATAGAAAAAACCATGTGAAGGACCTTACGAGATTACACTATAAAATATAGTATTTTTAATTTAAAAATTATGTTTTTTGGTGGGAAATCCAACTGAAAACTTGCAAAGTGGTCAAAAATAGTGTTTTTGGGGGGTTTTGATAGTTTTTGCTCTTAACCTTTGTTCACAAAAATCTGACATCCAACCTAAGAAAAAATTAAACAAATTTGAATTATAATACCACCTAAAACACCCCCTAACTCCTTTATGAGTATCCAAACTTGGCCTCTCATGTGGATTCCTTCATTCTATGCACCCTCACTTACTTTTGAAACAAAAGAAAAGGCTTCTTTGTGACTTATTATAAAAACCAAAATCTTAAACACATATAATATATAATAATTAACATTTTTAAACTATTTTTAATTTCCATTATACCTTTTAGGTGTAAATGACCCCCTGTTGGGCAATAGGCTTAGTCTACGCTAATGGGGTTTGACTGCATATGGTTGTCCACCAACACTTTTGAGTGTTTTCTCATCATTCCTAAGATTTATTAATTATATTTAACACTAAATATAGATTATAAAACATATTCAAGTCTTTAAAAGTGTTCCTAATATAAAAAACACTCCTTTTAGTCACTTTTTCACCATTGTTTGCCTCGATGCATGCCTAAAAGTGGCCTACCTCTGAGATAAAATATAGGATATGTGACCTATTTATCCTTAAATTTTTAATATATGAGGGGTTATTTTGGGTCCCAAAGACCATATTTAAAACATTTCAAGTGAAATATATTCTTCTAGCACATCTAAACATCCAAAACCCTAAAGTGAACTTTCTAAAATAGACTATGTGTAGGGCCTTGATAATTTGACTGTACTTGCTTTGTGATAATCCTTCCTTATCATTTATATGTGATACTTATCATATGTATATTATAATTTTTTATTATTCTAAAACATTTTCATCGTGATCTCAACCTTAACCAAATCCCTTTCATCCCTCATCCTTCTCTTGGTAGGCTTAAAATAAAAGTCAAATTGTGATTGAGTTGTTGGCTCAAGAAATGTTTTAGGTACTACTTTTTTTGTGACTTTTGTAAAATTATAGTTTGTGATAACTCTTACATAAAACATTTCATAATATTGGTTACCATATGGACTTCATCATTTTTATCTTAACCATATATCACAGTGCTACTATTCTTACTCTCTTTCATGCTCTTAAAATGACTATATGTTTAGTTCTTTATGGATGTAGGGTTTCATAATGAATGTATAGGTTCTTTAAACCTTAAATTTAAACTTATTTAAAAACATTCATTTGATATTTTTATGACATTCATTCATATCACATCTTGACCCTTAAACTTACTTTATAGACCAAACCATATGGAAACTCCTTCCCTAGATGTAGCATGCTTGAGAGCTATGTCTTTGGGCTGAGTGTAATTATGAGGGTGATTTAAGAAGTTAACCAACATATAATTAGTCATTAAAGGTTTTACATCATTATTATTCATCTAGAAACTTATACAACCTTATGAAGGCCTAAATCATGCGAAAGTCCTTAAAGTCATCTTCAAACATGGTTCACTTACTTGACTGTAGGTGTTCATTGTGTGGGTTGGTTGTAGGTACATACCTATAGTATATCAATGCATAGGTGTTTTAAGTCATAAACTAACCTTTTTTAAGACTCACCAAGATATTTTAAACCTTCATTGGCAATTTTGACAAAATTCATCTTACCATATCAACCATCTCTTCTTGTTTAGGCTTAGGGAATGAAAGAAACCTTCTAGCAGCCCTGTAGCCTATCACTACCCATAGTTGACTATATTAGGATCATGATTCTATCAACTTGATTTCCAATATTTCATAAACTTATATAATATCCAATTTGAACCTAATATCAACTATTATCATGGAAACCTTGATAAGCAAACATGAATTTAGCTGACTAGACTTCACTTATGGCTATAGGTGGAGGTGTTTGCTATAGGTTATTTGAAATATCCCAAATCTCCTTGAAACCATAATTAACTTAGTTAAATATATAAACTTGAGATTAAACTTGAAAAACTAGGATTATTAATCACATCCCCATGTCTCTCACCATTCAAATTTAAACCTAAAACACTGTTAAGACTTTTAAAGACTGAGTATAGGTCATCTTTATTTGGATAGAGGAGGAACATGGTAATGACCTTAGGGTTTCATGGTGGTGAATATTTTTTTACTCCAACCCTTAATAATGTATTTAGTAATTCACTAATACACCTTCATACCAAGAAAACCACCTATATATGAATCATTTCTCTATGATGCCTTAAGTCACTTGAGAGTCGTGACAAACCCTTTTCATTGTAGATATCACTTAAAAATTATAGTGAAGGAATGCATAGATTTGAAACCTTCATAAATTGTTCTCTCTTGTCCAAACAACATTATTTCTTGCTAGGTGTGAGAATAATATGTAATCTACACAATTAATTCACTTTTATATGTCTACACCTCCTATTTTAAAAAATAGGAGGATCAAAAGAAGGGTGGAGGTCTTGTTTTAGAGTTTTTAAGGTCATTTGTATCTTATGATAGTTCCCATAACTTGAACATGATTCTCAAGATTTCCTACTTATTAATCACCTCAGTCATAACACTTATGATATGCTTAAACCAATTCAACATTAAATAAGTTATTCAAACATGCTTACATACTTCTATGCCTACCTTTAATTTCTTGTCAATGTCACATGTAGGTGTACTTATCCATACACAGGGCAGTAGATAGAGGTGTGCACAATGTACATATTATATGATCTTATTAACAATCTTTAGACCCCAAAAAATTTATTAGTTGAATCCTATCTCTCACAAGGGACCTAAAACTAGCTCTAATATTTTCATCAAAACATGATACTCTATTTTAGGCACCTGTATGTAATCACCAATGGTAGAAAACTATGTTTATGGCTTGAAATTTGTTTCATAATCAATATTAAACATTCAAGACTGATGATATGGAGATCATGTATATCACTATACTTGGTGAAGTTTATATTTTAGTTCAAACACTCACATTCCACCCTTGCAGACCTCTATGGAGACTTGGTGTATATGAAGGTGTAACATAGGGGTAATGTGAGTTAGATATAACAATTTGCATAGTGTGTGGATCAAAAAACCAATAATTATCATCCCTAAGTCCTCAAATTGATCTGATCCACTTGGAAAGATTTGAAACCATCTAAAATTATTTATTCCCATGTGACTATTCATGTGAATCATCTGAATGTGTTGATTAGTGTTGCAAGCCAAGTAGGAAAGTTAAAACATAAATAATTAAATGATGGAAATATGTGTCCTTGAGAGGTATATGAGTATATAACTTATACCATGACCTTTTTCACACTTATATAAAAAACTAGTTCCCTTCACCTTTATTCAAACCTCTCCAATGTGCTTCCACCTTTGTCTCAAAGCTATGCCTATGAACAAACGACAGTCATCTTCACCAAAATTAAGGCCATATTATTATAATGAAATGCAATGCATAAGAGTATAATATATACTATAATGTTTATTTTTTAATATAAATAACATATTTTCATCACCTTTAATTCATGAACATTGAGAATAATCTCAATAAATGGATTTATACATTATTGAATAGATACACCTAGCTTAAACCCTCTCTAAAAAAGACACTCTAAATTGAAACTTATGAAATATTACTTCAATGAAAAATTATTTCCATGATTTAAAACATATAAAAATTACCTTTTAATATTAAAACCACTGATGATCAACCCATATTGTACTTGAAAACTGATCCAAGAGACCCCACAAGAAAATAGTGAAAGGGAAAGAGGTTTATGCTATAAATACCTTCCTATAAAAAGTTATAAAATGATAACATGATTAAAATTATACTAATGATCCATAAAAACCTATCCCAAAACCATTTATCTTCATTTTTTTAGAGATTGAGAAATAGACCTAAGAATAAACCCCTCTCAGATGCATAGGCTATAGTGACCTATTGTCACTCTTATAAATTGCTCATAAATATTAGGGTATAAATATATGAAAAAATGATATTAATTTAAATTTAAATTATACACCTAATAATTTCCAAAGTTTTATATCCCAATTCTCTCTCCTCTTCTCGTATCAAACATTTGAAAACTACCCTTCTAGGCAAGCATGGAAGGTCAAAATTGGAGCGAAGTTGGATTTTATACTTTTTCACCTATAATATCCTCAAAACCACTAATATGACCATTTAATGACCTAATTAATCATATATGTTTATTTTATCATAAAAATACTCTAAAAACCAAAATGAATAACTGAAAAAGCCCTGTTGTATACTGAAAAGGCTATTATCACCAAGGAGCTCTAATTCAAATGACATAAAATGTATTATTGAGTCTTTCACATGTATTATTAAGTTATTAAATATGTAATAAATATTATTTTTAACTATATACTATCAAAACCTTCTTTGAATGGTAAAAAAGGGTCAAATTTTGCATAAAAATGCGGCATAGAGTTAGTCGAGAATGTCGTCAACCTAATTATCCATTTTTAGCCAATGTAATAAACTTTAAACATTATATGACACTAAACAATATTCTTTGGACTCTTTACACCAATGAAAATGTCTTAGAGAGGCCATAAAATGACTAGACAAGTACAAGACAATTGAAAGAAAATACCCTAAATTACCTAAACAACCTTAAAAAATGTTAAACATGGTTTATTTAAGGAATTTTCAAGACCAAAGACTGACTCACAAGATAAGTTAGCATGGTATGCAATGTTCTGAATGGTAGGGGTGATAATTTGACATGTGAGGTCGAAATTGTCAACAAGGACCTAGTATATGCAACTAGGCTTTGAAAGAAAATATTTTAAAAAAAATTACTATAAAATTTTAAAATTTAAATGTTAATTTCTTATTAATAAAGTTTAGGAAAAATAAAAAAATTATTGCAAAAAATAAGCAAGGAATTTACCCTAGGGTTTCTAGGATTTTTATATGCAAATAAAGTAAGTCAAGTTCACCAATTGATTTAACAATTTTGAGAATATGGGAGTATTATTCCTAATTTAGTTAAGGGTTTGAGTTGACTAAATCAATAAAATATATTGCAATAAATAGAGTATTGATGTGTATAGTTTATTTTATTTTTGTAGGTTTATAAAAATAGTAATAAAAGAGGAAAAATGTAACTTAACTTAAAACTATATTGATATGACTAAGACAAAGGCTTCTACCAACTATGTAGGACTAGTTCATTATCATGAACCAAGATATATCCTTCATTTAGTGAAAGGATAGGATTGTCAAAAATTTGACACTTTGGGGTCTAATGCTATACTCGAGGTCTTACCACTCTTATCCAAACTAGTCATAAAGATTTATATTTTTGAGTTGTGTCCACTATCCCTATATTAGTCTACCTATGAAATTTCAAGTCTTGAATATTGATGAAGTTCCTTTTAGATATAATTCAATCTCCAACCCTAGATCTTCCTTGTGCTTGAACTTTAATGAAATCTTTGAGAAAGAGGGAGGATTAGTGTGTGTAAGATGTATTGAACATATATCCACACCTATTGTATGGGCATGCTACCTACATACTAATACTTTGAAGAGGGATCAGGCCATATCTAGTTATCCAACTTGATGTGCTTTATGCAATAGTGTTATATAGATCCAAAAAACTTAAATTAGGTGTGCTTGAGGTGGCTACAGACTAGTGTGAGTGTTTTAATAGGCTATTAGTTGTATTAAATGGCTATATATATAGAATAAGGATGGTAGTTGTATTGGATGGCTTTATAATCCAAGTCATATATGACCCAAAAGGCTTGCATTTGAATTCAAAATTACAATTCAATGTACATGTACGTGTTACATAACTCATACATGTTACATAACACATAAATGTTATTTGCAATAAAAATAAAAAACATGTATTAGAAGGGGTTTTTTGCTATTTATTCATCCAATGTGATAGGAATGCATACATGTAATGATATAACACATTCATGTTCCTTTCACATTGAAAAAATGAAAAAAACATCAGGTATAAGAAGGGGTAGCTATTTTGGTTTACTCAAATAAGTGTTAAGTATAAGACCAACTCTATTAGATGTAGAGTGACCCTAATTTCATATATTTATTAAAATAAATTTAAATTTATTTATTTAAATATAAGAAACTAGGGTCATCTTTCATCTTATATAGTTTGTATCATATTTGTCTACCTTTAGATGTGGAATATTATTTTCTAAAATTCATTATGGTCAGTACATAGGCAATTTTAGGCTCTCAATATTATACATAGGGATTTTAGGGCATAAATTTTGTAATTAATGTCCATTTTTTTAAAATGTGTAGTCTTTTATTAAGTTTTTATTACTTTTATGTTATATTACATCATTTCTAAGAGTCATAAGTTTGTTAAAATTAAAGATTAAAATTCCATCACTTTGAATTCAAGATAGAGTGGTGTTATTTGGACAACATAGGTCACCTTGATGACTTATGCACATCAAACAACCATTTTTTACTAATTTAAATTTCTCATCATCCCTCCCTCATACGTAGTCACTCTAATTATTCCTTATCATCCCAAATAACTCACTCTTTGTTCCTCATTGACCGCCGCCATACTTCATTATCTCCAATCACTACCTCATCATCCTTAATCATCCTTCATTGACTCTCAACATTTTTTATCATCCCTAGACACTAATTCATCATCCCTCATCATCCATATTCACTAAAAACTTATCCCTAATAATACATAATCACTCCTTCCTCATCCTTTATCATCCCTAATAACTTATTTTTTGATGCTCACTATCACTCATCATACCTAATCACTTCCTCATCATCCCTAATCACTACTTTATTAACTACCACCATCCCTAACCATCAATAATCACTCTTTAATCATCCATTATATTTCATAATCACTAACCATCATCCCTAGTAATCCCTTATCACTCCCTCATCCTTAATAACCCTCACCCTCTATCATAGACATCAAGGTAACCATATAATCACTTTTTAGGTTTTTGTGCCTTCTAGATTACTTGCTAGCATTTATAGGAGTCTTACATTTTTAAAATTGAAAATTAAAAGCCACTCACTTTGTATTAAATCAAAATTTGTGTGATTTGGGTAGCAGATGTTAAATTTATGACCTACACATATCAAATTACCACTTTTTATTAATTTAATTTGATCATTATCCCTCTCTCATCCTTAATAACATCTTCCTCATCCCTCAACACCCATAATCAATCTCTCCTTGTTCCTAATTATCCCTAATAACTCTCTCATTTACCTTAACTATTCCTCATCATCTCTAATCACTCGCTTATCATCCCTAATCACTCCATTAACCCTCATATTTTAATTCTCATTTTTTCTACATGTAATTAAAAGTATGTTCATAATAGACCAGATTGCCAAATAGATAGATAGGCATTTACCAATATAGTAGAATGTGATTGCCTATATTAGTCATCCCATTTAGGACTAAATTAATATGTCTAATGTAAATAGGATTAGTCATCCCAATTAGGATAAGATTACATTAGTCATCTCATTTAGTACTAAATTAAGTTCTCTAATAGCATCGACTTAAATATTAGGAGGGATTATCATTATTCACCACTATAAATAAAAGTTACCATTTCATTCCAATAGATAGGAACATTTATTATCACATTTTTATTTCTCACACTTCTACCCTAAATCTAAATTTGGAGGAGTTATTTTTTTTATATATTGTCTTCAAATAAAGATTATCTTGTAAAGTCTTGATGTAACAGGAAAAGTGCTTTTATCCTAGATCTTGAATCAACATTTTATATTATTATAACCATAAAAGTATATTATAAAGTGTCATTAGATAAGGGGGATATGTATTCTAAATATGTATTATTTAAGTAAAGTATATTATAACCTATCTCTTTCATTTGATAGAATCAGATACAAAATTTCTTTGTTAATTAATGCATTTCCTTGTTTAAACATTCTCTACACTTATACTTAGTGTGTCTATAGGATTGTTTAAATGTTCTATTTAACCATCATAGGTAGACTAGACCCCATATTCATGACATGGTTCCTTAACCATTTTGATATGTATCTAACCCTTCCCACTTTACTTACATTACTTGATTGAAATATTAGATTAATTATAAATAGAGACCTAGTGAGATATTATTCATAATTTTTATTTCCTAGAGGTTTTGGAACCCTTTTTATTGAAATT
Source organism: Torreya grandis (assembly GCA_037957365.1). NCBI lineage: Eukaryota > Viridiplantae > Streptophyta > Pinopsida > Cupressales > Taxaceae > Torreya > Torreya grandis. The sequence continues at coordinate 2,272,473 of JARHVA010002210.1, forward strand.
ATGTTGTAGATGATCCTTTTCCTAGGTTTTTAGATCCATTTATTCATATCCCAGTTCATTAAGTATCAATTTTCTCTTTATAAGTTACCTTTTATGAGTATAAATCTTTATATATGATAGTTATAGGTAAATCCTAGATCATTACATACATTATTTTGAACATGATGTGAATCTAACCATTGACATTACCTTTTTAGCTAGCTATATTGAATAGATAAATACATTTCTATTTCTATATTTTTTAGCAAATTATTTCAGCTAGCACAATATCGTTTTATATTCAAAGTGATTTCTATCAAACTATATCAAATAGATCAATACAATTTTGTCTTAGCCTTTTAACCAAATTTATTTACAATCAACTATATCAAATAAGTCAAGATAATTATATTTAGGCATATTTTAAACTAACTATTTTAGATAATGTGATATAATTTAGACCCAATATATTAGTTATTATCTAGTACACTATGTTAAACTAGTTGATATAGTTATGTTTAAGCCTTTTTTGAGTTAATTGCATCAAACTGTTGAATTTAGTTATGTATTAAAACTATTTTATATTGAATTTATCCAATATGTATGAGCATCTAAGATTACACGAAAATCCTAGGAATAGGTGAGAGAAACATCACCACAACAAAATTTGCATCAAATGCATCAAAAGCTTATTTTATTTATTAGACAAAAACTACAAAGGAAGCACATTATATAGTGATAAATTAGGTCACCAAATATGCAAAATCTCAGCTCACCATTAGAAAATACTTTAAGTGTATTTTACCTTAATGAATTTAACAACCCTAAGCAAACTAACTAACAATCGTGTAGGTAAAACCACAAGTGATATAAAACCTACATAAACATTATCGATAAATTAAATTAAACTATTCAATTTAGTAATTTATCTCTATCTTGAAATTTATCTATGAATATTGAATCTATCTACTTAATACATTTTTGTATTGTGTGTATAACTACGTCAACTAGATCCGATATGTTTCTATTTATTTTGCACTTTCAAGTATAAGTAAAGAAAATTAAAATTTCATTTTAGAATTTAATAAAACATTTAATTTCAAATTGAATTAATATTTATTTAAATTCACTAAATGATAAGTATTAATTTTTGATATTGTTTTTCTAACTTTATATTATATTTTTTGGCTTTCCCTAGAAAATATGTTTTGGTATTTTTCAATCTAATTAGCTATTGTCATGAAGGGTTACATAGTGTTATGTTTATAATACTAGTCTATCATTAATAAAAATCATGGCATGAAGAGTTTTACAAAATTTTCATAATCATAATATATAGATAAACATGGAATTTAGTTTCCACATGGATCACAATATATAATAGATGCCTAGGATTACATTTATGTCTAAGTATAGGAAGCCATAAATCTATTTCATTTAGTAGTTCACTAGTTAGTGGTTAGTTTTAGGAAGTTACTCTTAGTTTACACTCCAAACTAATTTGATTGGTCTATGGGCATGGTACTTCCTCCATAGTGAATGATCTAAAATATTTGGCTAACACTATTCAATTGATGATTCAATATTTATTAAAGCCTAAAAATTAGTAAAATGATTTAGTAAAACTACATGATTTTCATTACAGAAAAATAGTTAGAAAAAATAATTAGATTTTGATTCATTTCTTGATATGGTATTTGTTATTGCATACTGTATCAACCAACATTGATATAGTTTTATGTTCTATGTTGTAACTACATCATGTATCATTAATATAATTACCTATTTATATAGAATACAGTAACCAAATCAATTTAATCTCTTGTATTTCCATCCCTTCCTCTATGTGACTATACAAAACATATCTATATTAATAATTTTTTATCTAATACATTTCTAAACTACATTGAATATATTTTAGTCTATTTCCTATCACTTTTTAAAAATTTCCTAAATCAAACTGAATAAACCACCTTGATAATTTTTTTTATCTCATCACCTATCCATATGATTGTATTTAATAGATTGATATAAATCATTTAAGATAATATAAGCTACATTTATTATTAGACTATATAAAATAGAATGATATAATTAGTTTGACTCATGGACATTTATGCCACCAATATTATTATAATGTATCACTCCAAATGATATATTTTTTTCCTAATTATGTTTACCTTACTAATATGATTTATTACTTATAAAGATATCATTTTATATCAATCTATTTAACACCATGATTTCAATTATTAGGATTTTGATTAATAACCTCAACCCAATTATATTTTACATGGGTTAATATTTACACTTACCTTTTCCACCACTGAAGACAACATTTCATGGTGAAATTATTCCCAAAATACATCTAGATCTATCAAATGTAACATGGTTGAAATCACTTAAAATGATGATATTGATAATTTCAACATATTTATAAACTTTGATTATAATACCACTTATAAAAAGGGTAATTTATATAAAAAACCATATTTCATAGTTGGAGCAATGAAACCAATCTTGGGAATCCTCCTCCCTATACCAACCTTGGGAATATTTTGTCTGATACATGTTGACCAATTTTAACCCCAAAGTCAAAATGGTCAACCCCTATAAGTTGAAACTTTTTCATAGGGTTATTAAATATTATATATAGTTGTTATGTTCTTGTAATGGTCTTATAATATCTTTACAATAGTCAAATACATCTTTATTTAGTGTTGATTTAGGTTGGGTCTCTTGTGTACTTATATAGTCCTAATAATCATCCATGATTCAATGTTTTATCATCTGTTTTTAAGGTTTAACATGGTGATGAGTCATTATATAAGGTTTTTAGTGTGTCATGAAAATTAGATTATCATGTATTAACCTTTTATCATGTTGTTATGCATTACAAATTCATTTAAGTCACTTTTTTGGCTAAATTTGAGGAACTGTGTGTACCAATATCAAATATAAGTATTTAAAAATGTGTTATAACATCCATAACGTCAGATAAGGGTCAGATATGATTAAAAATTAATTAAACCTCAATTTTAATGTCTAAATTGATAAAAATACTCTTTTACAATCAATTACAAGCACTTATACAGACCTTCAAGATCTATTTACAAGTGAAAATGGTTCATAAAAGTATATTAAAATTAAAAAAAAATTATATTCACACTTGGAATCATGTTTTATATCTCTAAGATGCAATTTCTACCTTCACAAGATCATAAAGTGAAATTCAAATGTATGTTATGTCTAGGAGAGAGAAAGTTGGAGGTTCAAATTTTGGAAAATGGTAGGGATCCTAGTAATATTTAATTTTGTGGAATTATTTTATAGATTTATCTACTCTCCTTTATGAAAAATTGTTAAGACTACAAGGAGTACACTATGTTTTGTTCATTCAAGCAAGGTCTAGTTTTGCTCTTGTTTCTTCACTACATAATTCAATGGAGGAGAATATATTTTATGGGATGTTGTAATAGATCAAATGAGTCATTTTAATATTAGTTTCAATAATATAATAAATTTTTGGAAGTGTCTTTAAGAAGGAAAATAATACCTTAAGCATGTGGAACATGTCAACCTTGTTACAAGTATTTTGGTTGATTTAAAGTGCTAACACCTTAAGAAGTCTACAAGTACCTTATTACCCATGAAAAATACCTCATTATTAGATGATTCATGTGTTATCTCTCTATAAATGGTCCTTTGTATATAATTCTTCAAGATATTTCATGTTCTTACTCTTTGGAAACATAATGTAAACACATAATATTTTCAAACTTTATAAATTACCGATGTTTTCTATCCTACAAGAACCCATCAAGTATTAATATCTCTAAGTGCATGCCTTAATGGGTGTAGTATGAAAGGGTTGGGAAAACCATTAGTGTTTCATAATATTTTTTTCCCTTACTACCACTTCTTATCAATCTAATGATTTCCTAAAAACATTTGCCTAAGCTTGGCATCCTCTTTTGTATGCTCCCTAGTCACTATCTACCTTTATTATCCCTTACCTAGAATAAACTCCTTTTTTATGGTTTAGGATATAATGCCAACCCCATCAACCCTCACTCTAATTTAAAAAACTCATTTAGGGTCTCGGTTAGCTCTTTCTCAACCTAAACCAACACCTAATTTTCTTTTGTCGATAATGATACATAGTCGATTAGACTGACCCTATCATATAATTTTTTAGAAAAGATTAGGGTCAAATTAAATTATGTAAATTCATACATTTATCCATTCTTAGAGATATAAAAATATTTAATTGTTCATTTTCTTCTTTACAATCTACTCTTCTGCCATTCTACTTGAGGAGTCATAACTTAAGGTTTCTACTTGGAGAAGAATCTTGTATTATGCAAAAAAATGTCTTGGATGCTTTAACCTTTCTTAGTAATCCTTACAAAACAACATCTTGTGAAGCACCATTGGCTAAGGGAGAGATTGAGTCTTGATAGGTTTATCTTCAAGGTAAGTATCTCTAACTTGGATCCTCTCTTTTAGTAGATAGAAGTAGCATAAGTAATGACTTTTGAATGTGTTTCTCCATCCTTGCATTAGGGTTTTACCTATACATAACTTGGTTATGATTCTCTTAAGCATGTTTAATTTTATTTTTACTAACTGTTGAGGTCAACATACCACCATTTATTAAAAATGGGGACCCTTATGTCAAATTATACAAATTTATACATTAAAATTGAAAATTCACTTGATCAGAGTATCACTAATATGTTTCTACATTTTTCATTTATTTGAAGTTCATCCACACCATGGTCTAGCTGACTTATTGGTTCATGGTTCTAGTCTGACCCTATATAAGTTTTTTAGCATTTATTCTTCATGTTTAGGTTATATTTTTGATGAGGCCTTTTTTTAATGAGTTATGTCATAATTTCATTATTTAATCCTAATTTGATCCTTTACAAACCTTTGGTCTATAGAAAGTCAATTTAACTAAGTTCACTTAAGGTGTCATTTATCAATTTACAAAGGACATGGATAGGCTGTAGAGACCCTATGGAATGCCAATAGTTCTTGTAGTAAGTATGGAAGTGCATGGTATATATTTGGGTCCTCATTGTGTCCATCTGGACATTCTAGTCTGATGGTAGAAAATTGGAATGGGTAGTTTATTAGATCCATATCTTTGACATGCTTTAACTTCAAGATAAATGGTCAAATCAATTTGTTAACCTTTGTACAAAGAAAATTTTCACCAAGTTTCATCTCATGCAAGGTATCACATCATAATTTATGAAGACGTAAAGTTGGCCTCTTAGCCAAAATTCATAGTTTTTCCAATAGCCAATTTTTGCAGGTGGAAACAAAGCCTAGTGAGCATATTCAATAAGACATATCTCTCATGCTGTTTAACTTTACAAAAAATGGTCAAATGGGTTTATTAAAATTAATACAAATAATATTTTCACAATGTTTTAGGTCATTTGAGATAGTGAGTCAAAAGTCATGGAGATTCAAATTTTCCCTCTAAAGAATTTTTGACCATGTTTTCTAGGTTCAAATAGAGCCTAGTGAGCATAGTGAACATGCCATATCTCTCACTTGCTTCAACATTAGGACAAATAGTAAAATGGTATTATTAAAAAAATAAAATTAACATTTTCATAAATTTTTAGCTCATGTGAGATACCACATAAAAAGTTATGGAGATCCAAAGTTGGCCCTCAACCAAAATTTGCAATTTTTCCCATAGCCAATTTTTAAAGGTGCAAATAAAGCCTAGTGAAAATATTCAATAAGACGTATCTCTCATGTACTTAAAATTAAAGAGAAATGGTAAAATGGGTTTTTTAACCTTTATATAAATAACATTTGAACTAAGTTTTAGTGTATGCGAGATAACACATCAAAATTTATTGAGTTACAAAGTTTCCCTCCAAAGCATTTTTTATTATGTTTTCCAGGTGCAAACAGATCTTAGTATGCATATTAAATAGGAAATATCTCTCATTAACTTCAATTTTAGGATAAATGGTTAAATGGGTTTGTTAACCTTGATATAAATAAATTTTGTGCTAAGTTTTAGCTCACTCGAGATAGCGCATCAAAAGTTATGGAGATCCAAAGGTTACCTTTCAAGAAAATTCTATTATTTTTCAAGTCATTTTTTAACTTGACAATTGTGCAACTATATTTGATGATTGTGTAGATGTAAAATTTAATATCATGTAAAAAATAATATGATCTTATATTTTATGGTCTTCAGGACATCAAATACAGTTGCACAGACATCAAATGATAGTTATACGGATGTCAAATTTAAGCTAATGAAAAAATATGATGGTCGTATGGATCTTAAATTTTAGCCCATGAGAAAAATCACTTGAGGTTAAATTTTAAAGTGTAAGGGATGTCAAATATGATCGTACAAACATCAAATGAGAGTGCAAATACAATCAAGTAGGTATTCTCATGAGGCCATATCTCTCATGCACTATAACTTCAAAGGAAATGGTCAAATGAGTTTGTTTATATTTTCACAAAGAACATTTGTGATAAGTTTAAGATCATGTGATAAAGTGCATAAAAAGATAAAAATATGGAAAGTTTCCCTCCAACATATTTTCCACTATTTTTTCCACATTTGGCCAATTTTGTAGGGTCCAAATTATGTCTATTGAGCATGTTGAAAAGGTCATATCTTACAAGCGCTATAGTTTCAAGAGAAATGGTCGAATAGGTTTGTTTACCTTTATGTCAAGTTTAAGATCATGTGATTAAGTGTGCCTAAAGATAAAATCATAGAAAATTTCCCATCAAATCATTTTTTGTTATTTTTCCATACTCAATGACTTTTTTGGGAGTGCAAATAGAGCTGATCGTTTTTAAATGGAGGGTTTCAAAAAAATTGTGGCAAGGCTAAGCAGCTTGTAAGACTTTTTTTAATGAAAATTGATAGATAAAAGATAATTTTTTAATTAGCTTTTAATATATGTTTGGGATGAAGTAGAAACAAAATATAGTCATTCCATGTAGATGTAGCCATGAGTAGTTTTCAATAGCAACAAGGGGATTCATCAACATAGGGCCCACCAACTAGCTAGAAATATTCTATTTTTTAACAAATTTTGTAATATTTTGAAAATGGAATAATAATTTTTTAAAGGTATGTGCTAGTTTGTTAGCACATTGGCCTAGCGATCAATTTTTTTGGAAAACTCTAGTGTATTCTATAAAATTTGTAAAAAGGATAGTTTTCTATAATTTTGTACATTTATTTTTAACATCACTAGACGATATGATGCCTTGACATTCTATAAAAGGTAGTATTTTCATTTTATAAATATGAGGTAGTTCTTAGATCCAAAATTACTTTGTAAAATTGGAGTAACCAATACAAGCAAGGAATTATACAAAGATTGTCTAGTTTTTATCTGTCTATTTGATATCATAGCTTCTCTCTCATTTGCTTGTTTTGATTTTTAGATTTGAATGGTTCTTATGAATTCTTGGTGTGCACATTTAATTACATAGATGTTAACTTTTGCTAATGATAGGTTGATTGAAAGTCTTTAGTTTCATTTTTTTTTCCTTTAGTTTTCTTACATTTGGGCCAATGTTGTTTGTTTACAGGGGTAAAACCTTTAAGTGAAAATGATTCTTATTTTCATTATTTCCACCTTCCTTAGAAGTTTTCTTGATGTGTGATGTGATTTGGGCTAAGCTATCTTACTTCACATGTTAGTTTTAAGTACATGTTTAGATGAAATATGAACTTTGTCATGATGTTCGAAATGAAGATCAGCAATATTTACTTTTGCCCTACTCTTCATTTTGCTCTTATTGACCTGGATCACCTTAGTCTAGCTTGTCATTATAAACATCCATTCTAAATTAATTCTTAATTTATTTATTTATCATAATTCACTATCTTTTGCATAAATACTACATACTTTGCATAGATATTTTATTTTGTCATGGGGGCTCCCAACCACCAACTAATATAAATATTATAAAATACCCACTTGTTCTATCTCTATTCCACCAAAAGATAAAAAGTTTATCATAACCTTAAACTCATGTAATAAATTCTCTAAATTATAAAATGAGAAGTGTTTCTAAACACTCTAGGCATCTGTGGTATATATTTAAGCATCAACACTAACCCCAAATTTTTGCCAAAGTCTTTGTTGTGCACTAGATTATACTTTACTTGTTATTAGTTTAGTGAATAGGAAAACATAAGACCTAGTTAGATTTATTGTATAAATTTACTTGAATGGAGGCTTTGGAACCCTCTTTAGTAATATTATTGTGATAAGAGATCCTTTGGATAGGTTTAGTGGATCCATTTTGGTCATGAACCTGAATATATAATGTATCCATAATCAAAAGTGTAAGTAGGATTTATCTTCTCTGAATTAGGATTGATTTATAAATCAATTGCATTTCCCTTTGCATACATTCTAGTGAACCGAACGTGAATCTAACCCTTGTAGGTTTTCTTTAACTTCAGTATTTTTTATAATTTTATTATATTTACCCATATTTACAGTATTGTATCAAACAAGTTTATAAATTTCTAACTTTTTATGCACAAGTTTAACACATAATAGCTTCAAAATGAGTATGTTATGTTTGTGCAGGTCTTCATCAACTACTAACATTCATCAATAATCACATAAGTACACTAATTATAGACATTTGATTAGGTAAGAAATATATTTACTAAACATTTAAAGGCATAATAAAAATGTTCAGTTGAGCAAGGCTTCTCCATTCTCAACAAAGGATCCATTCAATGCCAAAATTAGGGATACATAGAAGAATGTGAGAAGAAGAGAGAAGAGAGAGGCATAAAAGAGATATATAAAAAGTGTAACTTCATTAGGAATAAGTTAAGAAAATTAATAATTAAGTAGTTATGAATTAGTACTGTATCAAACTAGTTGATAAAGTTATAACTTTTTATGCACAAGTTTAACACATAATAGCTTCAAAATGATTATGTTATGTTTGTGCAGGTCTTCATCAACTACTAGAATTCATAAATAATCACATAAGTACACTAATTATATAAATTTGAGTAGGTAATAAATATATTTACTAAAAATTTAAAGGCATAATAAAAGTGTTTAGTTGAGCAAGGCTTATCAATTCTCAACAAAGGATCCATTCAATGCAAAAATCAGGGATATATAGTAGAATGTGAGAAGTAGAGAGAAGAGAGAGGCATATAAGAGATATATGAAAAGTGTAACCTCATTAGGAATAAGTTAATAAATTTAATAATTAATTAGTTATGAATCAATCTATCAACATGTGTGTACTTGATATGATCTTCTCCTTCATCAATGGTGGCATAGAGTGACCCTTTACCTCCTTGGATGACTCATCACTCTTCATTTAAAATTTCCCCCTTGATTGGAGTTGAGAAGTGACAAGTTGTATTTTATTTACCTTCATAACTATTATTGAGGAAAAAAATAATTTTTTTAACACCTTACACATGTTATACTATCTTTAATTGACACCTTTTTTTCACCCTTTAGTCTTGATAGACATTCTTCTTCAGTGGCCATACATGATTGCTAGTCAATTATGCCTAAATTATTTGATGTTAACCACAATAATGGAAATAATACCTCTATGAAAAATTTATACAAGGTTTATGATAATATATTATATCATAAAAACCATGTTGTGGCATGCATCATAACTTCAAGATGATCCAACCATGTTGTTTTATCTCTCCTAGGTGACCATATCACCATTTCACAAAGACCTATGCACTGCATTTGTAGTTTGGGCATGTGGGAACACCTTCTAAGTAAAGAGAGTTATTTTTAAATCTTATAATGTATATTAAATTTCAAACCAATCTTCCTAATTATTTTAATATATTGATATGCATAAAAATCTTATTTATAACTGAAAATGCTATAAAAGTAAAACATCAAATGCATACGTACAAGTGAAAGTACAAATAAGTTACATGATAAGGGAATTATTGGAGTGTATATCATTTTTCATGTGTTTATTGAGACAAAATAATTCATATAGTGTGATTATAGGTATTATTTCTTCTATCAAGTCATATTCAGGGTTTAAGAAGGGTTTTAGGGTCACCTGACCTCTTTAGGATGGTTCATAAAGTTGAGGGACCTAACCCAAGAAAAAATGCCAATAATATTTATTATACAACCCCCGCCTCTTTCCTTTATAGGCTAAATATCCTATTCATCTCCTCATGTGAATTCACATGTACTAGAAAATGACATTCTTATCCATATGTTGATGTCTTAAAATTGCGCTAGATCTTAATCAACAATAATGGGAAGTTTCAAGCTGTGGGATAATGCAGCTTGAAAATAACCTCTATATTTTAAAGAAGCTAGTCTCTTCTTTTGTATTGGGTGTTGGGGAAAAGGGATAGGAGACTAAATAGAAATGCAAAAGGTAGGAATTGAAACCTAACTATGGTGATGTGCCTGAGAGTAATCCTAATCCTAACCTGAACACAATGAAACTATTATGTGATTCTATTACATTTAAGAGCAAACAAGTGCATGATCAATGTAAAAGATTGGAATAATAGAAATAGAGGCTCACAATAGGGGAGTCTTTTGCTGAGATATAGGAATTGTCAACAAAGGCATAGTGTTCAATCTTATTAATAAAATCTTCCAATCACATAGGAGGTGTAGAAGTCACGCACAGTCATGTAAATCTTTAGATTCAAGAAAATGAGACAAAAGAAAATAACATTTCCAATCACCGCACTAGAAAATCTAAAGTATAGACTACTTTGCAAACAACACATATAACATCAACAAAGGCATGGAGCTCAAATTTCCTCAATTCATTCAGCCACATAAGGGGCACATAAACTTTACAACTCAAAAAAATTGAGACAAGAGCAAATGATATTATTGGCCACAAACTTCAGATAGTCTGAAACTATGAGAATTCCCCCCCTTTTTTCTAGATTTTACAATCCTACTTATATAGCCTTGGATGTCTCCTTTGATCACTTTCTTTCCCACACAATCTTCTCCATCCTTCACTCATAAGGGACAAATATATGGTGCCTTCAACGCTATGGGTGGCTCCAAAAATCTACCCAATGAACTATTTCATTTACTTGAATTAACTCCAACTGCTTTTCCCTCCATTTCACTTTTGGTAGCCAATACATGAAACACTCTACTATGTTTTAAATGGGAGAGGACACTTAGTCAATTTTCTAAAAATCCCCTTGATCACCTAGAAGGCACTAAAAAATGACACTTCGTGCTTTCTGCCTGATTCATTGAAGACACGCGACTCTCTCTGCTTTCCTTGGCTATGCTGTAGATTTATTCAGGAACCATAACAAGCTCTTATGGATGGTGACACCTGGGAGCTTCCATGGATTTTGAAGTAAAACATGAGGCCCACCACAACCTTTATTTAGTAATGAAACTTGAGTATGATCCCTCAGATGTTGACACATGGAAATCTCCACTGCTCTTGGGAAGATAAGTGGTATCTTCCACTTCTTCCTCTAAAGATACGTGGTGCCTTTCATTGCCTTTTGGGGATGGGGTAAAAAGGGACTAGAGAATGACACTTGACAGCCTCTGATGCTCTTAGCACTTAAGCAAAATGAAAGGATGCCTTTATGCGTTAAATGAAATCATTAGACCAAAGCCTCCCAGATGATGACACGTGGTGGCTTAAAATTTTTCTCCAAAAAGGTATTTTAGGGCCTTAGAAACTACCACTTGGTGCTTTCCTCCTTCTCTAATACCTTATGTTGAATGTCTTTAAATGAAGTGTGAACGCTGATATGAGATGTGGATGCTGACACATGGTGTGTTCTGCTTAACTGCTACTATGTATGTGGCACAGTTTGTGGTTCTCGAAGGTTACAAAAAGGGGACTCGAGGGATGCCAACTATCTACTTTGTCTCCCATAAAGTGACACTTGACAACATCTAATTGAACTAATACTAAAGAAAAAATGAGAAGAAGGAAACAAGCAGGGGAAAAAGACCTGCTCGAAGGGTGACACTTGGCAGCTTCCACTGCATCTCAACTTTTAGGCAAAACAAACTGGCCCTCTACTTCAAAATTTTGCCACTTCACTTGAAGAACCAAAATTGTAGTGCTTGACTACAAATAATTGAATACGATGTAGAGTAGGAAATTACTCTATAGTTATTGGTGACCATTAGGGCTTTTGAGCCTACTCAAAAAGAACTTGACTCCCGCTTGATCAAAATTTCAAAATTTATAGCTTCAAAAGAGCTATCTAGAAGATAGACCACTCATAGTCAGATAATCGTTGCTTTTTCTAAAACTCATCAAAAGCCAAATCCAAGCTAATGAGATCCTTGTACAAGAAAGTTTACAAGACCTGGGTAGTGGCTTTCAGCTTGGATTGTAGTAAGAAAATAGGAATTAGAATAGTTTCAACCTCAGAGGTTAGAGAATCATCCTGCAAGCTCTGAAAAACTATTTGATCCCTTTGCCTAGCTAGCATCAATGGTTATATTTGGTCCACCATCAGCACCATCCTCACATCCAAAAATGGGGAAGGAAGGCCCAGTCACATCAGATCTTCAATGTGTTGCCTCATTTTGTTGATGCCTTCTTTGACAACATCGAGATAGCTTCTACAATTATTGGCTATGACATTACAACTAAGATCTTCATTGACCTATTTCATGATGGCCATTCTATCAGGAATCCCCATGGCTACCAATTTTGCATCCCTTGAGCTATATAGCTTTTCTAGTAAAAAATGAGAGTCTATGACTCTTTTAGAGATCATGGGCAGAGTGCTCTGTACCAGATTCTTGACCCTCTCACACAGCTGATATGATTTGAGGAAGAAGGTTAAAACTCACCTGAGCTAGAGAATCTCTGAAGAGATTCTCTCCCATGCTAACTTGTAGAGTTCCTTCACTAGCTGTACCATTTCAACACCTCTTGGCCTATTGGCTTGCTCAATTACTAGTTGCACGGTCAGCTACTGCTCTGCCTAGAGCTGGGCTTAAAAAGCCACACCCTTATTCTATTTTTATAGCAACCTTTGTTGTGATTGGGTAACTTACAGTTGGATTCTTTTGACTCTTCCATGTGATGTTGCATTTTCCCGTCTTAGAGCTGTTGCTGTATCCTTGGCAAGTACAAGCTCTACTTTCAAAGAATCATTTTGGGCCTAAATTATCCATTGAGTTTAGATGGAAATAATATCTTGCAACTATTTCTATAGACTAGCTATCTCATTGTCCTTTTAGTTTATTTTTTTGGCCAAACTATTGTAGTTTGCCTTTTTCATGGCCAGGGTGGCCTCTATCTTCTATAGTCTCCTTGATATCCTCAAATAATCTTCTATGACCACAGAAGTGGATTCAGTCACGAGCTCAAATCTGTCTTGAGGCCTGAATAGGGACATGTCGATGGCCACTACATTCATGGTGTAGTCTTTTAGCTGCATTTGTTCACTCAGCTTGGCAATGTTGGGTGACAAATGGGTCACTGTCAGCTGCTGTTGCATGGGGTCAAATTATGACCTCAAATGTGGCATCACTAGCACTTTATTCTATTTACTCTTCTTCTTCTCTAATTGAGCTTCTCTTGTCTTCCTTACAGCATTAGCCTACATCTATAAAGTGGAAGGGGACACAATATATCCCCCTATGAAGGGAAATCCTTGTGGTAGGCCATATTGGAGAGCCACTAGCTGGCTAGGGGTGAGTTGAAGGGGCATTTTTTTGGAACAAAGGGGGAGAAATAGGGTAATGTTAAGGCTTGAGGCATCAAGGATGAAGTGAATTGCAAAATGGGAATGCCATCAGTGGTGGAAGGTGTCATTTGGCTGGGTGGAGGCATGGATTGAGATGGAGGGGGAGTAATTCCTACCTGAGGAGAAGTTGCAGTGCTATACACTGGGCACTATGAATGCTATTCTTCCTCTTTTGGGCCCAATTGGGACTACACCCTTCTCTTCCTAGGTGTTTCTAATGTTCCCACCATCTCTAAATCTCTTGTATAATAACCTGGTATGAACCTTTTGCAAGATAAAAACATGCTTGCTGTAACAAATTCCACTAGGTGCCACAATCACAATGAGCAAGATATTTTCATAGGAATGCTTGGGAGTTTGTAAACTTTAAAATTTGTTAAGGGATATTTATGGGCCTATCAAGTCCCAAATAACATTAAATAAAGGCAACCATTAGTAAATCCTACTCAATCTTCAGGAAATAGTGAGGTGGACACATTATTCAGTGCAAGGTACCTTGGAGATTTCAAAAGATTTGGGAAAGCATTTATTGTAGCAAAAAATAAAGAATTAAAGAATTTCTAAGACATAGACTCTGCATTTAAAATGCTTATTTTAAAGGAAAAACAAGAAAGTAAAAAACAAAACAAAGTAATGTAGGAATGGAAACTACCTAGCTACATTAATTACAAATCTTTATTTTCCTCCAGGATCGAAAAAAAACTTTCCCATGTCCTCTTTATGACAAGACAACTTGCGTTGCCATACCAGTGATTGCAATGGATATGTCATTGATGGAATGTTCTCTACACTAGCCACATAGGTCTACTTGCACTCAAACGAGTCTGAGCAAAATGTGTATTCGACACCTATGAACTCTTCTTGTCCTTGAATGCCCATTGAATACTAGTTCTTCATGTTATCAGGAGTCATCAAGAAATCATGGGCTATTGGTTCTTCATGCTATGCCTTTTGATATCCATTTTCTTTTAGCACATCTTCTTTAGATTCCAGCTTTATTTCATCATCACGCTCCTTGATGACTTCATCCTCTTACAAGGATGAATTAAAAGCTGGCATCTCTTCTACATACTCATTTGAATCTTAGGGTTTTCTTCTTCATTTGAAACCAGCTCAGCGCCTCCTATCTTAATGACTTTGTTGAGGGAGTGTCCATATTCCTCCATATCCTGTTGCAGAGTGAGGAAAAAATCCAAAATGATCTCCTCCTCATCAAAAGTTAAGGAAAAATATTGAGGCTTATCCTCTTGCTCATCAAAAGGGGAGTCTATGGTGATCTCCTCCTCTTCTGTACTGATGTAATCTTCTTGTTTGGCCATGAATTGAGCATATTCTTCTGCATACTCAATTGCTTCCTTTAAAATATTTTCTTCTTCAAAAAGGGGGAAAGAAGAAGGCCGTGATGGAAAATAAGAAGCTTCTTGAGTAAGGGTGGAAAGAATTTGAGGGGAAAGTGAGAGTTCAGGATTGTCTTCCCTTGCTGCTATCATAGACTCTGCATTATTGGGGAATTGGTCTTGACAATTTTGACCTTGTTCACGAACAGGGGTGGCATATGTTTGATATGGGATTTATGGTGGTGGGTATGAAGTTTGGTGGACTTGGTAAGGCTGGTTCTCATGAACGCTTAGCCTCTCTTCTAGGAACACAATCAATCCACACACTTCTAACATCTCATATGTAAGTTCTTGCCAATTTTCCCTCTCAATGGGATCCCACTCACTTTTAATCAGGTCTATTGCATCCCTTGCTTGAGAGATAATATGACAAGGAATATCTTGGCCATATCCCCTTATACTATCAAGCTCTAACACATATTTTATAAATCCCAGCAATGCTTTTTTGAAAGTGAAAATAAGGTTAGGTTCACAAATGGGATGAGACATATTGGGGGGATTGGGCATAAGACTCATGTGGCTCATAACAATATGCATCCTCATTACTCGACATGATTCTAGAAGAAGCTTGTTCTTGATAAAATATATTTGAAGGAGAATAAGACTCATAGCTATGAGTTACAGAGTTATACATACCAAAGGGATTTCTTGATGATACTGCTTGATTGGCTGGTGATGCAGAGTCGTTGTTAGTGTCGATAAAAACCTTCAAATGTAGATTGGCTGAAGAATACACCAAAATTATTCAACTCCTTGAAATATTGGTCCCACCGAGTGTGCCAAAAACTATTGATGTCTTAAAATTGCACTAGATCTTAATCAACAACAATGGGAAGTTTCAAGCTGTGGGACAATGCGGCTTGAAAACAACCTCCATATTTTAAAGAAGCTGGTCTCTTCTTTTGTATTCAGTGTTGGGGAAAAGGGATAGGAGACTAAATAGAAATGCAAAATGCAAGAATTGAAACCTAACAATGGTGATGCACCTGAGAGTAATCCTAAACCTAACCTGAGCACAATGAAACTATTATTTGATTCTATTACATTTAAGAACAGACAAGTGCATGATCAATGTAAAAGATTGGAATAACAGCAATAGAGGCTCACAATAGGGGAGTCTTTTGCTGAGATATAGGAATTGTCAACAAAGGCATAGTGTTCAATCTTCTTAATAGAATCTTCCAATCACATAGGAGGCACAGAAGTCACGCATAGTCATGTAAATCTTCAGATTCAAGAAAATGAGACAAAAGCAAATAGCATTTCCAATCACCGCACTAGAAAATCTACAGTATAGACTACTTTTCAAACAACATAGATAATATCAACAAAGGCATGGATCTCAAATTTGCTCAATTCATTCAGCCACATAAGGGGCATAGAAACATGCACGATTACATAAACTTTACAACTCAAGAAAATTGAGACAAGAGCAAATGATATTATTGGCCACAAACTTTAGATAGTCTAAAACTATGAGAATTCCCCCCCTTCTTTTTAGATTTTAAAATCCTGTTTATATAGCCTTGTATGTCTCCTTTGATCACTTTCTTTCCTGTGTAATCTTCTCCATCCTTCGTTCATAGGGGACAAACAAATGGTGCCTTCAATGTTGTGGGTGGCTCTAAAAATCTGCCCGATGAACTATTTCATCTACTCGAATTAACTCCAGCTGCTTTTCCCTCCATTTCACTTTTGGCAACTGATACATGGAACACTCTGCTATGTTTTAAATGGGAGAGGACACTTAGTCAATTTTTAAAAAATCCCCTTGATCACCTAGAAGGCACCAAAAAATGACACTTGGCACTTTCTACCCAATTCATTGAAGACACATGGCTCTCTCTACTTTTCTTGGCTATGCTATATATTTATTCAGGAATCATAACAAGCTCTTATGGATGGTGAAACCTGGCAGCTTCCATGGATTTTGAAGTAACACTCGAGGCCCACCACAACCTTTATTCAGCAATGAAACTCGAGGATGATCCCTCAGACATTGACACGTGGAAATCTCCACTCCTCCTGGGAAGATATGTGGCATCTTCCACTTCTTCATCTAAAGGTACATGGCACCTTCCAATACCTTCTGGGGATTGGGTAAAAAGGGACCAAAGAGTGACACTTGGTAGCCTCTGCTACTCTTAGCACTTAAACAAAATGAAAGGACACCTTTATACGTTAAATGAAATCATTGGACCAAAGTCTCCTAGATGATGACATGTGGTGGCTTGCAATTTTTCTCTAAAAAGGTATTTCAGGGCCTTCATCAACTACCACTTAGTGCTTTCTATCTTCTCTGCTACCTTATGTTGAAAGTCTTTGAATGAAGTGCAGATGCTGATATGAGATGCAGATGCTGACACGTGATTCATTCTGCTTAACTACTATTGGGTATGTGGCACGGTCTACAGTTTTCAAAGGTTATAAAAAGGGGACTCGGGGGATGCCAACTATCTACTTTGTCTCTTGGAAAGTGACACTTGGCAACATTCACTTGAACTAATACTCAGGAAAAAATGAGATGAAGGAAACAAGCAGGGGAAAAATACCTACTCAGAGGGTGACACTTGGCAGCTTCTGCTGCATCTCAACATTTAGGCAAAAGAAATCAGCCATCTGCTTCAAAATTCTTTTGCTTCACTTGAAGAACCAAAATTGTAGTGCTCGACTGGAAATAATTGAATACGACGTAGAGTAAGAAATTACTCTACACCATACAAGCATGACTTTACATTCTAAGAATGTCCTTTAGAAAGAAAATACATCAAATCAGTTGGTTTATATTTGAGATTCCATTTTATGGATTTTTAAACATATAATGAATCATCCCAAAGGTCTTATCCATGTATTGACCCTTTAATACACTATAATCTTCCTTAAGCACTAAACAAGGGCTCATATATAGTCACACTCATGTGACCCTAACATGCATTTTTCAAACATTTATTACTTTATTTGTGGTTCCAAAATTTATAGAGTTTTTATTAATCCTATCACTCATCCCTTTAGACTCCTAAATTGACCAAACACTTTTAAAAAATGCAATTTTTCTTTGTTTCTAAAACATATGCCTTTATGTGATCATTTAGACCTTGTAGGCCTAATTAGCCCTTTTGAGCCTTTCCCTACTTTATGTTACATTAAAACTCATTGAATATATTTTTATAATTTAGGATGAAATTTTAATGTTCTTTAACATTCATCTAATTCATGGTTTCAGACCATCACCCACACTTCTCTTCAATCTTCCTAAAAAAACATGTAGGTGGTGTTTTAGGCTCTTAACTGCAAGTCTAAGGTAGGCCTTTTCTTCATTAGAACTTTGGAACTTTAATTATCTTTAAAAGTATATGATTTTTCTCTCACATCTTACTCACTTTTTTAGACTATAAAATTATTCAAATATTTTCAAAAAATAATAATTTTCTTCTTTTTTTACATAGGTTCACATTAGGTCTAAACTTCAATCTTGAGATGGAAAGATACTCAACATAATTATTGGAATTTCTATAGTATTTTAAAAATATTATATATTTAATTCATGTTATTATTGACCTTCTACAGGCTCTATGTCCTCCATCCAACCCCATAAAACTAGTATTTTCTCCATTATGCCCATCACAAGCTTATATGTGGACATTCTACTAGGCATAGACCTTCTTTCTCGATTTTTTGTTTAACTTTAACATGTATATAAAATGGTGAAACTATTAATTATGTATGAATTTTCCACATGATATTATTCATTCTCCTAAAGGGATCAAGTCACCTTAGATATTTATCTGAACATAACATGGTATTGCTTCTTGTAGTTACACCAACAATTTGGCAAACATGACTTCATATATTTACTTATTTAGGAAAGAAAAATAAAGAGTTTGTGATTTAAACTTGACATAAGGTGCATGTAACATGTTGGAATCATTTTTAGGGATGATAAGCTAATTTTATATTGGTCTCTCTAATATGACATTCAATATTTTGATGACCCTCTTAAGTCTTCAATAGGCTTGAAACATTCTTACAATAAGGAGACTAATGTTTGATCCATTTTAAAATAAATTATTATTAAATAATCATACCAACCTATTCCATACCTTATTCTTCCCATTTGGATTCTCACAACTCATACTTGAATCACCACTTTGCCACTTCTAGTATATTTTCTTGGTGGTAGCCTATATGTGAAAATTTGAGTTTCCTGACCATTATAGTGCTCTTTTTGGATTCACATAGATTTTTAAAAAATTTAGCTCCTAATTTGAGGTCTCAAATAACATATAAATATTATTATATTCATGTCTCACCACCAACTCTACCTATCTCACCTTAGTCTAGATGTAAACCCGTCGATGGTTGTTTTAGATTTAGAGCACCTCTTTCTTCTTGAGGTTTGCATGTTGAGTTTGGAAATAATGAACATAATTATAGATGAGATAAAAAAATTATGTGGTTTATATAATGATTTTAAGTGTGATATATGTTTCATGAAGTCATTTTGAGGTGATGAACCATTCCAAACTAGGAAAAACATGCATGCCTAGACAAGAATCTTTCAAAACAAAGAGGTTTGTTATATGTAAAAGAGTGATCAATGAAAATTGTCATTTCATATGAATGTAAAGAGACTATAATACCCTTAATATAAAACATTAAACCATTTTAATTAATTTATTTAATATTACAAATGTTGTAGAAGGAAAAAAATAACCATGAGGTTTTAATAGGGTTTAGGAGCTCCTTATACTCTTAGCAATGGTTCATAAATCATAGGACCTACATTTAAGAACCAAATTACACTATTTGGAATGGCATACATGTATATTCAATTCCCTAAGGGAATTTTACCAGATATTCGCTCCTACATGAATTGAGTGAAAATGCTTTGTCCTTCCCAAGTTGTTAAAAAGGTTGGTATAGGAGAAGAATTTTTTTTTGCCTAATTTCAATGTTTACAAATGATTCCAAAACTTGATATTGCATATAAAAACCCCTAATAAAGATTAAATTATCAGGACATGTTGATTAAATCCCTCATTTCACTATGAAACATGATTTTAGTTGCTTGAATAGGTGTATTTCAACATTATTATTCATCATCTTGGCATTTTATTTTCCCTACCAACATTTGTACATTGCAATGACCTAGATGAACATGTGTAAGGGAGAAAACACCTTGACATTTATTATAAACACGTTAAATGATTAAAAATCACTTGATCATTTAAGTTTTGAAAGGTAAACATTACCTTAGTATCTCTAAATTTGAATTAACTTTTGCTAAACATGAAATAACACCTTCATGAAGGGGATAAATGACAAAGCTAAACTCTTGACTCATACTACTAGACCTTGATATGACCAAGCACTTGGAAATACACATTTTTGTGATAAAATATAAAAAATTGACCAAAAAAAAAGACTCCCAAAAGATTATTAACAAGGGTAAACAAGTTTATAATCAAAGTTTAAAATTATACTCACTCACAATGTGCAATTTTAGATAACATCTTTGGTGACCTCCTAGGGTTGCATGCATATTTTTTATCTTATGTTAGTTACCTAGTCCATTTATTTGGATATGTAGTCACCCATTCTTATCATAAACTAAAATAGACCTTGAAATTTTACAGTAGATGCCTTGAAAAGGATGGAATGGTAGACTTCCTTCAACACACACAACAAGACAAGAAGCAAACACACCAAAGCAAGACACTAAAATAAATAAGAAACACACTAATATAAGGATAACTTAGGGAAAAACAAACAAGAAACTACTATGTACAGCTAGCCTTTTAGGTTTTATCCTCTTGGGTCAAAAAGAAAACTCATTAAAGTCACCTTCATGTGATGAATGAGTATGATGTTCAAGGTGATTTTTACACTTTGATCCTCTTTGGAATATTTTATTTTGACCACCATTAACTTTGAATTAACTTAAAATGAATTAAAAAAAACCAACATTTCTTCAAATTATAAAAATTCAACTTAAATTTAATGATTTACCTCATACTATTATCCATCCTTGGCAATGTGAGGGACCTCTAATCTGGCCACACATTGACTTATGAGGGAAAAAACATTATCAATTTCATCTTCTATTAGATCCTCAAATTTCATTTCTTCCTCACCTTTAATATAATCATATTCATTATATTTTACTACATCATTAGCTTGAACCTATTGGTGATGGTTTATAGGACTTGTTGGCTTAATAAGAGATTTATAATTCTCATAGACAACTTCATCTTATATTTTTTGAGGTGTGAACTTATGAAACTCTTAAAATTCATTCAATTTGTCCAAGTAGTATTTCCACATGTCCAAAATATCTCTTTGAACTTGTTCATGATACTCAACAATATTAGTTACCATGATATTATTTTTAACAGATTTTTCATTCATGTCTTCATTATGATCATTTTTCAAACAACAATATTAACACTCTCCTCATGGGTTTTAGGTTCACTATAAAAAATAGAGTTAAATGTTTCTATCTCTTCTCAAAATGTAGCTTCTTCATGGTTACTTAAAATCATGCCAAGTTCAATTTCATTCTTTACCTTACTTTGAGGGATAATAGGCTTGTCAAATTCTTTAATAAACTCATGACATGGCTAAAATTTGTCTTCTTAAAGTTATATAAATTTATCACTAGAAGAAACCACAAATTTTTGAAATATTCATCTTTCTCATAAGGTTAAACAAGGCTAAAGGATAAGGTCTCTTCAAGAATACTCACCTCATGCTCAACTTCAACTTGATCTTCGTCTTCTTAATCATCTGAGACATCTTGAATGGTGTCCAAACTCATATCTATTATAACTAATTGATCAAATTCATTAAGAGGTTCTAATAAATATTTATCTTGATCATTAATTTTCTCATTGATATTAATATATAGTTAATAAACTTCTACAATTATCTCAATTGAGTATTATTCAATTTCAGGAGTGTTCTCCCCTTCAAATTATACTACCACATGATGAAGATCACCTCTCACTTCATATCTAAAGACTAATTTGATATTTCCTTCACCAATGGGAGTGTCAATGATGAGTTCCTAATCATGTTAACTTGAAGTGTCTTCTTCATATCCTTATTGAGGAACACTTACAAATGCAACTTGGCCATGTTTATTTTCCTCCCATACAATGTGTTCTTATTTAAGGGTGGACTATTAAAACTTGCAAACAAGATTTTAACTTTTAACATAAAAGATCCTATCATTATTATCTTTCCATTCATGAACTAATTCATAAAATCTTTATGTTATTCAATATTCCACCTTATCCAAAAGGCCTTCCTTATTCATTTTAATGCTCTCTTGGATAGACTTCCATGATGTTAAATTTTTTATTTTTTGAGGAGGGAGTGATGGGGCTTAAATAGGTTCATGAATTTTCATGAATATTGATACTTATCTCTTATTTTATATACCCTCATGAATGGAATTAAATGATGGTACATTTTTAGGTTCTTGAGGAGGGAAGGATGGGGATTTAATAGGTTTATGAATTGGATTGAATCTTGAGAGTTCTCTCTTGTTTTTAATTCCCTCTTGGTTAGAATTCCATGATGGGAAGGTTTGGGTCTCTTGAGGAGAGATGTATGGTGATTGAATATACCCAAGATACATTTTAGCCTCAATATATTGATCTAGGCATGGTTCATATTTCATCTCCATGACTCTACCACTTACTTCGAACTTGTAACCTTTAACTTAAGAGATTCCCCCTGATGGTGTGTTGTAACTTGAGGTGTGGATGAAGGGTTTGGGAATCTTACAAAATTCATTATATTGTACTCAAATTTATGATTTTGGATGGGCATAGAATAATTTTATTGATGGAAAGTGAGTTGATCTTGAAAAAAAATGAGTGACGATTTCATAGAATCAAGCTTTTTTATTAGATATTTCAAGTCAGAGCAAGTTGGGAAAACAATAGGACTGACTCAGAATTGGAGAGGGTAATTGAGTTTTATGATATTTCAATTCATTATTATCATATATTACTAATATATCCTCCATTAATTTAAATAAATATCTTATTTACATCCTTTAATTAGTTAAGACATGTTGCTTTCCTTCTTTAAATGTTTCCCACTCACTCATTGCAAAATTTAATGATTCCTTAGATTTTAAATGAGATGAATAGGGATAAAATGACCAAGTTATACACTTATATATACATTTATAATTATAATTTTGTTCTTTAACATCTTCATAATCAACTTATAGTCTTGCGTTTTGTTATCTTGAATTTTTCTAGATATACATTCATCCTAATACCTTAACTCTTATTAATGGAAAGCTTGATAGGATTGATATCATGGCTAACAAGTTTGGTAAGGTTGATGAATAAAGGATGAAGGATAATTATATCAATACCAAGTCTGATCACATTGAGAACTAGGATAATATGGAGGGTAATTAGGGTCATTGTAGCAATACTATGAATAAACAAAGGCATGATATGACTTAATTATCTCATTTGAGCCTTTCCCTAATTTTAGTTACTTTGAAACTCTGAAGATATTTTTATAATTTAGTATGAAATGTATATGTTATTTGACATTCATATAATTAATGGTTTCAAACCATCACCCACACTGCTCTTCCATCTTCCTAAATAAACATGTAGGTGGTATTTTAGGCTCTTAACTGCAAGTCTAGGGTAGACATTTTATTCATTATAATTTTGTAACTTTAATTATCTTGAAAATTATATGAGGTTTATCCCACATCTCATTCACTTTTTGAGAATAACTAACTCTTCAAATACTTTTAAAAAATTATAATTTTCTCTTTTATACAGAGCTTCACATTAGGTCTAGACTTCAATCTTGAGATGGAAAGATATTCAACATGATTATTATAATTTTAATGGTATTTAAAAAATATATGATATTTAATTAATTTTATTATTTACCTTGTATAGGATCTATGTCCTCCATCCAACACCATAATACTAGTATTTTCTCCATTATGCCCATCACAAGCCTATATGTGCACATTCTACTAGGCCTAGAATTTCTTTCTCAATGTTTTTTTTTAACATGTATATAAAATGGTGAAACTATGAATTATGTATGCATCTTCCTCATGATATTTTTCATAATCCTAAAGGGATCAAGTCACCTTACATATTTATTTAAACATAACATGGTCATGCTTCTTGAAGTTACACCAACCATTTAGCAAACATGACTTCATATATTTACTTATTCAACCAAGAAAAATAAAGAGTGTGTGATTTAAACTTGATATAAGGTACATGTAACATGTTTGAATAATTTTTAGGGATGATAAACTAATCTGATATTGGTCTCTCTAATATGACATTAAAAATTCCCATGACCCTCTTAAGTATTCAATAGGATTGAAACATTCTTACATTAAAGAGACTAATGCTTGATCCATTTTATAATAAATTACTATTAAATAATCCAAAAAACCTATTCCATACCTTATTATCCCCATTTGGACTCTCACAACTCATACTTGAATCATCACTTTGCCACTTGTAGTATATTTTCTTGGTAGTAGCATATAGATGAAAATTTGAGTTTCTTGACCATTATAGTGCTCTTCTTAGATTCACATATATTTTCAACACTATTAACTCCTTATTTGAGTTCTCACAAAAATTATAAATATTATTATATTCATGTCTCACCACCAACTCTACCTATCTCACCTTTGTCTACAAGTAAACATGTAGATAGTTATTTTAGACTTAGAGCACCTCTTTCTTCTCGAGGTTTGCATGTTGAATTTAGAAAAAGTGAACATTATTATAGATGAGATAAAAATTAAGGTGGTTGATATAAGGATTTTGAGGTTTATGGATGTTTCATAAAGGTATTTTGAGGCAAGGAAACATTCCAAACTAGAAAAAATAAGCATTCCTAGACATGAATCATTCAAAAAGAGGTTTGTTGTAGGGAAAAAAGTGATCAATAAAAATGGTCATTTAATATGACTATAAAGAGACTATAACACCCTTAAGATACAAATTTAAACCATTTTCATTCATTTATTTAATCTTACAAATGTTGTAGAAGGAAAAAACCAACCATGGGGTTTTAGGAGGGTTTAGGAGATCTTTATACTCTTAGCAATGGTTCATAAATCATAGTACCTACATGTAAGAAACAAATTACACTATTTGGAAGGGAATAAATGTATATTCAATTCCCTAATATAATATGACTAGATATTCTCTCCTCCATGAACTGACTGAAAATTTTTGGTCCTTCCCAAGTTGTTAAGAAGGTTGGTATAGGAGAAGAATAATTTTTTTCCTTATTTCAGTGTTTACAAATGCTTCTAAAACTTTATATTATATATAGAAACCCCTAATAAATATTAAATTATCATAAAATGTTGAGTAACTCCCTCATTTCACTATGAAACTTTATTTTAAATGATTTAACAGGTATATGTCAACATTATAATTCATTGTCTTGGAATTTTGTTTTCCCCAACAACATTTGTACATTAAACTGACCTAGATGAACATATGTTAAGGAAAAAAAACTTGAAATATATTTTAAACATGTTATAGTCTCAAAATTCACTTGATCTTTTTAGTTTCCAAAGGTAAACATTAGCTTAATATCTCCAAATTTACCTTAACTTTTACTAAACATGAAATAAAACCTTCATGGATGGGATAAATGACAAGACTAAAATATTTACTCATACTACTAGACCTTGATAAGGACCTTAATATGACCAAGCATTTTCCAAGATGTCTTTTTATGATAAAATATAAAAAATTGACCAAAACAAACACTCCTAAAAGATTATTAACCAGGGTAAACAAGTATATAAGCAAAGTTTAAAATTTTACTCACTCACAATGGGAAATTTTAGATAACATATTTCGTGACCTCATAGGGTTGTATGCCTATTTTGTGCCTTAGATCAGTTACCTAGTCCATCCATTTGGATATGTAGTCACCCATTCTTTGCATAAACTAAAATAGACCTTGAAATTTTTATATTATATGCCTTGAAAATGATGGAATAGTTGACTACCTTCAACACACACAACAAGAAAAGAAGGAAACACACCAAAGTAAGAAACCAAAATAAGTAATACACACACTACTATACGGATCACTTAGGGAAAACCAAATAAATAACTACTATGTACAACTAGCCTTTTAGGTTTTATCCTCTTGGGTCAAAAAGAAATCTCATTAAAGTCACCTTCATGTGATGAATGAGTATGATGTTCAAGGTGATTTTTAGAATTTTATCCTCTTTGGAATATTTTATTTTGACCACCATTAACTTTATATTAACCTAAAATGGATCTAAGAAAACCAACATGTGTCCAAATAAGAAAAAAATAATCTTGAATTTAATGATTCAACTCATACTATTGTCCATCCTTGGCAATGTGAGAGACCTCTAATGTGACCACAAATTGATTTATTAGGGAAAAAACATTATTAGTTTCATCTTCTATTAGATCCTAAAATTTAATTTCTTCCTCACCTTTAATACTATCATATTCATCATATTTTACTGCATCATTAGCTTGAACCTATTGGTGATGGTTTATAGGATTTGTTGGCCTACTAAGATATTTATAATTATCATATACATCTTCATCTTACCTTTTGTGAGGTGTGAAACTATGAAACTTTTAAAATTCCTTCAACATGTCCAAGTAGTATTTCCACATGTCCAAAATACCTCTTTGAACTTCTTCATGATACTCAACAATATTAGCTACCATGATGTTATTTTCAAGATCTTTTTCATGCATGTTTTCATTATGATCATTGTCTAATCAACAATATTAACACTCTCCTCATGGGTTCTAGGTTAACTATCAAAAATAGAGTAAAATGTTTGTATCTCTTCTCAAAAGGTAGCTTCTTTTTCATCAATTAAAATATGCCAAGTTTAATTTCATTATTTACCTTATCTTGAGGGATAATAGGCTTTTCAAATTCTTTAATAAACTCATGACATGTCTAAAATTTGTCTTCTTTAAGTTATATAAATTTATCACTAGAAGACATCACAATTTTTTTTAAATATTAATCTTTTTCATAAGGTTAAACATAGAAAAATGCTAAGGTGTCTTCAAGAATACTCACCTCGTGCTCAACTTCAACTTTATCTTCCTCTTCGTGATTACCTAAGACATCTTGAATGGTTTCCAAACTCATATCTACTATAACCAATTGATAAAATTCATTAAAAATCTCTAATAATTATTTATCTTAATCATCCATGGTCTCATTGATATGAAAATCTATTTGAGAAACTTTTACAATTATCTCAATTGAGCATTGTTGAATGTCAAGAGTGTTCTCCCCTTCATATTCTACTACCACATGATGAAGATCACTTCTCACTTCATATCAAAAGATTGATTTGCTCTTTCCTTCACCAATGGGAGTGTAAATGATGAGTTACTCCTCATGTTCACTTGAAGTGTCTTCTTCATATCCTTCTTGAGGAAAACTTAAAAATGCAACTTAGCCTTGT
The DNA here is from genome assembly GCA_037957365.1 of Torreya grandis. Classification (NCBI taxonomy): domain Eukaryota; kingdom Viridiplantae; phylum Streptophyta; class Pinopsida; order Cupressales; family Taxaceae; genus Torreya; species Torreya grandis. The sequence continues at coordinate 2,300,134 of JARHVA010002210.1, forward strand.
TTATTTTCCTCCCATAGGATGTGTTCTTTTTCAAGGGTGGACTGCTCAAATTTGCAAACAAGATTTTAACTTTTAAGATAAAAGAGGTTATCATTATTCTCTTTCCATTCATGAACCAATTCATAAACTCTTTATATTATTTAATATTCAACCTTCTCCACAAGTACTTCCTTATTCATTTGAATTCTCTCTTGGATAGACTTCCATGATGTTAATTTTTTTTGTTTCTTGAGGAAGGAGGTTTGGGATTGAATATTGATACTTATCTCTTGTTTTATATGCCCTAATGAATAGACTTACATGATGGTAAATTTTTACATTCTTGAGGAGGGAATGATAGGGATTGAATAGGTTCATTAATTTGATTGAATCTTCAAACTTTTCTCTTGTTTTGAATTCCCTCTTGGATAGAATTCTATAATGGGAAGGTTTGGGGATCTTAAGGAGAGATGGATGGTGATTAAATAGACACAATATACATTTTACCCTCAATATCTTGATCTAGGCATGGTTCATATTTCATTCCCATGACTCTACCACTTACTTCCAACTTGTAATCTTGAACTTAAGAGATTCCCCTTGATGTTGTGTTTTAACTTGAGGGGTGGATAAAGGGTTTTAGAATCTTACAAAATTCATTCGATTGTACTCAAATTTATGATTTTGGATGGGAATAGGATAAGGTTATTGAGGGAAAGCAAGTTGATATTGAAGAAAAATGAGTGAGGATTTCATAGAATCAAGTATTTTTTTATTATATATGTCAAGTTGCAGAAAGTTGTGAAAATAATAGGACTGACTTGGAATTAGAGAGGGTAACTGAGTTTTAAGAGATTTAAATTCATGATTATTCTATCTTACTAATATATCCTCCATGAATTTATATAAATATCTTATTTGAATCCTTTAATTGGTTAAGATATTTTGGTTTCCTTCTTTAAATGTTTCCCACTCACTCATTACAAACTTTAATGATTCCTTAGATTTTGAATGAGATGAATAGGGATAACTTGACCAAGTTATACACTTATATATACATTTCTCATTACAATTTTGTTCTTTAACATCTTCATAATCAACTTAGAGTCTTAATCTTTTTTATCTTGAATTTTTCTAGATATACATTCCTCCTAATAGCTTAACTATTTTTAATGGCAAGCTTGATAGGACTGATATCAAGGCTAACAAGTCTGGTAATGTTGATTAATAAGGTATGGTGGGTAATGCTATCAATATCAAGGCTGATCACATTGATAACTAGGATCATATAGAGGGTAATTATGGTCATTATAGTAATAGTATGAATAAACATAGGGATGATATGGCTCATTAGGCTTATGGTAAGGATTAAAAAACTATTTATAAGGATCAACATTAGCTTGACATGACTCACCAACCTAAGTAAAATAAAAATACACTCAAAACTCAACCATTTCACTTTATGAGAAATGTCAAATAAGAGGGTAATTGATTGAAATAATACATGGGATACTAAAACCAATTGAATGTGATTATATTCACCATTTATTATTATTTTCATGTCTTTAAATGTTGGTACATTTATGACCAACACTAATAACTCATCAATGGATGTTGTCTCTTGTCCCACATGATGTGCCATAACTATTATCATCAAAATTTACACTTTTTAGGAGGTTTTTCATGCATAATTACTTAATTGACATCATGGAGATACCTCTAGTCTATGGTTGGCCTAATCAGTGAGGTGAATATCTAGATAGGGCTAGTTCCCTTGATTTCATCACCTTGAAATTACTACAAGACCTATTGATTGCTAGGAAAAGGGAGAGATAACTTAAAGTAAACTAAAATAAGGAGGTGATGCATTAATTTACACCTTGCACTTGACTATACTACATTAATAACATGAATTAGTACCACATTTGATCAAATTATTCAACAAGGACCTTCAAGAATGAGTATTTCAACATGGCGGTCATAAATAATGAGATGAATAGAAGGGATAATCAAGAATCTTAAGGAAGACACTAATGACCTAAATACACTTATAGAATATGCAAAGCTATCTAGACTCACCATGTGACTTGAAAGAATACAATCCATTTCTAAAGAGGTAGGTAAGAAGAAATGAGGGAGAGTAAAGGCACTAATACTAAAATTCATCAATAATTACACAATTACACTAATTATAGGCATTTTAGAAGGTAAGAAATAAATTTATTCAAAATTCAATGGCATAGAAAAAGTGTTTAGCTGAGTAGGGATTCACCATACTCAACCAAATGATTTATTCAATGCCAAAATAAAAAATATATATAGAATAATGTGAGAAGGAAAGATGATAGAGTCATATAAGACATCTATGAAAAGTGTCACTTCATGAGCAATAAGTTACAAGTAATAAAATATACAAGTAGGCAGTTATCAACTCTTATATCAAAATTTGTGCACTTGATCTAATCTTCTCCTTCATCAATGGTGGTGTAGAGTGACACTTTTCCTCCTTGGATGACTTATCACTCTTCATTTGAAACAAACTTATTGATTAAATTTGAGGAGTGAAAAGTTAAATTTTACTGATTAAATAACTATTCTTGAGATGATAATTAATATATTTGACACCTTTAACATGCTCTAATATCCTTAATTAACACCTTTTTATTCACCCCTTAGTCTTGATAGAGATTATTCTTCATTGGCCATATAAGACTACTACTCAGTTAGATCTAATCTATTTGATGTTATGTTGAGCATTGTAATTGATTATTGAATTTTGGAATTAATGTTCTGATTGATGTCAAAATATATGTTGTGAAGATGCATGGTCAAGTAAGCTTTAAGGTATGTGTATGATGAGTTATTTTGCCAATTTAGTGAGTTTTGTTGCTAAATTAAAGTATTAATGAGAGAGTACTATTTGAAGAATGTTCTGATGTCAACTCAAATGAAATCATTGAGAAATAGAATGAGTAAGTAAATGTTAGTATGTCAAGTGTCTAGTATCTTATAAAGATTTTTCTAGAAATTTTAAAAATGTATGTGTAGGTAGCATGATGAAATGAGTGACCTATGAATTAGAAATTATATGATCCAAAGGTCAGTGCAAGCAGTTCTAAAGATGATAAAAATGAGGAATATATTTAGTGAATCTCCAAAGAATACCTAACAATGTTTGAGCATGACATAGATTATTGGTGTTTGTACATGAGGCTTTTTGGGATATACAAATGATTATAAGGTCATAGCTAAATGTCTGCATATGCAACTCTAAAGATGGTCCAAGTCAACTACAAAGAACCTTAGTCAAGCTTTAAAGATATGTAGAAGCTCTGAAGATGCTTTTCTAAATATCCAAAGAAGAGTGAGTTTATGAGGTTGATTGAGCATACACAAGAGGAATTGGAACATAGGAGAGTTTCAATGTGAAGTCTACAGGGTGGCTATAAGTTCATATTCAAGGCCTAATGAGATTTATAGGTTAAAGCCTAAAAAGCAAAGAGAGAAATGGTGGTTAGATAGGGTATTAGGATTAATTTCCATGACATGAGTGATTAGGTTATCATTTAAAAATGTGATTCAAGTTTTATTAAGTATGTGCATGAAGTTTCAAGTAAAAGTTTGAAGGTTAAGGCTTGAAAAAGTGTTTTGAGGTCTCTCAAGTGCATAAAATAAAGAGTTATATACCTTAAAAGGATTTTCAAGTGATCATTATGATGTGAAACATTTTTATGAGAATATAAGATGTTCATGGTATATGAATAAGTGTTATATCTCAAATTTCTAAGAATTGGCTTCTATAAATAGGAACTATGTTTTATGAATGATTGTTAAGACTAGAAGATGGTCTAAACCCTGAAAGAACCCTAAAAATGAATCAATGTTGAATATATTATTGTAAAGTGCTAATTTTATTTATGGATATAAAATTGATTGGTTTTTTAATTAAAATCTATCAAGCATCTCTAAGAGTGATTGGTTTCTTAGGTGAGTGAGTAGACCCTATAAGAAAGTGCTTATTTTTTAGAGATTTGTTGTAGAAATTAGAGTTGACCAAGTCAATGTTGATAAATGGATAAAGATAAAAGTGTGAGACTTGTGTTTTTTTTTTCATTAAGGTTTATTTGAAGGTTACATATCTTATGTGTGTAAATTTGGTGATCCAAGCTGGATAGTCGTTAACATACCTAATGGTATAAACAATAAGAAAATCAAGCAAAAATGAGAAGATGATGTGTTTTCATGTAATAATGATGGATTGAAGTGTATAATTATGTTATTTGGTACATTAATAATATATACATGTTTTTAAAAATCTTGAAATATAGTATAACATGTTCAAACATTGAAGCCAAAATGGCTTATCTAGTTGAGTGGAGTCTATGATAAAGGAAGTCAATAGATTGGTCTATAAGACAAATAATTTCCATTAGATATTATGATATGCTTCATAGAGTTTTCTCTATGTATTTTTTAATATATTTATCATACATTTAAATCCTTTTATTATGTTCAATCAAGTATCATAATTTCATGTTTCCTTGATTGTGTTTTGAAGGTAGTTAGCAGTTTTGAGTGAATGTCTCATAGAGAAGAGTTTGAGCTTGTATATACTAAATTAAAGCACATAATGAAGTTTTTAATGACCCTAATGTCATTAAGTTTTTTAAAATGTGATTTTTTCCATGTTTTTTTGGTAAAAGTGTGTTTACACCTCAGTTGTTCAAGATAGATTTTTTTGTGTATACACATGCCTTTTATGAATAGTGTTTTGAGAAAGGGTTCAAAAGGTGGTTAGAAATAGAAGGAGTTATGACCTAGAGTGTATTTATATAAGGCATATTTATTTATCATGTGATGTTTTAATTTCATATTAGGTGTTTTAATATGCTTCAATAAATATCAATGGGTAACGTGTTGCTAAGAAGGCCTATTAGGTCTCTATATATCCTAAAAGAGGAATAAGGGATAATTGAGTTATGGAAAATCTAATGTATTGATTGATTCATGATTAAGGCATTTTATTTTAATATTATAAGACCTATTACATGGATTACCTAAGAAGATAATAATTTGTGGTTGACTAATAAGGATATGATCAAGTGACTATATAAAAGCAAGGTTGTTTAGGCCTATTTGTGTGCTAAGAGAGAGTGTAGAGAAAAAGAGAATGATATAAAAATTTGTGAGAATAAATAGGTCATGAAAACCATCAGATAAATTTCATGAATATCTATAAATTTTTTACATATAAGGATCAAGGTCAAGAGACCTAATCAAGCCATGAAAACCGCTAGTTGAGTGAGTAAGGTTAGAGGCCAGTTTGAGATGGAAAAAAGTGAGAAAAGACATAAAGAGGAAGATAATAATACATTATATAATAAAAAAGGGTTTATTAAGGTCATCAATTCTATCATGTGTTTTCATTAGTGTTGATTCATCTAGGGGTTGGTTCTTCCTTGCCAGTGGGTACTTGTTAAAGCCTAGCTGAGTTGATGTTTAGCTAGTTCGAGTTCATTCTCCATGTATAATTGGTGTTTAAATAAAGATTTATGTTTGTCTTATAGGAATGTATTCATTTTATTTCATCATATATTTTTATTCCCCTTGATTTTTTCTAATTTATATGTTGTTTTCATGTGTTTCACGCTCTTATGATTTGTTGTTTATGCTTGCTAAGATGTACATACTTACTAGATTAGTTCATGTATGTTTAAATAAAATTGAATGAAATTTTTTTGAGACTAGTTCAACCCCCACTATCATTCATTCTTCTTAAAATAATTGGTATCATAACATGGTCCTTTGAAATAGGTCTATAAACATAAAGGAGATCCTAAGAAACAAGGATGACTAATCAACGAGTTCAAGGTGGTTTCTCTACCAATAAGTCTCTATTGTTTAATGGATATAACTGCACCTTTTAGAATATCAAAATGAATATATATATATATACATATATATATATATATATACATATATACATATATATATATATATACATATATATATATATATATATACATATATATATACATATATATATATATATATACATATATATATATATATATGTATATACATATATATATATATATACATATATATATATATGTATATATATATGTATATATATATATATGTATATATATATATATATATATATATATGTATATATATATATGTATATATATATATATATATGTATATATATATATATATATATATATATATATATATATATATAAAATGTCAAATAGGACATGATAATTAGTATTCAGCTATGGATGGTTATATTTCATCTCTTCTTCTACCAACATATACAATAGGTAAGAAGGCTAGTGAAAATAACTCCAAAGCAATGAATCCCATTCTATGTGGCCTATCAAAGGTAGATATTGTAGATTTAATTATTTGTGTATCGAAAAAATAAATATGGTAAATTTTGAATACCATAAATGAAAGAGACACGAAGAGAAGGTTTTCCAAGTTTCAGACCCACTAAAGATAGTTTGAAATCCTAAAGATGAAACCATTACATCTTACCTATTGAAGATTGATGAAGTCATCAATATCATTAAAGGACTGGGAGAAGAAGTGAATGAATCTAATATTATCAATTTTTTTTTTATATTTATAACACATAACTTTGACTTGAAAGTGTCTAAAAAAAAGGAGATGAAAGATTTGGACAAGCTAGAGATGGATGGGCTTAATGGCATCTTAACTACCTATGAGTTGAGAACAAATAAAGGAAGACCTCCCAAGAAGGAAGCATATTTAAAAGTTTAAAATAGTTCAAATTCCAATAAGGTATAGGATTAGGTATTTTTAGATATTGATGATGATGAACTCATAGCTATGTTTACTAGGAAGTTAAGGTTTGGCTCAAGCATGTACAAGGGTAAGTTACCCTTCAAATGTTTTAGTTGTTATAATATTGGTAACTTTTCAACCACATGTCCTAACAAGGATAAATTTGATAATAATTAAGAATATGGTGAGCATAATAAACATGGTATAAAGTCCTATAAGTCTGATAAGAATAAGAGAAATTTCAAGAAGAATGAGGATAGGAAAGGATCATTCAAAAATAACATGAGTTTCTATACCAAAGAAGACAATGCATTGGATGTAAGTGATTCAAGCACATCTAACAATGATGATGGTAGTAATGAATCTGAAAATTTTAATAAAAAAAACTTGTTCATAGGCATAAAATTAGACAATGAAGGTTGTTCAAATGAGAAAAGACTTGTAGTTGATGTAGAATCAAATGAAGAAGTATAATATGATAATGAAGAAGGAGAAGTTGAATTAAATATTGAGGTAGAGATAGTATGTTCCCTAGAGGATTTAAATTTTAAAAGAACAAAGAATCATAAATGAAGGTCATTGGTAAAGTATTATGAGGATTAGATTGGATTATTTGAGGAAATGTTCATCAACACTTCCAAGGAGTATGTTTAAATTATCAATTGAGTTGAGGCATTGATGGAAATAGTCAATGCAAACCTAAAGGCTAAAGAGGGAGATTGTATCAGTTATAAAAATGAATTATAATCCCTAAAATATTAGGTGGATCAAGTATCTATCAATTTGAACAACTTTTTGAAGTTTGAAAATATCATTGAGATTTTAGATTATATCTCAAGTAGTCAAAAATATGCGAGTGAGAAGATAGGTCTTGGATTCAAAGAAAACCAAAAGAAGACATCTCAAGTTAAGGAGAATGATATTGAATACAAGAATTTTAAAATGAAAATACCTATCAAATAGCCTAATGCTATAAGGTATGCTTTTTATTTCAATGGTTATGATTTTTTATGTAGTTAGTTTGGTCATAGAGCAAGACAATGTAAAAAACCTTCCAAAAATGATTACTCAAGGAATGATGGAAGGAGTCACAATTCACATCAGTCAAATATGTATAAGGTGGTGTGTTACTACTATCATAATGTAGGACACATTGCAAGATTATATCCTAACATATTTAGAAGATCATTAAGTCAAAACAAGAAGTTTGAGTCTCCTAAAGTGAAAGAAAGAAGGAAAATGAATGTATGGAAACCAAAGGATGTAATGATAAGTCATGATTAGTCTACAAGATAAAGTGCACTAATTATAGAGATAGATTATGCCTCATATGTGAAATCAAGTAAGGAATGTTTGTTGTCAACTCACATTGATGATCAAATGGTTGATCATGAGATCAAGACCATAATGCTAATCAAGATGAAAAGGATGTTGAAGAATGTTCAGTCTTGTGAAAGTATGGATGTCTAGGAATATCTTGATTTCATGTTTATTTTGTACCCTATAAAAAAGGGTGGCTCCATTAAGCTTCATGAAGAAATTATTTTACTAGTAGAATCATGAGGCTGCAGTCAAATAAGTTTTTTTTAAGATTCCAAGTTGTCTATGTTGTAAATCGAGGAGATGAAGATGGATATTAGTCATTATTGTGTTTATATATGTGTGGTTTGAAATGTATTAGGTATCATGATGAGAGATATAAGGATATTATTTTGTATCTAAATTCAAAGAAAAAAATTGATATATAAAAGGTAAGTTTTTGATATCTATTTATATGTGTGGTTGAATTTGATCTATGAATACAAAGGGGGAGCCTCTATTTTTATAGTTGATATTGATAGTATGGTATCCTAATGTTTGATCAAGAGTTTTACCTTTTTCAATCATGTCAAGGAAGGTAAGTGATCTTAAGTTTCTAGTTCATTTAAAGGAGATATGCTTGGTATAAGGGGGATCATGGTAGCTCTAAATTATTTATCAGAAGAGTGGTTACTTTGATACTAAAATAGAATTATAAATGTGATAAAGGGAGAATATATCTAATATTCTTAAAAATATATATTTGTTGAGTGCTGGGAGAGTGACCTAGTTGAGATAAATTTCTGAGAATGGTTATCATAGGTGGTTGCTATAGTTTCTAAAGACTATGTGTCATCTAGTGTCTTTGAGAGATAGTATCAACTCAGAGGGATAATTTATGATTTCATTAGTTGTAGGTGACCCTTGATATATAATATTATTGGAAGCATGGTGGATGCTTGGTTTGAGGGGGATTTATTCAAGTTGTTGACTCAACTTGACCTATGCTGAAGATATTTTGTAGTCTGATTTCATTCTAAAAGATATGATAGTTGTGTAAAACCTTTGTAATTACAAAGGGGGATAAAGATTAAAAAAGGGAGAAATAAAAAGGCAATATCAAAAAGGATAAGAAAAGGAAAGAAGTAGGTCTAAGAGATGATTGTCATCAAGATTGGTTGACATAGGTTTTTAAGTATGTTTACCATCAATGACAAAGGGGGAGATTATTGGGCATTATCATTGATTTTTGAGTTTTAGTATTAATGATGTAATTGATGTCAAAGTCTCTTTTGAATATTCATGGTCAATTAATATTTGAGGTATGTGTATGATGATTACTATTACCATCATAGTGAGAGTTGTTGCTATATTAAAGTAGTGACAAGAAAGTATTGTTTGAAGAATGTTCTGATGTCAGATTGAGTAAAATCATTGACAACCACCATGACTAAGTATAGGTCAGTGTGTCAAGTGCCTAGTATCTTTAAAATATTTGTCTACACATTGTGATAAGGTATGTCTAGGTAACATGATGAAATGAGTGAGCTTTGAATAAGAAGTTGTATGCTTTGAAGATCTATGTAAGTAGTTCTGAAGATGCTTCAAATGAGCTACACAGATTCTTAATGAAGATTCAAAGAATACCTAATAGTTTTTTTAGTATGAGAGAGGTTATTGGAGTTTATAAATGAGGTGTTGAGGTATTTTAAAATGATAATAAGGTCACATCTAAATATATGTGTATGGATCTCTAAAGATGTTCCAAGTGATCTATAAAGAACCTTAATAAAACTCTAAAGATATGCAAGAATATCCAAATATGATATATTGAATATTTAAATAAGAGTGAGTGTATGAGGTTGATTGAGAATACACAAAAGGAATTGGAACACTAGAGTTTCAAGGTGAATTCTATATGGTGGCTAAAAGGTTATATTCAAGGACTAGAAAGCACAAAGAGAAACGGTGGTCAAATATAGCATAAGGATGAGTTTCCATGAAATGAGTAATTAGGTGATCATTTAAAAATATGATTCAATTTGTATTAAGTATATGCATGAAGTTTTAGGTTATATTTTGAAGGTTAAGGATAGAAAAAGTGTTTGAAGGTCTCTCAAGTGGATAAAATGAAGAGTTATCTACATGAGAAGGTTTTTGAAGTGATATTTGGCATGTGAAAAATCTACATGAGAATATAATATGTTCATGGTAAATTATTAAGAGGTATGTATCAAATTTATAAGCATTGGTTTCTAGAAATTAGAGTTAAGTTTTATGAATGATCGTTAAGACTAGAAGATGGTCTAAACCCTCAAAGAACCCAAACAATGAACTGATGTTGAATATATTATTGCAAAATAATAATTTTTTGTATTATGGATATAAAAGTGATTGGATTTTAAATTTAAATCTCTTATGAATCTCTAAAAATTATTTGTTTCTCAGGTGAGTGATCAAACCCTACAGGAAAATACTTATTTTTTGGATATTTATTATATTAATGAGAGTTGACCGAGTCAAAGTTTCTAAATGGATAAAGATAAAAGTGTAATAATTTTTTTTCCATGAAGTTTTTTGGATAGGTAATATATATTAGGTATGAAAATTTGGTGATCCAATTTGGCCATTTGCTAATAGACCTAATTGTATAGATAGTGAGAAAACCATGCAGAAGTGAGAAGATGATTCCTAATGTGTTTTCATGTATGAATGATGGATTTAAGTGTATGATGATGTTGTTTGGGACTTTCAATAATATATCCATGTTTATAATAATCTTTAAATATATTATAATAGGTTGGAACATTGAATCCAAAGTGGCTTATTTGGCTAAATAGAGTTTATGAGAAAAGAAGTAAATATATTGGTCTGTAAGACTAATAGCTTCCATTAGAGATTATGATATTCTTGATGTAGGTTGATCTAAGGATGTTATAATATCTTGATCATATTCTTAAATACTTTGAGTATGTTCAATCAGGTATCAAAATTTCATGTTTCCTTGACTGTGTTTTGAAGTTAGGTGGTGGATGTAAGTGAATAACATATAGAGAAGAGTTTGAGCCTATATATCCTGAGTTGAAGAATTTCATGAAATTTTTGATGACCATGAGGTCAAAAGGATTTTTAATATGTCTTTTTTTGCATGGTTGTTTGGAAAAAGTGTGTTTGTGCCTCAGTTGTTTAAGATAAATTATTTGTGTATACATAGGCCTTTTATAAATAATGTTTTGAGAAAGGGTTCAAATGGTGGGTAGACCTAAAAGGTGTTATGGACCTAATATGGAGTTAGATAAGGTCAATTTAATTGTAATATGATGTTTTCATATCGTATGATTTTTTTGAATATGCTTAAATAAAGATAAAAGGGTAACATATTGCTAAGAAGGCCTATGAGGTGTCCATAAACCCTAAAAGAGGAATAAGGGCTAACTAAGCTATGGATGACCTAATTTATTGATTGATTCATGATTAAGGCATGTTATTTTAATATTATAAGACCTATTATATTTATGACCTAAGAATATAATAATTTATGTCTGACTAAGAAGGATATGTTCAAGTGACTTGTATAAAAGTAAGGCAATTTAGGCCTATTTGTGTGCTAAGAGAGTGTGTAGAGAACAAGGGAATGATAGAGAATATTGGTGATTATAAGGAGGTCATGTGTACCATCAGATAAATTACATGAATATCTATATAGGTTATACATGTGAGTTAAAGTTCATAAAACCTAATTAAGCCATGAAGAGGGCTAGTTGAGTGAAGAAGGCTAGAGGCCAGTTTAAGAGGGATAAATCTGAGTGAAGAGCTGAGGATGAAGATCATCATCTATTGTAAAATAAACAAGGGTTTATGAAGGTGATCAAGTGTACTATATGGATGATTTGGTTCTGATTCATCTAGGGTATTGGTACCTTCTTTCAAGTGGGTACTTGCTAAAGCCTAACTAAGTTGGTTCTTAGCTAGTTTGGGTTAGTGCTCCATGTGGAGTTGGTGATTCACTAAAGATTGATATTTTTCTCATAGGACTATAGTCTATTTGATTCATCAGTGGGTTTTATTCCCTTGAAGAGTTTCTAATGTATATGCTCTATTTATGTGTTTCATTCTCTTATGATTTGGTGTTTATGCTTACTAAAATGTATGTGCTTGTTAGATTGGTTCATGTATCTTTAAATTGAATTGAATGAAATGTTTTGAATAATGTTTCACCCTCCTCTCAGTATTTTTTATTCCAACATGTTAGCCATTGGAGTCAAAATAAGACTCTTATGATAATATGATATAAGGTTTAAGATCATATCTCATAGCTTAAAAACCATGTTATGATATTCCCTAGAAGTTCAAAGTGATCTAACCATGTTGTTTTATCTCTCCTAGGTGACCATATCACCATTTGAAAAATACCTCTACATTAACTTTGGAGTTTAGACCTGTAGGAATACTTTTAGAAGGAAAAGAGTGTAGCTCAATGTTTGATAAGGTATATGACCTTTAAAACTAACCTCACAATGATTTTAATCTATTCATATACTAAAATACCATGTTTACTAAATAAAGATTGGTAAAAGTACAATATTAAATGCATTCATACAGGTGAAAATACAAAAATATTGAATGGTAAAGTTCTTATTAGAGTGTAGAATTTATCTAGGTGTTTAGTGGTCTAATTCAATGAATTTCAAGTGATTAGAGGTCCTATCTCTTTCATTTGGTCACATTCATGGTTTAATAAGGGTTATAGGATCACCTAGCCTCTTAAGGATGGTTCGTTAAGTTGATGGACCTAACCTAATAAAAAATTCCAAGAATATGTAGTAGACAACCCCCTCCTCTTTTCATGATAGGATAAATATCCCATGCATCTCCTCTTGTGAGATCACAAGTACTAAAAACTAACTTTATTAGACATATAAGCATGACCATGCATTTGAAGCAGGTCCTTCAGAAAGAAAATGAATCAAAAAATTTGTTTTGGATTTGATTGACCAATGGCTCTATTCATGGATTGACCCTTTAGTCCACTATAATCTACCTTAAGCACTGAACAAGGGTTTGTATACAGTCATACTCAAGTGACCTTAGCATGCCTTTTTCAACATTTTCTTGCTTTCTTAGTTGTTTCAATCTACATGGATTTTTTATTAAGACTATCATTCATCTATTTAGAATCCTTAATTTACCAAACACATTAAAAAATTAAATTTTTCTCAATTTCTCACACATAGACTTGTATGTGATCATTTAGTCCTATTAGGCCCAATTAGCCCTTTTGAACCCTTCACTACTTTCAGACACTTTGAAACTCATTAAAGATATTTTTATCACTTAGGATGAAATTTACATGTTATTTAACCATTATTAACTACATGGGTTTAAAACATAACCCACACTTCTCTTCAATCTTCCTAAACATGCATATAGGTGGTGTTTTAGTCTCTTGACTACATTCGTAAGGTAGACTTTTATTCATTAGGACTTTGCCACTTTAATGATAAAAAAAATATAATGTTTCTCCCACATATAAATCACCTTCTTATACTCTCTAAATCTTAAAATATCTTTAAAATATTATAGGTTTCTTCATTTTTGCACACTCAGGCCTGTAGATTCACATTAGGTCTAGACTACAACCTTGAGATGGAAGTATCTTCAACTTGATTATTATAATTTTTATGGTATTTAAAAAATTATGGAGAGTTAATTAATTTTATTATTGACCTTATATAGGTTCTAGGTCCTAAATCTAACCCCATAAAATTAGTCTTTTCTCCATTATGCCCATTATAGGCTTATATGTGCACATTATATGAGGCCTAGACTTTATTTATTAATGTTTTATCTTATTTGTACCTTCATATACAATGGTGAAATTTTTAATTATGTATTCATATACTTAGTGATATTATTCATTCTCTTAAATGGATTAATTCACTTTATATGCCTATTTTAACACAACATAGTCATGTTTTTTTAGTTACATAGTCTATTTGACAAACATGAATTCATATATTTCCTTAATAAACCAAGAAAAATAATGAGTATGTGATTTAAACTTGATTTAAGATGCATTTAACATTTTTAAATCATTTTTATGTATGATAAACCAATCTGGTATTGGTTTATCCAATATGACATTCAAGATTCACATGACCCTATTAAGTCTCAAATAGGCGTGAAACATTCTTCCATTATGGAGGCTAAGGCTTGATCCATTTTTAAGGAAAGGATTATTTGATCATCCTACCATCCTATTACATTCCTTATTCACCCAATTTTAACTCTCACAACTCATAATTGAATCATCACTTTGCCACATCTATTATATTTTCTTGGTACTAGTCTATAGGTGAACATTTGAGTTTCTTGACCATTTTAGTGCTCTTCATTTGTTCAAATAGATTTTAAACTTTCTTAACTCCTCCCTTGAGGTATCATACAACTTATAAATATTTTAATATTTAGCCTCATCACCAAATCTACCTAGTTTATCTCAACCTAAAGGTAGACCTATAGAAGGTTGTTGTAGACTTAGATCACCTCTTTCTTCTTGAGGTCTGCATGTTGGATTTGACATAAGGGAAGCTTATTAGAGATAATATCAGAATTTATGGGGTTTATACAAGGATTTTTAGGTTTATTTAGGTTGCATTAATGCATTTTTATGTGATAAAAAACTCCAAACTAAGCAAAACCTACCTACCAAACCTAGAATCATTCAAAACAAAGATGTTTGTTATATGTACAAGAGTGATAAATGAAAATTGTCCTTAAATATGAATTTTTAGTTTATATAAGACCCTTAATATAAATATTTCATCCCTTTGTATGAATATATGGAATCCCATAGTGTTTTAGAAGGATAAAACTAACCTTATGGGGTTTAAGGAGGGTTTAAGAGATACTTATACTCTTAGTAATGTTTCATGAATCACATAACCTACATCCTAGGAAAAAAGGATTATTTGGAATGGAATAAAAATATATTAAAATCACCAAGATCATTCAACCAAATATTCTCTATCCTCCATGAACTAAGTGCAAATTATTTGTCCTTCTTAAGCTATCAAGAAGGTCGATATAGGAGAAGAATAGGTTTTTTCCTTCTTTATGTCTCATAATGCTTCCAAAACATCATATTACATCTAAAAACCCATGAGTAAGTTTAAATTATATTCATATGTTGATTAATTCCCTCACTTCACATTGAAACTTAGTTTTAGATTCTTTAATAAGTGTATTTTATTGTTATAATTCATCCTCTTGGCATTTTTTGCCTCACCAACATTTGTACATTACATTGACCTATATTAACATATGTATGGAATAAAACACCTTGACATAGCTTTGAATCACATTAGAGACATCAAAATGTACATGATCCTTCTAGTTTTTAAAGGTAAACATTACCTTAATTTATCCAAATTTACCTTAACTTTTTCTAAACATGAAATAAGACATTCATGAAGGGGACAAATGACAAGATTAGACTCCTAACTCATTCACCTAAACTTATAAATGGACTTTAATATGATTCATAACTTGAAAATAAACATTTTTATAACAAAATATAACTAATGGACCAAGACCAAGACTCTCAAAAGATTAGTAACAAGGGTAAACAAGTATAGAAGTAAAGTTTAAAATTGTCCTCACTCATGGTGGACAATTTTGGCTAACATTAGTTAGATATAATATACATATTTTTATATTTATATGTATTTTTTTAACTTATTTGTTCATGAATATTTTCCTTATGATTATATTAGTGAAGGTTTTCTATGCTTGTAAATACCACCATAGTTAGATTTCCTTTATAATGCCTAGGTTAAATTTTACTATCTTTGCATGTAGTTACAACCCCTATATATATTTAAAAGTTATATCTTATTTGATATTACTAATATAATCATTGATCTAGGTTTTCGTTATTTTATATTTATTTTCATGTAGTTTATTTATTATATCCTTGATATCCCATTTATAAAAAACACTTTATTTGCCTCCCATCTATTTTTTAGCATTCAAATTTATGTATACGATGGTCCTAATATGGTATTCACCCTTTTTTATATAATAAGGTATTTATATTTATCCCATTTTCCATTATAAATTATCATGAACATGGAAACAATCACATCCCACCTCCTGTTGGATCATATTCATGTTTATTTTTCTTTATTCTAATCATGATCCTTTTATTTTTATGAGTTTTCAAACATTACTTATTTTTATAATTGTTTTATTCACTTTAATATTCAAATAAATCCTAAGAAAAATAGACCAATAATTTAATGGAATCTATACCATTAATCCTAGTGCTATGGAGTTAACTAATATCAATAAGGATTCTCAATGACTTACTAATTTAAAATTTTTATCTCCTAAGATGAGCCTTCTAATGATTGTAACATGGATTCAAAAAGAACTAAATATTATGATCCATAAAATAACAATAAATCTAATAAAGGAGAAACCCTTAAAACCCTCAAATTATAGGTTAAGAGGAAGATGTTATTAACTACACTATTAATATGAAAATATTTTTCCAAATCCACCCCAAGAATAGTGGAAAGGATCCCATAGTCATTTATGATCTCATGCTATATTATTTTCTATAGGACTTGACCCATGTCAATTCGCTACTTATCCTATCCTTTTTGCATCTATCATTCCTACTTTAGATATAACCATGGTGGGTCATAGATATTATGCTCCGCTAAAGATCTTTTATCAATGACAATATTATTATTTATTCTAGTTCTAAAAATTATCAATTTTACCCAGGCATGAAATTTATCCCAAACATAAATGATGCAACACAAGTAAATTTGTAGGTTATAAATAAAATTTATATCACACAAACAAGTAATTTTCCATAATTCATGTAAATGAGAAACCAAATGCTAAAACTATAAAATAAACCTTAAAACATGTAGTTGGGTATGCCTAATAAAATTTACCCACGTTAACTTAGATGTCATCTGGGTAATATCATTATCTAATCTCCTATCTAAAATAAAGTCATCCAACACTTCCAAAATGATCCCTTGGCATCTCAAATCACAAAAAATGATGTTTTTATAATTACACCTAATACACCCTTTAATGCATACATGAATCTATTGTTTCATATAAAGGTGTTTGGTAACTCTAGGTATTTGATTAAACATAACACCTTTATATCTACCAAAATACTTCTTGAAACCCTAATAAATTATTCTTTACAATGGTACAATAACCCCAAGTTTATGTCTATATCCAAATTTGAATACTTATTAAACATAGTGCTTATGAATTTGTTTAAAATAACTTAATTTTTTTTTTCAATCACAAGAAGGTGGATCATGAGACTACCCAAGACTAATAAGTGCTGTGAATCACTAGATATGGAATAAAAGAATGAGATGAATAAAAATAGCCTTTTAAATCTATTTAAAACCATCTTAAACTACTATTTAAAATGTATAATTAGGTATTATAATCATAAGTCATTGGTTGAATCCTTTTGATCAAGATAAAATATATGACCATCTCTAAAGATAATTTTATATTCCTTAACCTAAACAAGGAACTTAAATTCTTATGAACCTAAAAATATCCATGTTATAGATGATTGAATATTTGATACCATTTATCATAACCTTTAATCTAAAAGTAAATTAATGCAATCATGATTGAATGTCACCTCTAATTATCCATTTCCACATGCATATAAAGAAACATTTTTCAACCTTTATCCTCCTTCCAATAATAAAATATTCAATGAGAATCAACCTCTTTTCCTAGTAGATCTTATGAAAAATAAATGGGGACACTCTCATGAAAATTTGCATTCTAATCATTTTTTGACATATGAGTTCATTTGAATTTGATTGTATGACAAGATAATTCAATAAAGTTTTTTGAAAAGACAAAACCTAACACAAAGGAAAATTAAAGCATGATATGATGAACCAAGGTAATGCTCACCCCAAAACTCAGTTAAATAATCTTCCTAATAATTCTCAAAACTCCAATAATCCATATCCAAAACTAATAAATAATGTTAATCATTCTCAAATTTACATAAGTCAATATTTAAAAAATAATGTTATAGATACCATGATTAACCATTCCCACTTCCACTCAAACTAATAACTTGGTTAACTTTAATAACATGAATATAATGATAATTAAAATAGATAATATGACTAATGTTCCAATTTATCCTAAAACACAAAAGAAGACTTACATAATTTTATAGGACTATCCTACACAACCAAAATTCATATCAATACTTTTTAAACCTTACAAAATCATAAAATTATAATGTAATTGGAATTTATTTTATTTTAGATCTAGATAAGAACACTTTTAAAACTAGATCTTTGAACCAGACACAAGGGTTTTTCTATCAAGGTCCCACAATGTAAGAGAAGGACAAGAGAAGAGTCTAATACATGAATTGAACTAGAAAAAAACAAACAACTACAAAATAATAATATAATAAGGGATACAAAGGAAGATAAAATGGTTTTGAAAGGTTCCCTAAATCTAAACACATGAAAAAAAATTTAGATAACTTATAAAAAATAAATAGAATAGGTAAACCAATAATCTGGTAAAAATAATAGTTCATACATTTTACAACCCCAAGCTTCCCAAAATATTTCTCAAAACTTATATAAGTCACCAAAAAAGAGACCTTAAAAAATAAAAAAATAGTTAAAGAGTGTTATTAGGGTTCTTCTTTGGTGGTTTCTTGATGTTAAATTTTCCTTCTTTCAAGGTTGTTTATTTATCTTTTTCAACCTCTTTTAATGGTTTATTGTTTTTTATGGTTTTTGTTTGAGATATATTAAAGTGATTAGTATCTTTAATAACCTTAGGTTTCTTCACTCCATTTGTGGTTAGCCTAGAATTAAAAGGTGATGTTGAAAGTGTGTTCTTGACTTATGATATGTATGAATCTTTCATTGGTTCTTTATCATAATGTTATTCAACATTTTTGTCCTTCATCTAGGTAAAATTTCCACTAGGGGTGATCTTATTGGGGAGAACGGTTTCCTTTATAGACTTTTTTGATTGGCCATGAGGTCCGAAGGGGTAATTTTTGGTGTGGCATGGGAAGAAATTATTGTCCCTAGGATTTCCATCCTTTTCATAGATGAAGAGATATCCTCATCCAAATGTCACAATGGAATCACCTCTGGGAAGGTGGGTAGCCTAAGGAATAAGGTGAGTCTCTATATAGGGATAGCTCCCTTGATATACCACTTAGGATTAAACCTACAACAAAATTTTGAGGGGGTGAAAAGGGAGAGAGATAACTAAAATCAAATATAAACTAATAAGGTGATACACCAAATGAATTTGATGACTTCCATCCAATTGCATTCTACACTTAAGACCAAGAAACAAAGTAAAACATACACCCCTTTAATCATCATCTTCTCACATCAATGTTGCATTGTGAGGTTATAGATGAATGTGAAAATATAGGAGGAATATAAAAGAGGACTTGAATGAAACTAATGAAAATAATAACTTACTCAACATTTGACATCTCCTAAAACACTTCTTATTCCCTACAAGAAAAATTTTCCAACTATAAATAAGGTGGAAAAATGAGATAGAATCCATAATCTTCACTAAACAAGATTCTTAATTAAAGTGGAGCACACTTAAGAATAATAATGAAGAGGTAAAACTTAGTAATTTAATTGATCAAAAGGTATACAAATGATCAAGGCTTCACCATACTCAGGTGGAACATAAAATATAATGGCCAAAATGCCTAACTCCTATAGAGATTGAGAGAAAGAGAGAAGTAGAAACGTCACAAGGAAACTTGAAAAAGTGAAAAAATTATCTATACATGCATGAAAATAGGATATGGGTCTAACCATGTAAGTTTATGAAGTCAAAATGTCAATCCAAGTCATCAAAGTCTTGTAAAGTGGTACAAAACTCCTTGTTCTAGCTCAAAAAAACTAATTGCATGATTAGACCTATTTAAACATCCTAGAACTTATGAGGAAAATAAAAAATAATTATAATAGAATGGGAGGATCTTAAACATGCCTATTCATTCATTTGTTTCATACTTAGTCATCTATAAACCTTTGAAAGTGAGTTGTCATTGTCTATTATCTAAAAAACTATCCTTCCATGCACCTTACACGCTTGGCCTCAAAATTAGCATCATTTTTACATGAAAATATGTAAAATTTATTGGATTAAATGTTTCAAGGCCATCCCTGTCCCTTGAAGCATCAATCACACCTTAAAAAGAGATCACTTGAAGTTTTTCATCTTCTTCACTAGCTTGTCCAATATACCAGATTTGACTAGTTGAGTTTAAGAATATTATTCAAACCATTAAGATTAGTTTTAGGAAATATAGTTTCCATATGGATTTATGAAAAGTATAAATATATTAACCAAACTTTATCTCATCTTGAAACTCCTCCTATACCCTACACAACACAAAAAAAAGTAAAAAATAACATCTTTATACCCCCATCCATACAAGTACATACACATATATATCATGTGAAGGAGTATTAGAAAGTAATCTTTAACATCCAATAATTTTTATACATAAATATAACATTAAACTACATCTCCAACTCCATTTTCACAAACTAGTTTCTAGGGAGGTTTGCAAGGGTTTTAGCTTATTTTGACCCTTAAGCTTATTTCATAAAAACCTGATGTCAAAACTACCAACAAAATTCACAAAATAATTTTTCAAGACCTCCCTCAACATCCCTAAACTTCTCAGATTCCCATCCAAGGCCTTATTCAAGATGTGAGCTTTTGACCTTCTCTTATTGATCTTACTTTCACTATTTTGCATAAGTCTGAGTATTTTTTTCTCAAAAAGGATCTCTTGATGTTTTATCTTCACTACAAAACATTTTCCACCTCTGTGTTGATCCCATGAAAATGTCTCAATAGGATAAAAATAATTTTTCATGATGGAAATGAGACTGACTCCTCATTTTGACTTATGTTCAACCCTTGTTTAACAAGTTTGACTGTACCTTACAGTTTAGAATGACCTTTGATGGATTATTTTGCCTCTTAAGGGTTAAAACAAAACTATAATTCCTCCATACATATGATTTTCTCATGTTCTAAATGAAAATGACTTCTCATTTTGGACCTAGGCATACCCTTGCTTCATGAATCTGACTACAAACTTAGGAGTTTAGGATACCATATTTAGTTTTAATATTCCTTAAAAGGTTATTATGTTGTATTATGTGTTTTAAATATTTAAAAACCACTTTTAAAAGTATTTACACCCTATGGATTCATCTTTTATCATTCTCCCTCAAATCTACTAGGGTTTACATTGAAGGGAAGGGCTCCTTGTCTGAGGCAAAATAGGGGTACTTCCCCTATTCACTCAAATAAAATATCTATTTTTTGAGCCTCAAAAAAATCATAAGTATACCATGTACAATTTTTAATCCCTTTATTTTTTGATTTTATCACTTAAATATTTCAAAATTCAAGACAAACCTATAGAAAAAAAACAAACTACGTATATTGTTCTTTGATGGACTGAATGATGCATGGTCAGGTTTATTCCTTTGCTTTATTTCCATGATACAATGGAGTATTTATTTTATTTATATCATGATTATGGTGTCAAGGCCTGATCCATAATGTTAAAATTTCATTACCCTCACCTATAGTTTAAACTTACTAAATTATGTCTTCCCTTAGGGGACTAATGAACCCTGCCTGTAGGTGCACTTTACATGCTTTAAGCCTTCAAAACAATGTTTATAAGTTATTTGTACCTTATAAGATCATTAATTAAATATTTATATCCATTTTTCCATATAATTGAGCCATTAATCCCTTTAAGAACTCAAAAACACTAAATCATTGCCTAACTCAGTCCTTACAATCAACTTTAGATGAAAAGTCTATAGGTAAGGCACCTATAGGTGTATTTTGAGGGAAAAAATATGTATATGAACTTGTTTTAGTTTCATTTACAATAATTTTAAGCTTAAAATCCTCTAATAACACTATAATTCATCCTCTAAGCCTACTTATCTACTTTTATCTTCAAATTAAGTCTCTATATATTCAAACTGAGACACCTTACAACTGACTCTGATGTAGGTGTAGTTGCATGTTTTGAGCATATGCACAGGGTATATAAACACATGAGGGACAATTGGATTAATTTTATATATGTTTTATTTCCTTATTTAATTTTTTACCATTAATCTCTACCCTTTTGATCCTCAACATGCTCAATGTTTGTTGAACTTAGGCTTAGTCAACTATATGTCAAATGAGACTTTGTAGGTGAGTACGCACCTTATGAACATAGCCAATCTTTAATCTCACTGACTTATATACTCAATGATATTACTTTAAATTAATAAAAATAAAACATAATCCTAAATTCTATTCATTTTCCTTTTGACATCTAGTATTGAATTTAACTTTTGATGACTGGTTGTAGGTGAATGTTCTCCATAATTTACAGACTGTAGATGCATATTAAACCTTGAAAATTATTCTAATCAACCTTATTTTTATGGGTTGCATGATTAAATTGGTATATATCATACCATAATATCTTCTAAACATGGAATTTTTCTCTGATTGCTCCTTGAGGTGCTAAAAGTCACTTGGTAGTCCAAATCTATAGATCTCAATGAAGTAGATCAATGTTTTAGGACAATTTTAAGGCCTTCAATCTCCACTTTCCACTCACTTTCCGAAATCCATTCTTAGAAAAAGTATTAAACATAATATATAATATCAAACCCACCTATTTATATTCCTTGGGACATCCTGTAATCATGTTAATAAAGATGTATGAAAAGCCCTTAGACCTTTGTTTTACTTTTTTTAGGGATTGTGTCTCTAAATATAGTCAACTCATGCTAGAAGGTGTTTTGTGATTTCACCATGTAAATTGACACTCTTGCATGAGTATATCATACTTTAAAAATTACATGATATGGTTTAAAATGAGTTTTGTCATACTTCAAATTTCTATCACAAATACCTGTGTCCTCTATTTAGATCACCTATAGGTGGATGTTTTGGCTATATATAATGATCTCGGTATGGAAAACATGAAACCTCCCTTATAAGTAAACTTTTAATGCTTACATTAATCACATTAATGCACACAAAATAATTATATGAATTTTTAACATATGTACACCTCTTCATACATCTTCATGACATCAACAAGTGACTTGTAGGTGTGCATAAGGGTGTTTTATGTAGGCATGACATTGAATTAGACAATATCATGTTAAGGAATTCATAAAAAACCTATCAAATGCATTTTTAAACTTTTAATTTAGTGATATCCATCAATTAAACTTTTAAACTAGCTTTGAAAAACTCTATTTAATGTGGTATTGCATTTTTCAAACACCTCATATAAAGTAGACATGGGTAATAAGTGATTATGGTATGACACATGGCTTAAAAACTATGGAAATTGTTTTGGAGGATGAATTTTCAAGGTAATAAGATAAAGGAGGACCTTTAAAAAATTATATGTCACTAACACAACCCTTTGTGGCCATTTTCAAAGCATGAAATATTGGAAATAGTCAAAATAGGCTTATCATCACACATAAGACCAATCTATAAACATGAAGTGAATTATCTCATAAAAACACCTAAAACATGAAAAAATCATGGTAAATTTAATGATATATTCAAGACATCATAATAATAAAATATTATTTATTTTTTTATAGATCTATTCAAACCAAGAGAAAATCGATAGGGTGCACCAATTAACAGGGAGTTTTGGAAGCTAAAATTCAAATAGATGGTTCATAAAGTATGGTTAACCAAACTAAAACTTATTGATATTAAAATGTATATACCTAAGTTTAATATCACGTCCTATAATCATTTGACTTGAAACCCCTTGTGCTGATCATACCAATCAAAAATGTGAGTGTCATGTAATCTGCCAAGAAAGACAAAAATGTAGTAGAATGGTTCCAAGACAAAAAAGGCACTTCCAAAGTAACTCAATCACATAAATTAGTGTGGGGGATATGAATAGACACTTTTAACGATTTTCCAAGTGGCACACCTCCCAAAGAGGTTGTACAAGTGCCATTTACTTCCATTTCTTTAGGAAAACTAACCTTTTTTTAAACAAGCTACAATATTTTTAGTTATGTCATTTTTATAAGACTTATAGGGAAACATGGAACATGAAATAACATTTTTAAACTTTAAAATTTCCCAATAAACCCATACAAAGGATTAAATGCACTATTTTGACCCCTCAAATAACCCAAAAATGATAAATAAACCTAAAAACTAATTGACCAAAGCTTGTATAACATTATTTGACATCAAATGACCTATAAAACACCTCATGAAAATAGATTATAGCCATTTATAGTTATAAAAATAATTTTTTTTACTAGTGGTGCCATAATTTGACCTAAAAGTCTTATTTGGCCAATAAATTGGTGACTCATAAGCGCATCATGGCTGATATACTAACTAGACCAGTAGTCTTATCAATCCATTGGGATTAAGAGTAATTTTAAGATAAGATAATAAATTATACCTTGACAATTGAATCAAAACTTTGACCAAGAAAAGACACTAATGACTACCTCAACCACAAAATGTAAAGGACACATACAACAAAGAAATCAAACACATAAGACACACACATGCTCCAAACACTTAGGGGAAATAAAGAAGCAACCTATTATGAACAAATAATAAATAAACATACCTTCTTTTTATGATGAAAATAAAAACTTCTTGAATCATCTTCATGGTGAGATGAAACATATTTCTAAGCATGCTTCTATTTGGATTGAGTGCTTTATGGAATATACCTCTTCTTTGGTACTTCATTTGATCTGACCTCAAGTAGGTCATCCTTAAATAGGTCTCCAATGTATATATCCCACATTAGTTGAGAGAATGATATCCCACATTTATAAATTCAAACATGTCATTATCAAATGCATACAATTTTTGAAAGGATAGATTTGAAATAATGTTTTTCCTTTGCATACTTACGTAAGTAACAATACTACCTTCTCCATCTTTGATCAGATCATAGCCTCTTTGAAGAGGATTATAACCTGCCCTGATGAATTCAGAAAAGTCATCTAAATATTGATTAAGAAGTTGTCCTTTCTTATCAATGGTATCTTACAAAGTGATTAAAGAGTTTATGATCATTTTTTCCTCTTTGAAAAAGGGAAGACATCCTTCGTCATTAGCCCAATCTTAAATGTCCACTTAAGAAATCACTTCTTCTTTAGCTTTGATCAAATCATCTTCAAGGGATATTTCCTATATATTGATCTCATGAGACTCTCTCAAGACTACCACTTCTTAAGGGATGACTTGAAAGTGTTATCCCTTCTTGATAGCACATTATACTTCAAATATGGAGGAAAAAGATTGTGAATTGTCCTTTTCTTCACCAAAGGGAGTCTTTATGGTGATTTATTCCTCATAAAAACTCATGAGATATTCTTTATTATCCATGAAATAAGCATCTTACTCTTCATTTTCCTCTCTCAAGACAGGTTCTTCAACACAAAGAAAACATTCTTCATCATTAACCAAGCAAAGAGATTCAACACAAGGACTTACCTTCTCTTCTTCAAATAAGACTTCTTTAGGGATTTAAAAATGAAATTTATCTATCATAATATAATCAATTTTTTCAAGGTATACAATATCTTCAACCTCCATGGTGATGCCAAGACTAGGCATCTTGAAATCATGTGATCTAGCCCAATGATGTTGCCAAGGAGGTAGGTTTTCTTCAAGTAAGGGTTATCTTTCTTAATCAGCCAGTTGATCCTCCTTTGGTTCCCATACCATAGGTCCATCAAGTAAAAGGGTGATGGGGTAAGGGTAAGATGAACTAGTTGGTGGAGGTGTTACATAGTACTCCAAATCAGATTGAGAATGCAAGGTAGGAGGCTCTTTAGGAAGCTCTTGAGGGAGGGGAGATGGGATGTGTTTAGGCATAGGGTCTTCTCTTTAGTATAAACCTTCCATCACACATTGACTTAGTAACTTCATTTTTTTCTCTAGATCCTATATTTTCTTCGATAAGTTCTCTTGGAAAAGTCTCTCTTGAATCTCATAGGAATCATCATGAGATTAAGGAGTGCATGAAGTCCTCCATATAACACAAAAAGATTATTGAGGAAAGGTGGCAGGAGCTTGCAAAAGATCAATTTCATTTTCTAATTCACACTCTTTGACAATGATTCCATCTTCTTTCTTTCCCTATGACTCTACTATCTTACTCCAACTTAGGATATTATGATTATATGTCTTCTCAATTTTGCACTCTTGATCAAGACTTTTCTCCTCCTTCCCCCATGACACCACTATCTTACTCCAACTTAGGAAATTAGTATTATATGTATTTTTTTTAGGTGGTAGTGATGAAATGTGAGATAGAAATGAGGGTTTGAAATCCACATCCTTTATTGCCAACATGGACTATTGCATATGCATATTTTCCAACTCAATCTATCTATCAAGATTTGCCTCAAACACAAGATTTTTCTTTTCAACTCTCTCCTCTAATTTATTGGGAAAAAGATGACTTTGATAGAATTAATTTGGCTCATGGGTAGGGGTCATGTATGGCTGGCATGAAAATTAGGGAAGTGGATATGAAGGCTAATAGGTATGGTGAGGTTGCCTTTCATGAAATTTTAGCCTATCCTCTAAGGAAGATACTAAACCACTCACGTCAAACATCTCACTTGTGAGCCTTTGTCAATTACCTCAATCAATAGGTACCCACTCTCTTTTGATAAACTCTAATGTTTCTCTCACCTTATGAATAACATGATCAGGAACCTCTATAGCACATCTCCTTTGGTTATCAAGATCAAACATATATCTCTCATAACCCAAGAGTGTCTTCTTAATGGTATAAATGGGTTGGTTTGAGAAAGGATTAGGTTAACTAAGAATAAGACATTAATAAGGATGACTATAAGAATGATAAGAATCATATTTGTGAAGGATATGATCATATTGAGGATAATTAAATTCATATTGGAGCTAGTAAGGGTCATGACAAAATTAACCAAGGACATGTTCATATTTATAGGGAATGTGACAAGCTTGAAATGTTTCACGAACTTGGGTAAACAAGAAATCAACACCAAAGTCAGCCATATATATTCATTGAAAGAAATAATACAAAGAAATTTTTTTACCATAAATATTAAAAGGATAACCTAGGATGCTTGACCAACTGATATGTCTTCGGAGTCATCATTAATGCTTGAAAAAATGCCTCCAAAGGCTGATTGTTGAGAGATAACACTAGAAATATCTCAATATTTTGGAACAAGAGTCCCACCAGGTGTACCAAAAAAATTTGTCACTTGGATTTGCACCATTTGAGGATATTAAAAGGTCTCCTCATCTAAGTGGCACACTAGAATCACCTTGAGGCTTGTGGGAAGCCTAAGGAATGAGGTGAGTCTCTAGATAGGGCTATTTCCCTTGATGTACCACTAAATATTAAACCTAAAAATAAATATTTATGGGGTGAAAATGGAGATAAATATCTAAAATAAACTAAGGAGGTGATACACCAAATTAATTTTATGACTTCCAACCAATTGCATTCTATGTTTGAGACCAAGATATAAACTAAAACATACACTCCTTCAATATTCATCTTCTCACATCAATGTTACATTATGAGGTTATGGATGAATGCAAAAAGCTATGAGGACTAAACAAGAGGAATTTAATGATACTAATGAAAATAATAACTCACTCAACATTTGAAATCTCGTAAAACACTTCACATGCCTTGTAATAAAAAATTTCCAACTGGAAACAAGGTGGAAGAATGATACCACATGCTAGGAGTCCATAGTATTTAATAAAAAAGATTCATCATTCAATTGAAAAAAACTTATGAATATTCATGGAGAGGTAAAAATTAGTAATTTCATTGATCAAAATTTATACAAATGAGTAGGGATTCACCATACTCAGGTGGAGCATAGAATACAATGGCTAAAATGGTTAGTCGTTATAGAGATTGAGAGAAAGAGAGAAGAAGAGAAGTCCAAGGGTCACAAGGTCACTTTTAAAAATAATAAAATTATGTATCCATGCATTAAACGAGTATATGGGTCAAACCATGCAAGGTCATGAAGTACAAATGTCAATCCAAGTCATCAAAGTCTTACAAAGTGGCATAAAACTCCTCATTCTAGCTCAAAAAAACTACTTTCATGATTTAAATTATTTGAACACCATATAAATAATGAGGATAAATACAAATTATTTCAATGGAAGGGGAGGATCTCATACATTACTTTACATGTACTGATTGTATGCTTGGTCCTTTGAAAACATCTAAAAGTGAGCCATCATCATCTACTATCTAGAACTTTATCCTTCCATGAACCCTACACACTTGGCCTCAAAATTAACATCAATTTTACATTAAAATATATAAAATGGAATGTTTTAATTATTTTCAGGCCCTCCATGGCTCAGTAATCATTAGGCACACCATAAAAATAGCTCATTTAAAGTTTTCCATATTCTTCACTAGCTTGTCCAATATGATATATTTGACTAGCTAAGTTGAAGGTTATTTCTCAAACCCTTAGGATTTGTTTCAGGAAATATAGTTACCATAAGGAGTTATAAAAATTCTCAATCTTCCTCTAAAATTTATTTCATATTACAACTCTTTTTGTATCCTTCACACCACAAAAATTGTAAAAAATAGCCTATTTCTACCCCAATCCATACAAGTCTGTAAAAATAGATGGAATGTGAGGGAGAATGAGATATCATATTCAACATACAATCCTTTTTATATGTAAACTATCTCATTATATTTCATCTCCAACTCCATTTTCACAAACCAGTTGTTAGGTAGGGTTTTCAAGGGTTTTAGCTTGTTTTGACCCTTAAGCTTCTTTCATAAAAACCTAATGTCCAAACTACCAATAATTTCACAAAATAATTGTTCAATACCTATTTCAATATACTTTAAATTATGAAATTTCCATGCAAGACCTTATACAAGATGTGAGCTTTGGAACTTCTCCTATCGAGCTTGTTTTCATTATTTACACAAGTCTAAGTAGTTTTAGGCTCAAAAAGGATCTATTGATGTTTTCTATTCACTCTAAAATCTTTTCCAACTCTATTTTTATCCCATTAACTTGGATCAAAAGGACATAAATCATATTTCATGATGGAATTGAGACTAACTCCTCATTCTACCTTATGCTAACACTTGCTTAACAGGTTTGACTGCACCTTAGAGTTTAGAATGACCTTTAATAGATTCCTTTACCTAATAAGGGTTAAAAAAATTTTCAATTCCTCCATATACATGTTCAAATCCATTTATATAATTGTTTCATGTTGGAAAATAAAATGACTTCTCATTTTGGACCTAGGCATACCCTTGCTTCATGAATCTGACTACAAACTTTGGAGTGTAGGGAACCTTGTTTGGTTTCAATATTCCTTTAAGGTTATTAATTTTTTTAAGGTGTTTTAAATATTTATAAACCAATTTTTAAACTCTCTAAACCCTGTAGATTCATATTTTATTGCTCTCCCTCAAATTTTCTAGGGTTTGCATTGAGGGGAAGGACCCCCTATCTGAAATAAAATAGGGGTACTTACCCTATTCTATCAAAACAAATATCCATTCTATGAGCCTAAAAAACTCATTATAATTCCATTTAAAATTTTTTGTCCCTTTATTTTATGATTTGATCACTCAAATACATCAAAATCCAAGATAAACCTATAGAAAAGACATACTATATATATATGTGGTTCTTTGATGGAATGCATGATGCACAGTCAGGGTTGTTCCTTTGATTTATTTCCATGATATGATGGAATATTTATTTTATGTATATCATTATTAATGTTTCAATTCCTACTCCATCATGTTAAACTTACATTAGCATCACTTGTATTTTAAACTTATTAAACTATGTCCTCCTTTAGAGAACTGATGAACCCTCCCTGTAAGTGCACTTTGCATGCTATAGGCCTTCAATAAAATGTTTATAAGTTATTAATACCTTATAATATAATTTATTATAGCTTTATATCCATTTATTTCATCTACTATAGCCATTAATCCCTATAATTATTATAAAACACTATCTTACTACTCGACTGAGTCCTTACAGTCAACTTTAGATGGAAATTTTATAGGTAAGGCACTTGGTGTATCTTAAGGGAAAAACTCTATATATAATATTTTTTTGGTGGTACTTTCACTCATATGAATATTAAATTTGTATAATAACACTTTAATTTATCTTATAACCCTATTTATATACTTTTATCTTCAAATTAAGTCTCTGTATATGCTAATTGAGACACCTTACAATTGACTATAGTGTAGGTGCAATTGCATGTTTTAAGCATGGGCATAAGGTATACAAAATACTGAGGGACCATTTTAGTAATTCTATATATGTCTTGTATTTATTTAACTTTTCCCAATTACTCTCTACCCCTTTTATCCTCAACATGCTCACTATTTGTTCAACTCAAGTTCAGTCAACTATATGTCAAATGAGACTTTGTAGGTGAGTATGAACCTTGACAACATAGTAATTATTTAATATCAATGAATTATATATTAAATTATATTAATTTCAATTAATAAAATTGAAACACACTCCTAAATTATATTCATTTTACTTTTGACACCTAGGACTGAGTTCAACTTTTGATGAATGGTTGTAGGTGAATGTTCTCCACAATGTATAGACTGTAGATGCATATTAGACCTTGAAACTTATTTTAATAAAACTTAATCTGATGTATTACATGATAAAATGGGTATATTTCATACCATAATATATTATAAATATGTAATTTTTCTCTGCTTGCTCCATGTGGTGCTAAAATAGACTTGACAATCCAAATATGTAGATCTTAATGAAGAAAATTAGTGTTTTTAAGAAAATTTTAAGGCTTTCAATCTCCAGTTTCCACTCACCTTCCAACTTCCATTATTATCAAAATTATTCTCAATATTATCAACTGTCAACCTCACCTATTTATATTCCTTGGGACATCTTAGAATCATGTTAAAAAAGATCTATGAAAAACCCTTGGACCTTTATTTTGCATTTTTAAGGATTGTGTCTCTGAATACAGTCAACTCATGCTAGAAGGTGTTTTGTGATTTCACCTTTTCCATTGACACTCTTGGATGAGTATATAATAATTTACCAATTACATTCTAGGGTTGAAAATGAGTTTCATCATACTTTAAATTTTCAACACAAATACCTCTATCCTCTATTTAGACCACATGTAAGTGGATGTTTTGGATGTATATAATGAAATAGGTATGGACAACATGAAACCTCCCATACAAGTGAATTATGTATTCTTCCATTAAGCACATTAATTCACACCAAACCATTCTAAGAAGTTTGAAAATATGTACACCTCTTCATACATTTGCGTGACATGAATAAGGACCTGTAGGTGTGCATAAGTGTGTTTTATGCAAGAAAGACATTGACTTAGGTAAAAAAATGTGAAGGAAAGGCTCAAAAATATCTCAAATTCATTTTTAAAATTTTAATTTAGTGATTCCCATTAAGTAAAATTTTAAACCTTCTTATAAAACCTCTATTCAATGTGGTATTCAATTTTTCAAACACCTGATATAAATGAAACAGGGGTAACAAGTGATTGTGGTATGGAACACGGCTTACAAACCATGGAAATTGTTTTGGAGGATGAAGTTACAAGGTGAGAATAAATAGTAGGACCTATACAAAAAAGTATATGTAACTAACACAACCTTCTATGACCATTTTCAAAGTATGAAATTTTAAAAATAGTGAAAATAGGCTTATGATCACACATAAGACCAGCCTACAAAATTATAATGAATTTGCACATCAAAATACCTAAAAACATGAAAAAATCATGGGATATGTGAGGAGACATGGCCAATCTTGTGAATAAAATATTAACAACTAGTTTGTACGGATCTATTCAAACCAAGATAAAATCGATAGGTTGCATAGATTAGTAGGAAGTTTTAGAATTTGAACTTCAAATGGATGGTTAATAAAGCATGGTTCAAAAAACTCAAACTTATTTCTATTAAAATGGATCTCCTTGATTTTAATATCACCTCCCAAAATCATTTGACTTTAAACCGCTTGAGCTGACCATACCAAGTAAAAACTTGAGTGTTAGTTTAATCTATCAAGAAGGAAAAAAATGTAGCAAAATGGTTTTGGGCCAAATAATGGCACTTTAAAAGAAAATAAAGTATGGAAATTAGTGTGGGGGAGATGAAGAGACACTTTTAACCATTTTTCAAGTGTCACACCTCCCAATAAGGTCATACAAGTGCCATTTGCTTCCATTTTTTAGGATAATTAACCTTTTTATGAACAACCTACAATATTTTTAGTTATGTCAATTTTATAAGACTTATAGGGACACATGGGGAATTACATCATGTTTTAACCCTTGAACATTTCCTAGGAAACCCATAAAAATAATTAAATACACTATTTTAACTCCTCAAATGACCCAAAAATGATAAATAGACCTAGAAACTAATTGACCAAATCTAGTACAACATTAATTGACATCAAATGACCTATAAAACACCTCATGACAATACATTATACCCCTTTATAGGTCTAAAAATCAATTTTTTTACTAGGGATAGCATAATTTTACCTAAAATCAAATTTGGTCAATAGAAACCTTGGAATCAAAGATTATAGTATTTGTAGGATCCTTTCTTACTTATATATTTTTGATAGCTTATTTAGATATGGATTTAGCCGTAACTATTTATATGACTATTATCACATAGTATTTCACCTATCTTGGTCTTATATCTTGTTATGCAATTTCCTAATGATATAATATAAAAACCTCCAAAGTTGTGGGATCTTGTAAATTTGAGGTTAATCTTTAGAAGAGGCTGGATTCCTTTCACTAAATATGATACAACTGAGAAAATATCAGTTTTGTGTAAATTTTGAACTATAGTGCTTTTGATCCCAACTAGGGTTTTGATTGGGAAAAGGGTTAAAATTTATGAAAAATGAAAATGGTGATTTCACCAAATATTTTAGTGGATTTTAATGTTTGCTACATGAACACAATAGAGCATAAAATTATATTGAATTTGTTTGAGCATAAAATTATAGAAATGAGAAACCAAAGGTAATATTACCTATTTTCACAAAACGGAAAAGGTTTTTCTATTTTAATCAAATAATATTTTCATAAGGGTAAAAGTACCATAAACAAATTTATTGTGACTGAAAATAAAAGACAAGGCTTCTAAAAATACTTAAACAACTTGCTTACACATAAATCTCTTAAAAACCAGAAAGGAAAATCTTCAGTTTATTTCATTCCAAAGGTTACAGCTTGTAGTAAATACATTCAAAATGTTTAAAATATCACTAGTAGAAAAAAAAAATAGATTGGGCCATAGGGTCTACCCATTTTTATAAAAAGTTTCTCCAAGATGAAATGTAGTTGACAAAACTAAAATGCCCTGTTCAAGAAGATCATGTAAATATGAAACCCTTATGTAAAAGAGGTGAGTTATTATATTTTTGTCATCCTAGACTGGTGAAAGGGATGGTAATGTGACATGCACGAGCTGGGCTTGATCTTTATCATATCATGGCATGGTATGGCATGGCTGGAAATGCAACAACTCCATATAATGCTTCTTTATCTAGTAGTGGCTGAAAATAACTTCCTCATGTAAAAATAGGTGCCCAAAATAGAACTAGACCCTTCAAAATAAAAAATAATGTTGAAAATAGTTCAATTTATTTTTCCATACAAAAACCCCAACTTGTAAAAACATAAGTGATATTTTTACAAATTTTTAAGTCTTTATCACTTTTGCCAAAATGAACCATTTAATTTTCACTTCATGATTTTACACTTTTATCAATTCATATTTGTTAAAATGGAAAGTGACATTTTCACTTTCACTTTTTGCAACTTTCACATATCAAAAATCTAAAGTGTAAAATATGTTTTTCTCTTTCTCAAAAAGAATTATAAAAATATAGTTGTACCTTTGCAATGAAATTACAACTTATAATGTTTTGAAATGAAATTGCAAATGATAACATGAAATTTGAAAACATTTAATGGAGAGGAAAAATTAATCAATGTCTAGAACTTCTTTAGCTTTCTTGTCATTCTTAGCCTACATTTTATCAGTGTATGCATCAATGGCTTTGGAATTTTCCTATATTTTGCATCCATCACATAAGATTATATATTATAAGCTACACAATCTACTTGGACATTGGATAGTTCTCTCCTTCATATTTATTGATCTATTCCTTCAATATTTTCCTTCTGTCTCTAATTATTTCAAATGATCCATTTATTAATATAATAAACTTATAGCCATTGGATTTGAAATTATTTTCCTTAAGAGGCATGGAGACCGAAGTTATTACTTGTGTGAAAAATCAATTGTGAAAGCTGGCAAAATCTGTAGGTGTTTGGATTAGTACAAAGTTCTCATAGAAGTGAAAGGTGTTAAAATCAGGTGAAAGTTCCCATTAAAGTAGAAGTTATGAGAAGCAGGAGGAAGTTACCATGGAAGTGGAAGGTGTGGGAAGTAGGTGAAATTTCCCATAAAATTAGAAGGTGTAGGAAGGAGGTGAAAGTTCTTAAGGAAGTGGAAGGTGAGAGAAGTAGGTGAAAGTTCTCATAGAAGTGGAAGGCACTAGAAGTAGGTACAAAATGGAAGGTGTGGGAATTAGGTGAAATTTCCCATAGAAGTGAAAGGTGTAGGAAATAGGTGAAAGTTATCATGAAAGTGGAAGGTGTATGAAATAGGTGAAAGTTCCCATGTAAGTGGAAGGTGAGGGAAGCAGGTGAAAGTTCTTATGGAAGTGGAAGGTGTGAGTACCAAATGAAAGTTCCCATGGAAGTGGAAGGTATGAGAACTAGGTGAAAATTCTTGTAGAAGTGGAAGGTGTGTTTTGTGTGATATGGAGAAATTTTACAAAAGTGCAAATTATATCCAAAGTTCTAGATTCTACTATTCAACAGGGAAGGATGGGTTTTTGGTGGTTTAGCAAATTTTATAAAAAAATAAAGGTGGTCTCCCTTAGGGCATTGATATGATGACATTTTTGGTTAAAAAATATGAACTTTTTTGGTAACCTCTATAGTATGATTTCTTACTAATCACTTTCAATCTAGTAGCCTTCTAGAACATTTAGTATGAGACATATCAATCTATTTTGAAAACAAACACCTGTTACAATTTCTTAATAACAACTCTAAATCTAAAAATTCCCTCTCAAAAATAAAAGATGTGTCAAGTACTTATTGGAAGCATATAAGGCTACAAAGTCTTATTGAAAGAATAAAACTACTATATAGAACTTAACAAGGGTCACTATTCAAACCTCCAAGATTGAATACTTTGAAAAATTTAGAACTCTAGTTAATAATGACACCACTATTTTGTTCAAGCTAGATAAAAATCATTTTTCTTAAAATGAAACATACCTCATCATATTTGAATCATCCTTTTATTTTGAAGACACAAATAAAATACACCCTTTTAGATGTATGGTATTGTTTTTCATTCTTGATTTGTATACTGTAGAGTAAAATACTCTACATTTTATTTGTTGAGTTTTAGTTGTGCACTCCAAGTTTTGTCCCTACGTGTTTCAATTTTGAGGCAGTGAAGTCTTTGACATAGAGCGTGGGTGCGAGTTTCATTTTTTCCTAAATTTTGTCTAAGTATCAAAGTCGAGCATAAGCTACCAAGTGTCACTAGTTGTGACACATTTTATAATTTATATAAGTTATGCAAAATGTGCCACATGTCCCGTTATAACTCAGTGGAGTACGATAAGTATCAGCATCCATGTTCCAAGTTTCTTATGATTTTTAAAAGCTTCTTTCAATAAGATTTTCTCAGTGTGCACAGAGGATGCGAAGTGGAAACTACAGAAGGTTTCAATATGTTTTTCTAAAAGTAGCAAAAGTGGCCACGTGTCCCTAGCTAAAGCTCAATAGAAGTTGCCAAGTGTCAATATCCACAGTTTCTTCATTTTGTTTCATTATTAAGTAAAGACTATGGTGGGCCCTAGGTTTTGTTTCTAAAGATAGCATAAGCTACCAAGTGTCACCATCCATGTTAATCTAAAATGAGTCCCGAATGTTTCTATATTATAGCTAAGTTCAGTGGAGACTACCACGTGTCACCTTCTGTAGGACTCTCAAAAAGTATCTAAAAGATTCTATAGACAAGTAGAAGTTGACATGTATCATTTGTTAAAGGTACGTAGAAAGTGACACCTATCACCATTCCCCTTTTGAAGCTTCTCGATCAAGAAGTGTTGTGGGTCCTATTTTCTTTAAGTTGATAAAGTTTTAGAGCAGTGGACTATGACATATGTCAAAGTCAGAGCACTCCTAATACAAAGACATAGTAAATATTATAATGCAGTGAAAAGTGTCGTGTGTTCTTTGTAAGTGCCGTGGAAGCTACCAAGTGTCATTTTCTAGTGCCTCTTAAATAATGAGATAGTTTTTAAGTGAGGCAAGTGGAAGCCACCAAGTGTCCTTGCATGTTTCATAGTGAAAAGTGTCACATGTATCTAATTCATCCAATGAACTTATAGGGAGACTAAACATTTTAGATTTAGAAAATATCTTCTGTTAAACACTTCCAGTTAAGTTCCAATTCAATTAGGATATTGGGATTTGATTGTTTAGGAGACTAAATATTTCAGATCCAAAGAATATCTTTTGTTAAACACTTCTACTTTAGTTAGAGTTCAGTTAGACCATTGGGTTGAGAACATGCAGGCAATCTAGAGCTTATCCGATGCTATAAATATGGGTGCAAAGATCATCAGAAAGGATGATCAAAAGATAGAGAGAATTTTTTGTGAGAGATTGTTATCAAGAAGTTTTATACTTTCTTTCTATGGCCAGGAATATCATTTGCCTTTGTTATATTTTATTGAGTTATAAAGTTTGTATAATTGTGCATGTACCTATGCCTTTTATGTGATTGGAAAAGTAACAAGAAGACTGAATTTTGTACCTTTGTTGATATTTTTTGTGTTATTGCAAAAATAGTCTAAGTTGTGAGATTTTGATTATATTTTTTTATCTTTTACATTGATCATGCATTATTTTCTCTTTAATGTAATTGAATCCTAAATATAGCTTCACTATGCTTAGTATTAAGGATCGAATTAAACTCAGGCACATCTCCATAGTTAAGTTCTCCTTCATTGCATTGGTGATTTCCATTTAATTTCTATCCCTTTTCTCACAATACATCTAAGATAAAGAAGAGCTACCTTCTTTAAAATATGGAGGTCATTTCAAGTCATAAGTCCCACATTCCTAAAACTTCCCATTATTGGTGTTGGAAACAATGCAATTCTAAGCATCAATCATTTTTTGGCATACCCGGTGGGACAATCTTGAAGTTTCTTTCAAGACCGTATGAACCAGAGAGCTACAAGGAGTCAGAGCTGTGGACCAGTAAAAAGATATTAATTTGTTGTAAATCCAGTTATTCTTTTACCACCATTGATAACTAATCCAAGAAGAATTGTCAATCAATTTATAGTAATACCAAGAGAAAACATGGGAGCACCTATATGCCCAAGGAATTATGCAAGCTGGAACACTGGCAGTCCTCTAATTCTCCAAGTACCACTAGCCACTTGGGATCCTATTCTAGTAAATGCCCTAAAAGCTCTACCCAAATTCAATGGAAAAGATTTCAAAACACCTTCAGAACATCTACAGGATGTGTCTGATGTCTGTGTAATAAATGTGGTCACATAGTAGAATGTGGCTATAAGATTGTTAGCAGCTTCTTTTAAAGGGAAGGCTCTAGAATGGTACAGATATTTGATTCCAAATACAATATCTACATGGGATCAGCTTGGAGATATTTTCTTTGAAAGATTTGAAGAAAAGGGTGATAAATCTTCTTTATTGCAACAATTGATTACTATCAAAAGGGCACCAAAAGAAGCAATGACAAATTTCAATTCAAGATTTCAAAAGACTTGGGAAAGAATTCTTGCTACAACAATACCATTACCAGTTATGGCTATCGTATTTTAACTTAAAGCCTTAATTTTAAATATATTAGTAATGATTCAGTCACTTGGAGGTTAGACTCTGCCAGAAACCTATGACTATGCAGTTAGAGCTGAAAATAACTTAATAGATGCTAGAAAGTTGCCCCCAAGGCCTCCCATGCCCATGTTTGTAGAGATTACCGTACCTTTGCCTCAAGAAACCCCTAATTACATAGCCCCACCTATGTCTATGTATACATTTCCTCAACACCCTACTAAAGAACTTGCCCCTGTCCAGTCATCTGAGATGGATGATGTCAAGAACATCTTAAGGACATTTTCTAATGAGATAATTAACCTTAAAAGACATCAAAATCCTTATCCTAGACCCCAATATCAAGTCTATCAAGGAAATAGATTTCCACCATAGCCAACCCAGTATCAGGGTTCTCAAAGGTAAACTAACCCTTAGCTAGCAAACCAATTAGTTGCAGTCCCTATACCCTCATAGACTGTTCCCCCTAATCTAAATAGAGAGATCGTTCAAGGGTAGAATAATTATGTAGATGTCATCAATTCCTAGTGTTTCCCTTGTAATAATGCTCATATGTCTAGAGATTGTCCCATGGGTAATCTACAGCAAAAGATAGCATAATAAAGAAGAATGGATGGACAATTTTCAAGTACTTTTGACACTCAAGACTACCAATCCTCTGGTATGCGAAATTCAGTCCTGATGACTAAGATACAAGGGATGTCCTTACAACAAGAAGAAGAAATAGCCCCTGAACATGCTTTGTTTTCATGGGTTGAAGATGAAGAATCAGTGTTCTTAAATGAATCTTCTACTTCCAAGATGCTAGTAGTACAATTAGATTACTACTCGAGAGCTAAGAGAAGGATGATGAAACAACCTAAAGTCACAAATAATGAAGTCATGTGGAATCCTCCATTTCAAGGTCATCAAAACATAGCTTCTAGACAAGAAATACCTCAGCTAGTGTAGAACCAAGTAATTCCTAGAAAAGTTCAAGAAAAATCAAGGTACCCTTATTATCTAAGAACCCAAACTCTAGGACCGATGAATGTGGTGGATCGTCTGAAGAAGACCGCAACACATGTGTCAATATGGGACATATTAGCTATTCTTGAACAAAAGACACTATTACAAGAAGCTCTACAAGGATAAGGAGTGACTAAACATACTATCACAAAAGAAGGACCTATTGATAAATAAAAGCTTAAAGACACAGTTCCTCTATAGACAATAGCCCTTTTGAACAATACACCAAAGGTAAGTAGATCCAAACTAGAGCCCTTCTTTTTGACTTTGATAGTTGGAAAGAAACTATTGAATAATGCAATGATAGACTCAGGGACCAATACTATAGTAATGTCTAAGCAAATAACAAATGCTTTAAAAATAAAGTATGAGCTACCTACTGGAGGACTTATGTAGCTAGATGGCAAATTGGTGCAAATAATAGGGAAAATTAAATAACTCCCATTGAAATTTTATACTTGCCCCAATATAATTGTCAATCAAGATGTGGTAGTCATAGATATACCCCATGTATTTGGCCTATATTTATCTAGAGAGTTCATAGCCAAGATATGAGGATATATGTCACTAGATTGGTGTCACCTCATCTTAAGAACCAAATATGGTTCAAAAATGAAAATACTATCTGAGCCACTATCTAAAGATCACATCACCAATGAACCAACCCCATAATTAGAGGTAGCTCATGCTATGCTGAATAAGGAAGAAAAGGTCTTTGTTGAGGAGTTAGGTGACTGGATTGAACATGACCAAGAAGAGGAAAATAACCATTTGTTAGCTATGATGCAAAGTGACCCATATAGAAATTATGACTCTACTAGTGTGGGCACTTATGTCATATTTGATGAAGATCATGAAATACAAAATGTTTTAAGGGAAGAAATGCCAAAGACTCAAGAATCTGAAAAGGACTTAGAAATTTGGACCTTAAATTTTGATGGGGCTAGAAGGAAAAATGGTGCTGGAGAAAGAATTTATTTTGTTGCTCCAAATGTTGAGAAAAATTTAAGAGCTATTTGTTTCAAACTTGCCTGTACTAATAATGATGTTGAATATGAATCCTTAGTACATGGGCTCTTGTTAGCCAAGAAAAAGGGAGTAAAGAATATAATAGTAAAAGGAGATTTAGAACTAGTGGTGAAACAAATCAGAGAAAAGGCAATAGCCAAAAATGTAAGGATGAGATCCTATAGACACAAAATTTGGGACTTAATAGAAGATTTTAAAGCTTTCAATATTGAAGTAGTTCCTAGAACCCAAAATTTTGAAGCTGATAGGATGGCACAAATTGGCTCACAGTTTGATCTAGCAACTGGTCTATTAGTCAACAATGAGTCAGTTGAAGTTATAGTAAGGCCAACTATCCCAGGTAATGATCAAAATTGGCAAGTATTTGAAAATGATTCGTAGGTACTCTCATTTTTGCAACAGTTAGGGGGATTTGCTGATCAATTACAACCCAAAATTGAAGAAGCATATAGAGACCAAGTTATTCAATTAAAGACCAATAAGCTTCCCAAAGGCTTGATCACTTTAGAAAACCTATTTGATCCAGAAGATGTAAGCCTAGAGAAGAAAAGGTTTCATGCAAATAAAGCAGATTATTCTGAGATAGAAGTGAGTGAAGGGAGAAAGCTAAAGATTGGAAATTTTGAAAATCTAGAGGAAAGGGAAAGACTAATTAACTTGTGTAAAAGGTATGATAGAGTAATATCCTAGACCTATGAAGACCTTCATGGATATAACAAAGACATCATTCAACACATAATAGAACTGACTAAAGGATATAAGATAGTCAGATAAAAGTAGAGGCCAGTGAATCCAATGATTGAACCTCTAATGGTGGATGAGTTGCAAAAACTCTTAGATACTAAAATAATTTTTCCAATTAAACACTCAATTTGGGTATCCAATCTAGTACCAGTTAGGAAAAAAAACTGTGACATAAGGCTCTGTGTGGATTTCAGAGACCTAAATAAAGCATCTATAAAAGATCACTATCCCCTATGCTCTAGAAACAAATTTTATAGACTGTGGCTAGATTAGAGAGATTTTCCTTACTTGATGGTTTCTCTGGATACAATCAAATTTGGTTGGCTGATGAAAACCAACACAAGACTGCATTTACTACCAAATGGGGAATGTTTACATATGTCAAAATGCCATTTGGCCTGTCAAATGATGGAGCCACTTTTCAAAGAGATATGGATGTAGCATTTGGGTAAATCATAAATAAAATCATCCTGATTTGTCTTGATGATCTCACTATTTTTTCCAAGAATGTTGTTGATCATTTTGATCATCTAGAATCTATTTTTAA
The DNA here is from genome assembly GCA_037957365.1 of Torreya grandis. Classification (NCBI taxonomy): domain Eukaryota; kingdom Viridiplantae; phylum Streptophyta; class Pinopsida; order Cupressales; family Taxaceae; genus Torreya; species Torreya grandis. The sequence continues at coordinate 2,341,751 of JARHVA010002210.1, forward strand.
GAAGCGTCAAGAATTTTAAATATCCCTAAATCCCAAAAAGTGTATCTTTGCAATACCTCAAGGCAAACTATTGGGACATATAGTATCTAAATAAGGAGTCTCTATAGATCCAGAGAGAGTTGCAGCCATAATGAACTTGCCCATGCCAGTAAATAAGAAAGTAGTTCAGTCCTTTTTGGGGAAGATTAATTTTGTCAATTGGTTCATATCAGACTTCGCAGGCCTAGTGAGACTAGTAACACTTTTCTTGAAGAAAGACCTATGTTCAAGTGGACTATAGAAGGAAGACAAGATTTTGAAGAGGTCAAGAAAAAAATTTCAATAGCCCCAGTCCTTAGTAACCCAGAGTTTTCTATGTCTTTTATAATTTATGTTTATGGAGGAGAGTTTAATGTTGCTGCTGTCCTAACATAGAAAGATGATCAACAAGAGGGAGAACACCCAATAGCCTTTTTCTCAAGGACTCTTAGGGAGTATGAAACTAGATACAACTTTGTGGAGAAAAATGCATATGGTGACAGGAAGTAAGATTCTGATACTTATGGCTCATCCTAGTGTTAGAAAATACATTATGGAAAGTGAAATTACTAAAAAGAGAGAAAATTGGATAACAAATATCCTTGAGTATGATGTAGAGGTCAGACCCACTAAGTTGGTTAGAGGTAGGGAGTTGTGCCAATACATGACTCAAGATATGTAAAAGATGATGCCTGAAGAAATAAAAAATGAAAGTGTATTGTGGACACAAGAAGTTGATTAGAATAGTTGGGTCTCAAATAGGATCCATTTTATGAAACCTGGGAATTTCCCAAAAGAGCTCTCTCAAGACAAGAGGAGATAATATAGGTAGCAAGGGGTCCATTTTGTTTTAGTTGACCATGTTCTTTTTAGAAGAAATATTGATGGCATGCTTTTAAGATGCGTAGAGAAAGATGAGGCTAAGAAAATACTACATGAAATGCACCATGGAGTCTCAGGTGGACATTTTTCTACAAATACCATAGCTATAAAGATAACTCAGGCAGGTTATTTCTAGCCCACTTTATTTATAGACTGTTATCAACTGGTCAAAAGTGTCAATCTTGTCAATATTATGTGGGGATGAGAAGGAATGCAACAATGTCCCTTAGTCCTATAATTGTTGAAGAACCCTTTGTTCAATGGGGTCTTTATTTCATTGGAATGATCAATCTAGTGTCGAGTATGGGGTAAGAATGTATTCTAAATACCATAGATTATTTCACCAGATGGAGTGAGGTAGTGCCACTCAAAGAAGCAATAGAAAATGTGATCCTAGACTTTCTAGGAAGTATCACTACTCGCTTTAGGCCTCCTCGTACCATAATTTTAGATAATGTTAAAGCATTTTTAGGGTCTAAAGTATCTAATTTTGCACTAAATCATGGAATCTATCTAAAAACTTCCTTGAATTATTACCCTTAGGTTAATGGTTTGGTAAAATCAACCAACAAGAACTTGATTAGACTTATTAAGAGAATAGGGGCTGATCATCACAAAGAGTGGCATGAAGTGCTTAATATAGCACTGTGGGCTGATAGAATTATGCCTAAGCAAGTGATAAAAATGTCCCCATATGAATTGGTATATGGTAAGCCTATTATAATGCCCCTAAGCTTGGAGATTCTTGTTCTCTAGTTATTAAAACAGATTGAAATTGAGGAAAATGGCTTCATGTAGGTTAGACTTGTTGAACTCTTGAAAGTTCAAGAAAAGAGGGATACAACACATGAGTCATTAATAAATCATCAAAAAAAATCAAATATTTCTTCAATAAAAGGACTTCAAACCCCCATTTTGATGTAGGCTCAGTTGTTTTGAAATGGGATGCAAGAGCTGCCAAGCCGGGTCAACACACTAAATTTGAAGCATTGTGGAGTGGCCCCTATAAGATTCATGCATGTAAATAGAAAAATTATTTTGAGCTCAAAACAATGGAGGGTGAACCTAAAGAAATTCCTTTGAATGGGATCTACCTGAAACATTTGATTTAAGTTGTGTCTTTAATGTATTATAGTTAGATAGTTTCCCTTTCCTTGTTGCTTTGTTTTCCCATTTTTCTTTCCCACCCTTTCTTTTAAATAAGTGTTCTTTAAACACGTGGCCATGGCCCAGAGCTTTTTTAAATTTTTTTGAAAACTCTTGATGCATTAAATCTCTCTCAAATATCCAAAATTCCCCAAGTTACCTTTAGGCAACCATTTCATGACGTGTTTGACTCACTGTCCCATAAAGATTTAATAAGATTTAGTAACAGTTATCTAGTTTTAATGCCATTTTTTAGACTTTTTGGGTCATTAAATACCATATAACAAGAGTTAAAGCTTAAAAGTGTCTCAAACATTCTTGCATCTACTTGAAAATCCTTGTTATCTACAAATTTCAATTCATAGCAAAACCTACTTAGCGAGAATGATTTTCATGTTGCAAAACTCCATCCCTATTACATAAGTTCATTGTTTCCAAGTGTAGATATAGATATGGAGGAGGCACAATCTTCACAACAAGGGTCTAGGATTTATGAATCCATTGATAAGCTTCTCATAAGCAAATCATATGCTTCATCCCCTGTACAACCCTTCAAGACCTATCTGTGGACTAGAGTCCCTGAAGTTGGTTATGCAAATGAACCAACAAAGGTGAAAGATTTTGTAGATGGAATCATGGACCTAATCCTTTTAAAGTCTAGCAAAGCTCATCAAGAAAGGGAACATTAAAGATGTATTTAGAGGGCCAAGGCTGGATAATATGAAACATTTTCAATGAGGATATGGACTTCCCAAATGGCATAATTCATTGTCCCAAGTGTGCATATGTGCCCTGGCTTGGTCAAAATATGTGCCAAATTGTTTCATGCACCCTCTAATACCATATAATAAGGTCAATTAATGGTGAAAATTATACCAAAGGCCATCAAGGACATGTTGGCCCTATATCATGATAAGATAACCATGTTTCCCACCATTGCCAAAATGCAAAAAATGTGGGAAAACGTCAATAATCAATTGAGGTTTCTAAGATGAGAGTTGCAATTAGGGGAATATGATACCACTATGTCAGTGCTACCAATAAGAAGGGCACAATCTGCATAGGCCAGTCAAGAAGCACTTTCCATGATGGCATTCATTTTTGGAATGAAATAAGATATAATTATTTGTGAAGAACAAATGGCCATTCTCTTCAGGTTAAAACCAGCTCACCCATTTTAAATCTAAAGGGGTTTTTAGGTATTCTTCTTATCTATTTCATATCATGTTGTATCAAAACTCTGGCATATTCTCCCAATACATGCATCTAAATATGTATGACCCAAGCTTTGGTCATAATAGGACCATTCCTATGTCTGCATGGACACATATCTTGTCTAAAACAAGTGACCCATATGAATTTTGGGAACTTTTTGTTGCCCCTATTTTTTATCACCTAAGCCCAGAGCCTGTTGAACATAGATTAACCCCAAGTGTCAGAGGCCTTATGACAAATTGCACTATTACTTGTGATTACTTTTTTGGGTCTCATCATACTATTATTAGAGTCTATGATTTTAATGGAGAACCAGTGTTACTACCTAAGATTTTGACCCTTAGGTTAGCATTCTTAGAAGTGACCTAAAAAGTGTTTGTGGTGGATAATGAATATGGCACTAGGAAGAATAAGAAGAAAATGTATGATATTCAATGGGTAATGAACAACATGGCCCTTGAAGTCAAAGATGTTGAGCACATGTTGCTAAGAAAGCTAGCTTTCCTAGGTTTATTTCTGATTGAAGATAAATGGGGATATGACCCAAGCAATTTCATAACCTCATGGGTCAAGAATAACAAGGTTTCCACTAGAATTATGCATGAGGGCCGTCCTTTTTAGAAAAATAGAAGAAACCCTTAGGAAGATATTCCTAATTGGTATGTGTAATTGATGGATTTGCCCCTTTAGGAAGCTAGGCCATGGGAAATTTTTTATGTTAAGCAAAAAGATTTTGATCCTAAAATTAGAATGAATTCTACTTTAAGAAAGGCATGTAAGAACAAAGACTGGAAATCTGAGAAAATAAAAGCCTATTGGAAGTATAGGTAGGAGATTTGTGAGACAACTCACTCTTTTGGAAATGTAGAGTTAGATGAGAAATGGAAGGAAATATGGGATGAATGTCATATGTCTCTTGTCTCTATGCTTGATACAAGCAAACTACAGACACAAGGTGGAGAGTCAGAAGCTAGAGCAAAATCTACTCATACGGTGCAGGCCCTAGGACTAACCTCATCTATAGTCACTGTAACTATTTGGCCCCAATCTCTCAGTGCCATTATAAAAAAAAGAGTGTGGTATCCTCACCACTCAACTTCCCCATTAGTATCAGCTTTTGGGGTTCCCAGTTTTGTATAATCACCACTAGCAGTGGTGGTAAACATTGAAGAGAAGGAAGCACATCCAGAAGAAGAAATGCCAAGGAAACATAAGAGGCTAAAGCTTCAGCCTAATTCAGAGGAGGAGGTAGAGCCCTCATAGCACCAACCAAAATGTACATCAATTTCTCCTTAGGTATGTTTTGTTTCTCCTTCTTCTTCTCAGTCTCACTCTTCTTCTATAGAGGTGACAATCCCATCTGGCCAAATAATATCCCCTGCCACCTTTGTTGTGCCCATTTCTCATTTTGCCCTACCTACTAATACTCAAGCCACATCACTGCCTCATTTTTCCCCTTCTATCCCAAAGAGAGTACCTCCTCAGATTCCCCCTAGCCAACATTTGGATATTCCCTATGGCTTGCCACAGGCTTATCCTTTTGCGGGTGGGCACATTGCCTCTCCCTCTACCTTCCAAACTCAAGCAGACACTGCTAAGAAGGCTAAGGAAGCCCTAGATGGAGAAAAAGAGGATGAAAGATAATAAATCCCTAGCTACACCACATATGAGGTCAAAATTTGACCCAATCTAGTAGCAAATAATGGTGACCCATTTGTCACGTAATGTAGTCAAGCCAAATGAGTAGATGCCGCTTGAAGATTATAAAATGAATATAATGGCTATGGAAATGTCACTTTTCAGACCACAATATAGGGTTCAGCTATTAAATGAATCCACTTCTACCATAGCTAATGATTATTTGAAAGTATCAAAGAAGCTATAGAAGATGGAGGTTGATTTACCTCAAGAGAAAGCAAATTGTAGCAGTTTGACTATAGAAATCAAAATCAAGAATAATGAAATAGAGAGTCTCAACAAATAGTTGCAAGATAATATTTCTTTTCAGACTCACCATGATATTCAGACCCAAAATGATTCTTTGAAATAAGAACTAAGATAGGAGAAAGCCACAGTGACAACTTTAAGGCAGGAAAAGGCAACATTACAAGAAAAATGTGAAGAAAACTTGCAATAGGTCACTCAATTCTAGTAGAAGCTACTAAATGAGTAGAATAATACCGTTTCCATATAGGCCCAACTTCAAATTGAGAAACAAATAACTAAATAATTAACACTTGAGTTGGCTAATAGGCCAAAGAATGTAGGAGTTTTTAATCTGGTCAGGGAGCTTTATGCATCAATATGGAAAAGAATCTCTGAGGAGATTATTCGGCTCACATCCTCTCTAACCTTTCTGCTAAATGCATAGAAATTATGTGAAAAGGTAGAGACTTCAGTTGAAGAAACTATGTCCACTATCTCTTTGAGAGTGTTTGATTCTCAAATGCTACAACAAAAGCTATATGATGCAACTGATGGAATGTTATCAGCAGTAGGGATTAGTGACATAATGATTACTGTAAAAAGGGTGAATGAAGTTCTCAATTGCAACTCCACAATAATTAATTACAAAGAGCTTCTAGATGTGGTGAAAGAGGGAATCAAATACATGAAGCAACATATCAAATATTTGGTGTAATTGGGTCTTCCCTCCCCTTTTCCTGATAGAAACACTATGTTGATGGTTGATGAGATTAAACCTTTATTATTAGCCAGGCAAAATTATTAGTTAGTTTTATAGAATTTAACAAATGATTCATCAGTGTCAGAAGTGGAAGCTGTCTTGATTCCCATGTCCCATCTTGAATTTTAATTGAAGGCTGTAGTTCATAATTTGTAAAGTTTTTCACACAAGGACATCATCAACCTTGATTTAGCCTTCCACAAATTGTAAAATAAGCAAGGATTATCTAATGCTGAGTGGTCTATTTATCAAATGGCCTTACTAAAGTTGTGATTTTTGTCACATTTTATCATGTAGGAGATTATGGATTCTTTTTTGAGTAGGCTCAAAAAATCCTCAGGGTCACCAAAAACTGTAGAGTAAAATTACATTTTATTTTTTGAGTTTCAATTATGCGCTCCAAGTTTTGTCCCTATGTGTTTCAATTTTGAGGCAGTGAAGTTTTTGACATAGAGTGTGGGCACAAGTTTCATTTTTGACTAAATTTTGTCTAAGTATCAAAGTCGAGTGGAAGCTGCCAAGTGTCATCATTCAGGGCACATTTTATAATTTCTATAAGTTGCGTGAAATGTGCCATGTGTCCTGTTATAACTCAATAGAGTGCGACAAGTATCAGCATCTGCATTTCAAGTTTCTTATGAGTTTCAAAAGCTTCTTTTGATAATATTTTCTTAGTGTGTGTGGAGGACACCAAGTGGTAACTACGAAAGGTTTCAATATGTTTTTCTAAAAGCAACAGAAGCTGCCACGTGTCCCTAGCTAAAGCTTAGTAGAAGCTGCCAAGTGTCAACATCTGTAGTTTCTTCATTTTGTTTCATTATTCAGTAAAGACTATGGTGGGCCCCAAGTTTTATTTCTAAAGTCAACAGAAGCCACCAAGTGTCACCATCTATGTGAATCTAAAATGAGTCCTGAATGTTTCTATAGTGTAGCTAAAGATTAGTAGAGATTTCCATGTGCCACCTTCTGTAAGACTCTCAAAAAGTATCTAAAAGCTTTTATAGATAAGTAGAAGCTGACACATATCATTTGTTAAAGATACACAAAAAGTGACACCTGTTCCCATTCCCCTTTTGAAGTACTCAGGAAAGAAGTATTGTGGGTCCTATTTTCTATAAGTTTATAAAGTTTTAGAGTAGTGGACTATGATAGATGTCAAAGTTGGAGCACTCCTGATACAATGACATAGTAAAGAGTATAATGTAGTAGAAAGTGTCGTGTGTTTTTTGTAAGTGTCGTGGAAGCTACCAGGTGTCATTTTTTGGTGCCTCTTAAATAATGAGATGGTTTTCAAGTGAGGCAAGCAGAAGTTGGCAAGTGTCCTCACCTACTTCATAGTGAAAAGTGTCATGTGTATCTAATTTAGCCAATGAACTTGTAGGGAGAATAAAAATTTCTAGTTAAGTTCTAGTTTTGTTAGGCCATTGGGATTTGATCGTGCAGGAGACTAAATGTTTCAGATCCAAAGAATATCTTTTGTTAAACACTTCCAATTCAGTTAGAGTTCAGTTAGACCATTGGATTAGGAACATGTAGGCAATATAGAACTAATCCGATGCTATAAATATGGTTGCAGAGATCATCAAAAAGGATGATCAAAAGATAGATAAATTTTTCTACAAGAGATTGTTATCAAGAAGTTTTAGACTTTTTTACTATGGCCTGTAATATCATTTGCCTTTGTTCTATTTTCTTGAGTTAGAAAGTTTGTATAACTGTGCATGTATATGTGCATTTTATGTGATTAGAAAATTAATAAAAATATTGAGTCTTGTGCCTTTGTTTATATTTTATATGTTACTACAAAAATAGTCTAAGTTGTGAGCCTTTGATTCTATTGTTTTCATCTTTTACGTTGATCATGCATTATTTGATCTTTAATGTAATTGAATCCTAAATATAGTTTCACTGTGCTTAGTATTAAGGATCAAATTAAACTCAGGTGCATTGCCATAGTTAAGTTTTCTTTCATTGCATTGGTGCTTTCCATTTAATTTCTATCCCTTTTCTCACAATACATTTGAGATAAAGAAGAGCCAGCTTCTTTAAAATCTGGAGGTCATTTTAGGTTGCAAGTCCCACATTCCTGAAACTTCCCATATTGGTGTTGGAAATAGAACAATTCTAAGCATCAACATATGCCATGATTCAAAATGTTCCCCAATGGATGAGTTTCTTGTTTAGCCTAGAATCTAATAGGATAACCTATTATTGAGGAGAAACTTAGGAGCCAATTGTTGTACTTACATCACGAGAGTTATAACTTTTAGAATTTTACAACTTGGTTTCCCTTATTTTTAGAATACCCACTGAGGATCTCTTGCCATATTTGTTCTTCATGAGGGTTTAAATCTCCATCTTCTGCATCATCCTTGAGTGTAGTCATAAAATTATCCAAATCATCATATTTAACTAGCTACCCCAAACCTTTTATTTTTTACTTTACCTCAAAATCTACCAAGAATTCCTCAATGATACCATCCTATTGTGCCATGATTTCTTGAGAACTAACCTTGGGTTATTTTATTTCATTGAAATGTTCAAATTAGGCATCAAACATGGAATGAAAACAACAATCTTTAGTCTTAGATATGTAAGGCTCATGTGAAAGGCTACCAACCTCCTCATTCTCTTGGTAGAATGGAAGAGAATAAAAAGTATTAACCAATGAAGTGGAAAAAACTTATTCAAGAGTTAACCTTTAGATTAAAGGAGTAATCTCAAAACTTGGAAAAGTTGGTTTATCTTCTGCAACTACTTCATCTTCTTGAGCAATAACCTTGATATGGTTTGGCATTTTGAAATATGGGTGTTTGGTCCAAGAAGGCTTCCATGGTTGAGGGACAAGTGGTTATCTTTTCATTTATATAGATTTATGCTTTACTAATCACCATATCATGTGATCCATTTCTTGTCTTGCAAATAGATAAGTTTGTTGATCATGGGGTTTACCACATGGGAAACACCAACGAGACTTTAGGAAGTGATTGGGAGTAAGCCTAACATTATGAGGATGATGATATCTAAATATAATAGGGATATTTATTACAATAAAAACATCATCTTCAATCTGATATGGGTATTAGGAGGGCACACAAAACATAGTCTGAAGGTTTGGCTACATATAACTTATAGGTAAAGCTGAAGGTAAGGTATCAAGCCTGAAAAGGGCCATAATAAATAAAAAATTTATAGATAAATCATTAAGGTATATGTATAAATTTAAGATATATGGTTCTTAAACTAATGTATTATCTAGGTGATTATAATAAAATGTGAAATCAAGAAGTCACCAATTTTCTTAATTTTTAAGAATATGAAGGACTAGTGCTACTAAAACCAGTTGATTATTCTTCTTGGATTCACCATAGTATTTGAAAAAAAAAATACTTTCAAGGATAAAATCACCAAATAAAATACCAATTCCTTAGTACATGATGAAGTTTATCCGACCAAGGTGCCAAAAACTATTATCACATAGGATTGCACCTATCTTGATATGGTAGTTTGTTGTGCAATTACCTAATGATATAATAAAAAAACTTCCAAAGCCATGGGACATTAATAATTTGTGTTTAATCTTTAGAGGATGATAACTTATTTTAACTAAATCTTATGCAAATGATAAGATATTAGTTTTCTGTAAATTTTGCTTTCTAGTGATTTTGATCTAAACTAGCTTTTTAACTAGGAAAAGGGTTAAAATTTATGGAAACTTAAAATGGTCATTGCACAAAATATTTTATTGGATTTTAATGCTTGTTTGATTATCACAATAGAGAGAAAAATTATATTGAATTTATTTAAGCATGGACTTATACAAATGAGAAATTAAAAGCAATATTAGCTATTTTTTACAAAAGGGAAAAGTTTCTTTACTTTTATCAAATAATATTTTCAAAAGGGTAAAAATACCACAAACAAATTTATTGTGACTAAAAATAAAAGACAAGGCTTAAAAAAGTACTTAAACAACTTTCTTAGATAGAAATATTTTTAAAAACAAGAAAGACAAATATTTAGTTTATTTTGCTCTAAAGGTTACAACTTGTAGTAAATACATTCAAAATACAAAAATATCACTAGCAATAAAAAGATAGATTGGGCCACAGGGTCTGCCCATTTTTATACATTTTTTTTGCAAGATGACATGTAGTTGAAAAAACTTAAATGCCCATTCAAATAATATCATGGAAATCTAAAATCCTTATGAAAAAGAGGAAAGGTATTCTATTTTTAGCATCCTGGAGTGGTGGAACATCTGAAAATGTGACATGTATGAGATGGGCATGATATTTGGCATAGAATGGAATGGTATGGCATGTAACTATTGGATCTCCACACAATGCTTCTTCATCTAGTATTGGCTTAAAATAGGTTCCTCATGCAAATGAAGCACCCAAAATAGAACTATACTCTTCAAAATAAAAGATAACTTTGAAAATAATTTAATTTACTTTTCCATGCAAAAACCCCAACTTTCAAAAAATATAAGTGATACTTTTACAACTTTTTAAGTCTTTATCACTTTTTCCAAAATAAACCATGCAATTTGCACTTCATGATTTTACACTTTTATCAGTTCATATTTGTTAAAATGGATAGTGCAATTTACACTTGTGCTTTTTGCAACTTTCACATTATCAAAAATCTAAAGTGTAAATTATATTTTTTCTCTTTCTCAAAAAGAGTTAGAAAAATATAGATGTACCTTTGCAATGAAATTACAACTTATAATGTTTTGAAATGAAATTAAAAATGACAATATAACATCTAAAAACATTTAATGGAAAGGAAATATTAATCAATATCTAGAACTTCTTCAAATTTATTATCATTCTTGGATTGAAATTTCACATTATATGCATCAAAGGCTTTGAAAATTTCTTGTATTCATTTTGCATCCAACCCATAAGATTGAATATTAAAAGTTGCAAAATCTGCTTGGACATCAAATAAATTTCTCCTTCATATTTATTGATCTGTTCCTTCAAGATTTTCCTTCCATCTCTAATTATTTCATAGCGATTCAATTATTGTTGTAATAACCTGATTGCTCTTGGATTTGAACTTCATTTCCTTAGGAGGTATGGATACTAAAGTTATTACTTTTGAAAAACCAATTATGAAATTTGGTAGGATTTTTAGGTGTTTGGAGTAGTTAAAAGTTCCCACAGAAGTGGAAAGTGTTAGAAGCAAGTGAAAGTTCCCATAAAAGTGGAAGGTGTGAGAAGTAGGTGATATTTCCCACAAAAGTGTAAGGTGTTCAAAGTAGGTGAAATTTACCACATAAGTGGAAGGTGTGATAATTAGACAAAATTTCTTGTAGAAGTGGAAGGTGTTGGACTTACATGAAAGTTCTAATAGAAGTGAAAGTTGCAGGAAGTAGATGAAAGTTACCATAAAAGTGGATGGTGTGTTTTTCAATATCCAGAGCAATTTTACACAAGTGTAAATTATATCCAAAGTTTTGAATTCCATAGTTTAAAAGGGAAGGTTGGGTTTTTTGTGGTTGAGGTAATTTTCTAAAAATTAAAGGGGGTATCCCTTAGGGTATCAATATGATGATATTTTTGCGCCAAAAATATCAAGAATGACCATCAAAACTATGAATTTATATTTATTTTTAGTTCTCTTTGTTTTATTTTCAAGGTAGGTAACTTCCTTGTGACCAAACTTTGGATAAGTATAGAATATGTCTATTCCATTTCATACATTATTTATTATGAAAAAGTGGAATACCTTGATTGTAAATAATTAGATATTATGAGGGTATTATATTAGGATATATATATATATGCATAATTTGGTTGCTAAAAGTCTTTATCTTGACCTGGTGACATGATCCAGAATAATCAATTGGCTTATGGATTTGGTGATATTAAGAATGATTTAATCCTCTCATAATTACATATGGATGCTAGGTATATTAACTCAAACAGGTGTTTCAAATAAAATTTCTCTATTTAGATTTATATCTTGTTTCCATTGTTTTAGGTAGAGATTCAACTTCCCAAGAAATAATGGACCCTTGATTAGAACCTTATTGTGATCTTATATAATGGATAAGGTGATAAGGAAAAATTTCATTGACATGGATTCCATCTCCACTTACCATTTTATATTCCACTTTTGGCTTGACCATTCCTTCAATGAGTCAATATATGGCCTATTTCCTTGAAATTTTCCTACTAGAGATAGATCTAGCTTCCTATTAGTTGTATCAAGCAAATAATTGGGGAATCTGAGGCATACCTTGTTGTTAAAAAACATGAAGTCCAATTTTGAGGTGGAACCTTCCTAAAATTGATACATTTTACCAATCAATTTTTCTACCCATGATATCATGTTAGGTCGATGAGGGTCTTTAGTTTTATCCTCCATTTTATCCATAGGTTCTTGTGGGGATTATAGAAGTTGTATTGTTTCATTAAGTGAAATTAACATATTATTAGTCCCCATATAGATAGAATTTAGTAGGCCATCAATGTTTTAGTCATAAATATGAAGTTACTATACATGATCTAAATTCAAACTTTCCCTATTCAGACTATTACGTCTTCTCTCATTTCCTTCCACTCGAATTTCCTTCTACTCTCATTTCCTTATATTGTAATTTTAAATTTTTATTCAATTGAAAATATTTCTTAAAAATAAACTAAATTTACCATGAAGATTTAGTCTTATGTGTTTTCAATAGAACATAAATATTTGATCTACTTTATTTTAAAAATAGACATTTTCATTTCATGTAACTGAATCGATGAAACTAAAAATGTCGATCCCATTAAAAACTACCAAAACAAGAATTGGGTCTACATTATTCAAAATTTGTCATTGGCCCTACTTGGACATTTATTTATCCAAAATAGTTATCTTCAAATCATACTACCTTTCATGAGTGGTATCTTATAGAATATATTTTTATATGGCCTGGTCAAAGTCAAGTGAATTTATCATTTGACATAGACATCCATTTACCAACATTCATGAAGAAATAAAAGACATTTCAATTGTCTTAGTAAACCATCCTAAAATAATGTGAATATATGACTAGCCTTTTTAATCACACAATGGATATGGATTTACCTCTTAAATTTACAATCACTTACATGATCCCTAACTATATCCTTCTCCTTATGAATGACCCTCCTCTATTTATTATAGTCAAGATTGATTATGTTTGTATACACATAATATTTTTCACTTATATAATTTAATTACACTTTATCTTAAAATAACCTATCAATATTTAATATCCTTAAGTATGCACCTTAAAAGGTGTACTAGGAAAGGGGTGGGTAGGAGTTTAGTGTTTTATAAGATATGTTTATATCTATATACCATTATTTCTTATAGTTTAACTTTCTTATATTTGGTTTCTTACTTACCTCCTTATATACTACCTCATCTATCTATATTAATACCCATATTTGTACATGTAGTATTTTTGACACATGTGCCCTCCATAATATATCAGCTTGATCAATGTAGTTCTGATTGTGTCAGCTTAACTTTTACAAAGTATTTCATCATAGATGGAATATTTTTATGTCATTCAACTGATTTAAAACTATATAGTGATGGGTTGATGAAATTAACATAAATTTTAGGGTGGTTGTGGGTTATTAATCACTATATATATGTGTCACTCTTTCGTTCCAATGATCATATATTACAATCATAACACTTAGCTATGGTTATCACAAAACTATATTTGACTAGAGGCCTTGGAAACCTCTCCTTTCTCATTATGTGATAAGACATCCCTTAGGATAGGTATAGTGGATCCATTATTGGCCATGACCCAAATATAAATGTATTTCCATGAAGACAATTAAGTTTATCACCTTATTCAATATTGAATATTATTAAGTAGGATAAGTTATAGATATTTCTAGTTTCAATTGCATACAAACTGGGGAACCTGATGTGAATTTAACCCTTGCATATTTTTTACTTTTCTATATAAACAAATGGGTTTACTATGTCAACCTAGTTTATAACTTTATGGCTAGGTTTTCATACTCGATTGACCTTATAGACATAGTTCATTTCTATGCATAGGTTTTAGAACTTTGTCAAGCCTGTCGACTAGATTTTACACTCTATATGTATCTTTTCAAACCTTTTTGAGCCTATCGACCTAGTTTAGCACTCGATTTATAGGTTTTTTAACTTTATCAAGATTTTCAACCTATTTTGGCTCTTTGTGTGTAGGTTTTTAACTAGGTCAAGTTGGTTGACTTAATTCTATTTTTTATGTATAAGATTGCAACATTTTAAGGAAAAACTACTAAATCGATGTGGGTGATCTTGTTCCATCTTCTATCTTCACTCTTACCAACTTGGTAATTTAATTATATTAATTATCATTTTTGTTTCTCAATAAAATAAATAAATACTTAAAAATCTTATTCTATTTTTTTCTATTTTCTTAGTTTTGTCACAACTATATACATAATCAACCATGTTGAACTAGTCAACCTAGTTTATTTTTTAATTTTTTTAGATTCAACTAGATCGATATGGTCAAAATAGTTTATTTTGGTCGTTATCTTAGACTATTAATTTTCTTACCATAATTTAACTAGATTTACTTAGTTAAATCCATAGGACCTGACCAACCTAATACAATTCCATCTTACATTTTCCCCAAAAATGGACTTGATCTATTTGGTTGACTCTATAGGCTCTGACCAACTTAGTTAAGTTGGTGGCCAACCTAGTTTGTTTTACCTCTATTTTTAGACAAAATTCTATAGGTGACTCAACTAGTTTAGTAGGTGGCTAACCTAGTTTGTTTCACCTTTATTTTCATACCCAATTTAAAATATTTTCAACCTAGTTCATTAGACTAATAATTTCATAATTATGTCTTTTTTTAATTTTATTAATAGGTAAGAATGCTACATATTCAATGATTTATATCAGAACCTCACTTATATTATCACTTCAAATGAAACTATTGAAGTCCTACCTTCATATCTTCCTCATCCCAAACCAATTACTACATAATGTAATATAGTTGGTTTTACTCACCCTGGTCCTCATCCTACTACCTATGTTGGAAATATTTCACCCAAAAATCCCTTCCCTATTACCAATATATGGAATGATTCTCCTATGGACACTAACATTTTGTCTCCTACCACTAGAAATCATAATATTCCCATTGATACAACCCTAATTTTTTATCAAATGTTTCAATAAATTAATTTTATACAAACATCTAACAATTACCAAATGATGAAAATGTAATCTCATATATTAAAAATGATTAGTCAACCACATGAAGTCATCATGACTCAACCAAATCAAAATTTTGTTCCTCTTCCTCTTAGATATGTAAATGGGAATATCATATCTAAATCTCCTTTACATAAACAAATTAGTCAACATATTAAAAAATAAACTTTATCTCCATTCATTGTATGCATATATATTGAAATTTTTTTTGCAACTATTAGTTACGATGTGACTAAGGACCCTGCTATCTTTATTAAATATTTTGGTAATATCTATAAAGAATGTCTCAAGACTAACACATTTGATACTAAAAATAATATATAAAAAACCTTTATTGTTGATGCACTTAAATTGTATAATAAAATTCCTATGCATTCCATGACACAACTAGAGGATTTAGTCAATGTTATAGTGAAGGAAATCGAACATAATAACCTTACTAAAAATTACCTTAGCCATTTAATTAATGATAATCAATTTCCTAACAAATTTGAACACATTTTCATCAAATGATAAAATTATCCAACTCATTAAGTAGACCATAACATGAATGATGATAATCTTTTAAAATTATTTTTTTACCACTATTAAAGTTCCTCTTCAATACATAATTTGTATGTTTTTACCTAAAAAATTAGAATAATATTTAGACCAAGAGAAAAATTAAGATTATATTATTAATAAATTTTAATCACCTGAAGTTACTATTAAGTAATATTTTAAATCATTTTATCATAAATTTTATTCTTATAATCCTCTCAATGATAAAAAGGAGCATCTAATTCAACCCATTTTATCCCAACTAACCCTGCCTAGATTCTAGAAGATCTTAAGAAGAAATTTACACCCTCTAAGCCCATTATATTTTATAATTCAAAACCTCCTCTAAAAGGGTACAATATAGATAAGTGTTTTTTGGGGCATGATATGATAGGTCATTCCCATAATAAATTTTAGAATCTTCACTATTTTCTTATTTCTCCCTTGCATAGTCCAAATTTCATTCTTGATATTATTACACAACAATGTTATCAATATTATCTTCAAGATTCACAAGCCCAATGTAAATAATCACTATCACACAAACATAACCCACCTAATGATCAAAAATAATCACCCCATATATTTACCTCATCCACTAATGTTGTCCAAATATTAGTTGATCATTCTTCCTCCACCAATAAGAAAAGGATAGATAACATAAACAAATTCAAATGGGCGGTTATATTTATCAAACCTCAACTCTTAGGTCACATGAACCCAAGGATAACCTAGATCACATACTTACTCCAAAACACATCATAAATGGTCATTCTCTACCTTATAGACCTATTCATACCTATACTACACATTCTATATCAGTTTGAACATCCTCAAAATCTAATATACCAACACCTTTACCCATATTAAACTTCATAAAGAATACCAATGTAATTTATTATAATTATTCAATTTAACCTAAATCCATACCACATCTTGGGTCATATTGCGATGCCCATCCACATGTAACTTTAGAATTTGGAGTCACTTGCAATTCCCATCCCTACATAAAATTACCTTTATGGTATTTTGTTATGCTTTATATTACTCTACATTGAATAATAACCATTAAATTCAACTTCAAGAAACCTTTAGAGACACATAGGCTTGTATTTCACATTCTCATATTTGATATGGAAGTTAGAATATATTTTTCTTCTTATTTATGCCTTATGGTTCATTATTTTTGTGCCTTTTATTTCATTTAGTATCATTTTACGTGCACCATTACTTCCTTTGGGCTCTTTGGTTTTATTTAATTTTACTTAAAACCATTTCTTCCTTTGGAATCCTTGGTTTTATCTTATTTCACTTACCCCATTGTTTTCTTCTTGGTTCTTTGGTTTTATTACATTTTTATTTTGGCCTTTGTTTCCATTTTGGTTATTATATATATGTTTCATTATTATAATTTATTACATTTTTATGTAATTCTTTTCCTTGGTATCTTTATGATTACTTGACCCATTTTTTATTTCCCCCTTTCTTGTGATGACCATTTATTTTCCCTCTCTTTTTGGGATGACTAGTAATCTCATTTTGTGCTTGTGTTAGATACCTTTTAGGTTAGTATTATTTCTCAAGTGACATGACTATCATATCATAGCCCTATACATTTCATATAATTATTTGACTTCATTATGATTAGTCATGAGCATATACATCATTGTATCACTTATTACATTGGTGGATTGATCACGATCCCCATATTTACATTATTTCCTTTCATTTGAGGCACACATAAGTCAATTTTTAGATTGCACACTTACTTGTGGGAAAGTATAAGAATATTTAGACACCTTGGTCTTTAGTTAATTTTATCTAGTGACAATACATAAGATCTCATGTGCTAATTACTTATTTCACTCATGATTGGTTCTTTGAATCAGTGTGGAGGAGGAATAGAAAAATCCAAAAGAGTTAAAATCTAAATAGTAAAAGAAACAAAAGGAAATTATCAAAAGGGAAAGATAATTTAAAAGTAAGATCACATCAAAAGACATGATATATATTTGTCACATCTCCTACCTTATTTGAATTTTGAACTCTAAAATTTTCATCATTATATATCTAATGTCCATTGGGGCATGGCAAACTAGTATATTGGGGTAAGAGGTCTCATTATATAATATATTTATAATGCCACCTACTTTCTCACATGAGTACCTAATATTCATAATAGACCAATAGATCTATAAGGAGTCATAAAGAATGGGGAATGCATTATGGGAATGTAGGTCCATTTTAATTTTAGTGCATATAGCCTTCATGGGATGATATATGTAATTCAATTATTAGCCCAAATTTTGTGTTCATTATTCTAAGTGTCTCATGTCCTTGATGTCGATAGTTCTTAGCCTTTCCTACTTATCTAGTGTGTTTCGTTCTTTCTAAGAATGTTCATATCACCCATTTGGTGCTCAAATTTATTATTTACATCACATTATTAAAACTTTACCCTTGATGGATATTTACGTTCGCTAATCACATCCTTGATCACATCTACCTACTTATGCCTTTTGGATTATAGTTTTTGACTTACATTGCAATACCTCATATAGGACTAGGTTTTTCTCATAAAAACCCCTTCATATTATCTTACCACACTATCACATTGTTATACTAATCATGTCATTAGTTGGTTGTGTTTCCTTACATCATATCTTAGAACAAGCAAAAAGTTTGAGTTGTCATCCTTTATATCCTATTGAATTTTTATTTATCCATCATTTTTTGTGTGATTCTTATGGACTTCACTTATATTACATAGGACATTTAACATTATTAAATGTTTTTATTAATGTATAGCTTAACATGATTTTATTACATCTTGGTTTATATTATAATTTTTTAGTCATTTATTCTTTATTCTTTATTTATTTGACATGTTTGTTTTACATATTTACATTATTTTCATTTTCAATCATCTATGTTTGATTCAACATTCTTATATTACATGAGGTTACCTTTTAGTTACTTACATATATTTGTTAGATTTATCTTGCATTAAAATTTCATTTATTTACAATGTTTTAAATGTTTCCCAACATGATTTAGTATGTTATTACATATGTACCAAATGAGGAGGCACCATGTTGCTGAGTGTTAGAGTGGATAGCCCTTAGACCTATTAGAGATGTTAGAGCCTAGGAGATCCCAACCAAATGAGGAGGTGACACATCATTATGTTTCAGAGTGACCAATCCCTAGACCTATCAATGATGTTTGATCTTAACCATGTTAGAAAGTGTCAGAATGGCCATTCCTCAGACCTATAAGAGTTGTCAAAGATCAGATGAATGAAGAGGCACCAAATTTCTATGTTTAAGAGTGGTTAGTCCATAGACCTACTAGAGATGTTAAAACCCATGATAACCTGACCAAATTAATAGGCACCATGTCATCAAGTGTCAAAGTGGCTATTCCCTAGACCTATCAAATAATTAAAATACTAAGAGAGCTCAACTAAATGAGGAGGTGATACATCACTTAGTATTGGAGTGGCTAGTCCATACACCTAATAGATATTTTAGAGCCTTGGAGAGCCCATTTGAATGAGGAATTACCATGTCACTGAGTGTTAGAGTATCTAGTACCAAAAGTTTCAGAGATGTTAGAGCCTAAGAAGGCCAACCTAAATTAGGAAGTGCCACAACCCCCATTTAGTGGATGAAATAGAAGCCACTTAAGGCCCCATGAAGGTCTAAATAAGGTATAAATGAGTTTAGATAATCAATCAATATATGTCACATGTCATTAAGTGAAACATCACCCTTCTTAAGGGAATTATTCCAATTAAAAATATGTGTTTAGGTGCCAAACTTTAGAAAGAAGATAAATGAGGAGATGACACATGTCAGAAGATGGGAACTGATTGAGAATCCTTTAATAGATGTGACTAGATGTCTATCATGCATTTAGAATTAAAAATAGGAAGCTAAGACTAATTGGATGACTTTAAAACATCCCATTTCCATTTTTATATCCAATTGATGGTGGATGATCATGGACTCTAAACTTAAATCCTTATTTAAAATTAAAGAGATAAAATATAACTAAAAACTCAAATTTGAATTTGTAGCATATCATCCACAAAACTCCATTAATATAGGGGGATGTATGCATGTGTTTATAAAATCCTAAGGGAAGATCACTAATAATTATGACTATTACCTTTGAGAACAATCTAACTCATAACTTTCTAATTATCAAATACCACTCCTATATTTAGTTCCTTCTATGCTAGAAAACTACCTATTACCCCTTTGTCCTACTACAATGGTTGTATCCACCTCAAACCCAATGCATGAAACTAATTAATAGGATACCACATTCTTGGTTGGCTTGAGAAAATTCAAGAAGTAGAATGAATTATTCAAAGTGAATGAGGAAGTGCCCAAGTATTTAGGCTTAGACAATGACCCACAAGTATAGCTTAAACATTTCGTCTGATCCTAAAAAAGTAGAATTTATAGAACCACTGCTAGGCTAGAGGAATTCCCCTACACAAACTTATTAGGAAACTTCTTATATAACACCATCTATTTGTAGGTCATAATCCATGACTAGGTGTGTTCACCTAACTCTCAACATTAGACTATCAATATCTCTGAGAATGCCTTCAAGGTGTAGTACTCCCTCCTAGATTACACTTTCTCCTATGATGTGGTGGAATTGATTATATGGATGGGAACTTAAAAAACATATGACATCCTCCATGACTGAACTAAGAACCCAGATGTTAAATGGGTTAACAAGGAGTAAATTAATTCATACATAATCTGTACCTTCTAAGAAAAATTCATAGTAGTTATGATCCTCGTAAAATGATTATTCAGGGCTCAAGATGAATTTCATTTCAATGAGATATGGGTTTATCTCTTTCATATGATCATCACATGCTCAAAATTTTGAGACATGGGAAGAATGATTAACTTTAAGTTATTCAATACCATCAATAATTCTTGAGTTGATAACAATTTCTACATGATGAACTACCTATTAGACATATTATATGGGACACTCTCCTTCAAGACTTTAAATTTTCCTATATGGGTTATGTGGGGATTAGTATTCCATGTAGTCATATACAAATTATATGGTCACCAGTTTCAAAACCACATAGATTACATATGCATACATTTTTGCCTAGTGGTTTACCTAATAATCAATTATTTTTAATTCCCTAGCTCTCTAAGTTAAATTACATCACTTCCATTAGGGACTACTATGTTTACTTGAATGACATTGTGATCTAGATTATGGGTTCCTTTATGGATCCCCTCTTCCTACCATAATTCATTCTATACCATCTAGTAGAATAAGAGATTATCTATCAACTAATGGAAGAAATATTTGACTTCTACGTAAAACATCAACAAAAGGCATTCTCACCATTTTTTTTACAATGAGGAACCATGTCTACAAGGACTTCCCTATAATTTAGAATATGGTATCATGGTAGGACTCCTTCACCTTGTAAAAAATAAAGATTTATCACTAAGACCCCAAGGGTATAATCAAATCCCACTTGGCATGGTATTAAACATACCTCAATTTGAACTATGATCATCAAATAGAGGATGATGATGATATATACCTAGATGCCATCAACAACAAAGAGGTATTATTATAGATCATGAAAAATAAGAATAAGAAAGGGAAGAAGGTTTATGTGGCATCATCTACACCTCATCCATATCCTTTTGATTTTGTACAAGATCCAACTCTTAAAGATCTTGTTATTTCTAAAAGGATCTTATAAGTCATTCCACCATCATATCCTCTTTGTGTCTTGGCTCATATTGCACCTCATCTAGTTGGTCCTCATTTTATACCTCTACCTCTACCTCCTTTATCATCTATAATATTCTAGACATGATAGATACATACCTAAGATATTTGGTGCTAGGTATCCTAGGCACATCTAGCATAACAACAAACACCTTTACCCTAGGGTACCCAAACTTTAAGGTTTTATGTGGCTAGTATCTCAAGGGTAATTATAAAGGGAGGATTATAGTATGAACTCATCAAATTTTCCCCTCTCACACCTCTATCTTATTAGGTTTCACTTCTACCCCTCACTCATGTCACTTTCCAACTCTTAGTCATGACACCCACCTATTTTTATTTGCTTCCACAAGACCCCAATTGATGCATCAGATTTTACCCATTGCATACCCATCCATCATCTTCCAAAGTAACATTGGACTTGTTCCTCCTAATCATTCTTGCCTATTTATTCCCCTTTGCTCCATCTATTTCATTACTTGAATTATTCTCAGTTCTTTCCTTGGGTATGCCTTTATCAATAAGCATAAATATAACTATATCATGAGTAGTACGAAGCCTCATAATGCCCACTTAAATTAAATTGGTACTTCCCTCAGTCAATACAAGTCCTATACCACCATTCCCTATGGTACGTATTGTCTTGGTCTATTTATATATAACATATGGAGTCAACCCTAGTAAGAGGTCAAAAAATAAGTAGAAGGAAACTCATACTCAAACTCTAAATCAAAGGATATATACTACAATTAAACCTCCTTTTTAGGCCTCAATAGTTCCTCTATCCATATTCATATCACCTTAACACCTTATTTCTTATATCCTTCCTTCTATTACCTAAGGCACCATAGGATTGGCCTTCGACCAACCCATCTCTTTCATTTTATTCAATGACCATTTTCTAATGGTAATTTACCTAGTGGAAGGCACATATGTTCCCATGGTCTTCCCCTTTCATAATTTTTCCATTTAATCCCATGCTCCATCTACTTATAGTACTTTAATTATTCACCCCATCCACTTCCTCCATCTCCTCTCCACCTCATTCTCTGCCCTTCACGACCATTTCAGTCACAACTCCTACACGTCCCACAACCTAGGGAATGGTTCCAAGGTCACAGTCACTAGATATGACTACCTAAGGTAACTTATAGGTGTGAAATACATCTTTTATTTAACCTCTATAATTATGAAGATGAAAATGACAGAGTTTTATCCAAGTGGGGAACCTAGTGGTTCGATAGACCCATCAAGATCTATTCTCCCTCACCAAGGGAAGAGTTCCATTAGGTAAGTGAGGATGACCAAGGACACACTATCCATTATTTGGTACACTTGTGATATGTCTAAAAATATCCTTAAGGACATGTATATCTATGTTCAAACCTTAGAATCCTAAGTGAAGAGTACTTTTCTTGTTTGGGTATTTCGACAAGTTAATGATGCCTTCTTACTACCTTTATTAGTTCTTATGAAAGTAGAAAAAAATATTGTTGATATTAATGTACTTATATAGTAGACCTAGGTCTACATGGAGAAGATTTTAGACATTGAAAAAAAGCATTGGATGATACAAGTGGTAATCAACAAAGGGATGTTCTTGGAGTTGAAGCTAATGTTGACCTCAAACTTGGGGTTGTATCAAACATACATTCCTAACATGAGGACCAATATGGAGGAATGTTTGGACATGGATATCACTAAAAATAGACCCTTATAAGATGGAAATAATAATATATTGATCTATTTTAAGGAGGTCAATATATTTTTTCTATTACACTTAGATGGAACTCTTCTTGATTGAGGGGAATTCAGAGTCCACCTAATTAAATTCAACTATTTCATGAGGGATAAGGCCATCAGATAAAACTAATAAGGGTTTGAGGTAGTGTTGGATCTATAAATTAAGTCTATGGTGAGAATAAACTAGGTCTCCAAGTTACAATCATCAATGGAAACACCCTTCCAAGTTTACTGAAGAGTAACAACTAAAGCTAAGATAATCTTCAAGGAACCCCTAATAAACCTTGCCAAGATGGACAAAGAGTTTGAATTTGAGGAAACCACATAGTAATATAAGGATGCTAGGTAAAATAATTTAGGATCCTAACCTTGTCAACCACATCTTCCTATCAATTAAGTGGTATGCCATAAATATTCTATGGGTTTAAAAGGATTTTCTTGTTTTAAATTTTAAATTATTGTTTTAGCTATAATGAGTGGCCATCATAGACCAGGATGGTATCCTAATGCTATTTTAAGGTGATCCCCATCCCTATCTATATAAGTAAAAACTTTATTGTAATATATAGTCAACTAAAATTTCTTGAAATTATTGTCAGATTACACCAAAGATTTCACCTTTTCCTTCATCTCTCTAGACTAGAAAGTCAATCTAGATCAATTATTGTTACATCACTTAATAATTTTAATGAATAAAAACTATATTTTTTTAATAGGATTTGTTCTATGTTTCAATAATCTTTCATCTCCATTCTTAAATAAAATAAAATTCTAGGTTATTTGGATTAATACTTTTTTATTTTATGTGCTTATCTATTATAATCATTATGTGAGTTCTCTCATTTACTTTTGTAGTGATGATAATTTTTGTGTTAATATAATAATTATCATATTGTGTTTATGTTTATTATAATATAATATCCTAGTACTCATTTTTAGTGAGATCTCATATTGAAGGCAGACTCTTGGTTCCCTCATAATCTTTCCATTGTATGTTGTTGGAGGTAAAACTTTAGTGAAACTTAGTCTATAATAGTATAAATGTGGTAGAGTCACATGGTTCAATGATCAACACATTGAATTCATTTCAAACTTGGAGAATCCCTTTTCTACCTTACCCTTCCCTCTTTTTTGTATTTTTTATTTGAAATTAAACTAATCTTTCCCCTTGTATTTAGAAACTAAAACCATAAGACTCAAGTTCTCATAACAATATTTAACCTGTGTATGAAATTTAGATTTAAATTTTAGTGGTTATAGTTAATCTCTTGGATACTATTCATTTAGACTCCATTTGTGAGGTCAAATACCTACAATCGTGACCTAATGATGTAGGTGCATCTAGTATACAAACATTATTTTTAGTTGTTAAAGACTGATAAGCTATTTAAGGGTCATAAATTATCCATTTTGTGATATAGGTGTGTGTGAAGGATCCTTTAGGGTCCATTTTTTTGTCTTTAGATTCATCATTAGTCATAAGGAGTGTGTTTTATATTAGCTTAGATTTTTCTCACCAAAAGTGATAACTTAAAGACTTGAAATTGTAAAGGACCTAGTGAGGGTTGTAAGTGGTATTTTAATTAGTATAAAAGATGCAAAATAAATAATGATTTAAGGGTCATAATATTATAATGGGATCTCAAAGAGATAATTTAGTTATGAGGTAGCCTAAGAATGTGATATGTAGTAACTACATATAAGTTTCATGTCATGAGAAAAAGGTGGTGGAATAATATTGATTATAACCACCAATAAACCAACATGGATGAAAAGGAAAATGGGAGTTTTATCATGAGGGTGGGAGAAAGGATAAAGCTTCAAAAATTAGAGAGAATAAACAAAGACAAGAAGTCTATGCACTCTCTAATAATATGTCAAAGTCTAAGATTGGATTGTATATGTAACAATTGATGGTTTATACAATAAATAAGAGTTATTTTGTTATGTTTTTTTCTTTTATGAAAATTACATGGATTTTTCTTGATAATATATTAATTTAAAATCCATGGAGGCTATGAATATATATCACTCTTGTGTGTGTTTTAGGTCTAATATAAGGAATGCAGGGTCACAGTAAAAAAATGGATGGTTAAAGTGGAATCTCAAGATTATTAAGGAAATAATTACCATTGAACATTAATTATTGAATATATTGGAGTAATATAGACCTTATTATTATTTATTATATGTTTTATAATGAAGAAACTAAGTAAAAGTTCAACTTTATCCTTAAAAGCCTGTTACACACTTGAGACAGTCAAGACTATTATGTGAGTTGATGTTTAATGAAGTATAGATTATAATTATGCTTGAGATGATGGTTTGTAAGTAAGAGTATTATTTATGTAATGATATATTATTTAGTTTTAATAAAATATAGATAACAATATCCAATGTATATTTCTCATGTAAGAAGGATCTCTGTTTGCAAAGTTAGAACTCTATTCTTACACAATGAGGGTCAAAGAAAGGAGTGTATGTGTTTAATAAAATGATTGGTTATTGATTTATTTGAATATTATTAAGAGTGGAAGGCAGAAAATTGTTATCAATATTATATTTGTAGACTGGGAACCTTTTTGAAGTCCAAATAGATCAATAAAACCATTACACATAGTCATAATGGAGTACATAACGTTTTGTGTTTTGTTATTTATAATCCTTAATAGGATTGAATCAGGTTCATTAGATATTTTTCAAGGTTTGAAAGGTTAGGAAAAACACTATAGATTCATTTTAATAGTTTTAAGTGGTTTCAAATCAAAGATATGGCATCTTAACCTCTCTTAGTCTGTATAGGCCTACCAAAATAAGAAACTATAGTTTTATATTTCAAATACCTATAGCTATTAAATGAATAAGTGAAATTTATTAAAATTTTATAATTTTTTAAATTCAATTCCATATAAAAATTACCAAGGTTTTGAGTTGGTCCCATGTTTGTACAGTATGAAACTAGCACTGTGGGTTTGTTTTAGGGCTAGAAGGCTTAATTGACTAGGTAGTTACAAAGAAAAGATTATATCCAAAAAGAGTTGGGTTATGAAACTTCATGAGAGGTAGAAAGATGATGGAAAGTTGCTAAATATGGGTTTATATATAATATATAATACTAACATAACATCCTAACTAAGGATATTTGATTAAAAAAAGGCTATAATCAAGTTGGTTAACTATTGAGTTTGAGGTGTGCAAGTGAATATTGAAGAGTGAGTGAGAGGTAAAAATAGGTGGATTCAACTGTGTTATTCTCAAGATAATTCATCCATGGTTGTATTTTATGTTCATGATATTAATAACAGGATTTGATGTTTATGCCTTAAGGATATGACTAGTGTGAAGCTAATGAGTGAGTGAATGAGAGGAGATGAGGAAAATGAACGAATTGTGATAAGTGGATGAATGAGATACTTATGAATGATATAAGGACATTTATAAATGTTTACAAAAGGTGATTAGTTAGTATGTCCATAGCATATGATGCTAATTATCTGAGTGAAAGATGAAATACTATTGTTGAAACTTGATCCTTGTGAAAAAAATAAAGCATTTAAAAGTTAAGACCAAAGACTGAAGATTTGAGCCAAGATAGGTGGAATTATGTGCTCTTATTATAACTTTATGCATCATTTGGTATTATATAAAGGTAATTTATTTGTTAATTTTTTTTTGAGTTAGTTATTAAAGATTGTTTGTTGGAGATTGATAAATAATGTTAAGAGGATTTCATGAAGTGAAATTATAGAGGTATTGTGGGAAAATAGTGTGAAGTAGGTATTTCCCATTGAGGTTAGTATAGATAAATATTATATTACTCAAGGGAGAAGATAAATCCACTAATTATAGTGTGAATGACTTGAAACTAGTTAAGAGAGATATATAGAAGATAGAGAGGAAAGAGCATTGAAGCTTAAGAGAGAGAAAAGGAAGACTCCAAGTGAGAGTAAAGAGAGATAAGATAATTCCTATACAAAGTAATAGATAAATAGAATAAGATCCAAGAGTGGTGTAAGAGGCAAGTATGCAATTTTTCTAAGATATAGGTTCAAGTAAGGACTAGAAAGTGAAGAAAAAGAGAGAAGACAAATGTAGAAGAATAAGTGAAAGATATGAGAGAAGAATTGGGGGAAATTTTTTAGAATATATATCTCATGGTGAATCTCATAAAATATCAAAAATTCCAATAGCTTGGTTGTAATGTAATGAATAAATTGAAGTGGCCAATAGAACTAATCATGAGAAAAAAGGCATAAGATGAATTCCTTGAGGAAAGAGAAGGACAAAGAGAGCATAAACCATAGAGGTATGAAGTATAAATATTTTATAAGAGAGAAACATGAAAGAGAAGTTGATAAAATAGTTCTCATTGAGGAAAACATGGAGAAACAAGTGCTAATAAAAGTACTTCAGAAATAAAGTCATGAGAAGAGGAAAACGTCTATTAAAGATGCATTCATGGAGACCATGTGTTCTATTATTTATTATTTTAACATTTAATTTGAGTGTGCGTATGTAGGTGTAAATCAAAGTTGGATGAAGGTCAAGAATGAGATCTTAAATTCTTTGAGAAATGGATCAGATACATCACCCATCAAGATGAATGAAGATTATAATGTAAGATAATTGGTTGTAGAAGACCACATGATGAATATTGAAGATTATTATAATGTCAAGTATTATATATAAGAAGCGTTTCATGATGCTTTGATAAGCACTACAACTGAAGAAAGAGTAGATGATTACAAGGAAGACATGAAATCAAGTCATGAAGATATGAGAGAGAAGATAACCATGCAAAAATCCTTCAATGAGGTAAATTAATGATTAGGACTTGAATTTTATTTTACATATGAGTATTAAGACGTTAATATTCATATTGGTAAATTCAAGAACAAAGTATAGCTATCAAAGAGAATACAAGTGCATCGGTATCTAGTGCATAAGTATCTCAAGGAATCAATTGGTGAGATGAAGAAGGTAAATCAAAAACAAGATAAAATTCAAGCCAAGCATACAAGTGAAAGATAAGAGAAAAAAAAGATAAAATAAGTAAAATGAAGATTACATCAAGTTAACATGATAGGCTATCAACCAAATAAGTATGAAAAAGGTGAGACAAGAAAACCATATTAGTACAAGAATATGCAAGGCATAAAATGGGTCATAAGAAGTACGGAAAGGGTGAATAAAGATAGTTTCATAGGTATACTCTAATAAATCATGAATATAGGATAAAATTTCAAGTCTACAAATTAAATAGAAGACATGGTAGAACCAATAAAGGACAAAAAGATAATGTTGTGGTTGAGTAGCTAAATGAGTAGACGAGATGATGAGTGTGAAGAGGATAATTATTCTAAAAACTTTATTTATAATGTTATTTTTTATGATGCATATGAAATTAATTCAAATATTTAATATTTTTATATATATAAATAATGGCATTAATGGACAAGCTTGGGAAAATTCAAGAGGAAGATGAAGCACCTCATAGAGTGCTTAAAAAGGTGATGTGAAACAAAAGGATGTTGATTTGACTCTCATGTGAGAGGGATTATGAGGATAGTTTATGGATAAATATGTCCAAGGAGATGAATATTAACTTATATGTTATATGAGATCATAAAATCATAATCAAAGGATGAGTTACAGCCCAAGAGATGGACAAAAATTGGTACAAGATGATGTAAGTAAGAAGACAAATTAAGTAAGACTGATTATGGAGTCTACTGAGTTTATCCTAGTAAAAGAATGGGTAGGCTAAACATGTTGATGAAATCAAGGAGAAGAGGGATTATCATAGTGAAACATAAGAATTCATGGAAGCAAAGCTATAAGTAAGCAACTAGAAAGTAAGTAATTGAATCATGAACAAGATAAAAAGGTAATATATTTGATAGATGAAGTTAAAACTAAGTTTTTTATTGATATTCATGATGATATTAAGACAATAATATGCCAAAAAATATTATACCATTATGAATGTGAATTGGTTAATAGGTTGTTCTTGCAAAATGAGTAAGGTTTGTTGATGACACATCAATAAATAGAGGTGTAATGAATAGGTAGAAAAATAGAGCCTTATTGAACAATTGAAAAACGTTGAGATTCCTATGAGGTCATTAGAGCACAAGGAAAAAGGAACCATCATTACCAATGGGAAAAGACAACAAAAAAATAACCAAGTGAGATCAATGAAGAAGGAAGACAAATATCAAGAAAAAGAATAAAGAGTGAGAACCATTTTTTACAAGAAAAGTGTGGTGAAGGACAAAATGAGTTAGAAAAGGTATAAAATGTAGAGAAAAAATATTTTTAGTAGGTGTTACACCTCATATAGATAAATGATTTATTTTCAAGGAGAATAAACAAAGCAAGGAAGCCAAAATACAAGAGTCTAATGAGGAGAAAGGAGCAAGAAAGGTGAGCATGGAAGATCCTCAAATAATGAGTTAGAAGTCAAGAAATAATAAGTTAGAAATAAATTTTGTCCCTCCTAGGGAGTATGATGTAGGAAAATCTACTACACAAACATCATTTTTTGTTACTAAAGACTCATAATCTAGTTAGGGTTCATAGATTATCCATTTTGGGGTATAGGTGTGTGTGAAGAATCCTTTAGGGTCCATCTATTATCTTTAGAGTCATCATGAGTCATAAGGAGTGTGTTTTGTATGAACTTAGAGTTTTCTCAAAAAAAGTGATAATTTGAATATTTGAAATTGTAAAGGACCTAATGAGGGTTGTAATTAGTATTTCTAGTGTAAAATATGTCAAATGAGTAAGTAATGTCCTAGGGGTTAGAAGATTCTAATAGGATATCAAATAGATAAGTTAATTATGAGGTATCTAAATAAGTGATATGCATTAACTATTATTTTAAGAACCATTGGAAATAATATGACTAATAGTGGGGGTAATCATTCTTCAAAACTTTTCATTCAATTACACTTAACTATTTATGAACCATCTTAACATTAATCTATAACTTAGCAATGATAAACAACAAAACATAAGAGCATGAAACATGCAAACATAACATCTATGTGGGAAACCCTCCTGGGGTAGAAAACCCATTGATGAAGTAAATGGACTACAATCCTATAAGACAAACATCAACATGTATTTGATCACCCACTCAACTTAGAGAACCAACCCAAATTTTTGAAACACTAACTTGAGAGTCTTTATCTAAACGTTGATTTAGTAAGGAACACCAACTCCTAATTTACTAATCACCCACTTGGCTTTAGCAAGATCCAACTTGCAAGGAGGATACAACCTCTTAGATGACTTAACACCAACTCAACCACCTTATATTTTGATCATCTTCATAAATATTTATTTTTTATATAATAGATGATGATATACCCTTTCTAATCTTCATGATTTTAAACCCTCTCAAACTAATCTTCAGAACTCTTCTCTCAAGTATCTCTCTTCATAGCCTGATTAGGTCTTCTAACCTTAACCCTCTCTTGAATATATTTTTTTAGATAATCATGATATCTATGCTAGTATACATAAAAAAAAATTGATTGAAAATGATTTGTTATTTTTTAATCATGTTCTTTCCTCATTCTCTACCACACTCTTATCATCCCCTCTTTTTATTCTCTAAGTACACCAAAATAGGCCTAAATGCCTTGCTTTTATAAAAGTCATTTGATCATTCCTTCTAGGTTAGCTACATATTCAAATCACTTATGTTTTCCATGAATAGGCTAAATCATAAAATAATAACATGTCTTATTCATGAATCAGTTACTATAATTGGTTTAGCCATGCATCAATTTGTCCTTACTCCTCTTTTAGGCTTATGGAGGACTAATATGTTTTCTCAAAAACACATTACCCTTTGATATCTTTAAAGCTTATAATAATTATTCATATGGTAGGAAAAAATCACAAACCACTCCAATATTCCTTATCCAAATTTAATTTAGGTTTAGAACACATTTTAGGTTGAACTATGACTTGAACCCTTCTTCAAATCATGTTTTATAAAAGGCCTGTGCATATACATAAACTCTGCCTTGAAGAACTAAAGTGTATACTCAATTTTTATAAATAATCATGGAAAAAAATATATATTTATAATAATCATGACATTAGGGTCATAAAAAACTTCATTTGATTATTCAACTTAGGGTAAACTTGATCAAACACATCTCTGTAAGATGTTCACTCAGAAACATCAATTAACTTCATAAAATAGTCAAAGAAACATGAACATTTGATACATGATTGATTATATTAAGGATATTTTAATTTATGAAAAATATCTTAAAACATATTCATATAAACATAAATAACTTAGATAATGATATATAATGACAACTATTGGTATTACAAACCAATCTTTTGACCTTCTCACTCATAGACTCAACTTAGCTAGCCTAGCCATTTTAGATTCAATGATTCAAAAACATACACCAGCTTATAATATTTTGAAAAACATGGATATATCATTCAATATCCCACAAAAAATAATAATGCATTTAAATACATCACTCTTTCATTAAAACACACAATGAAATCATCTTTCTTCTATCTAATTTCTTCACTATCTGTACCACATGGTATGTTTTATGACTAGTCAAATTTGATCACTAATTTTACACATCTAAGATATATAACCTATATAGAGTCATTCATGATCATAAAATACAAGTATTACACTTTGATATTCATCTACTTTTCAACATTGACTTGATCAATGATGTCTACTATTGTAAATCTTTGAAATACAAGTAGTTATCTATATGTTCTTCTTTCTCACCTAAAAAAACAATCAACTTGGAGAACCTAGGAGATTCGAATTCCACATCCAATCACTTATCTAATCATATAAAACCATTATAACCTCTTTTAAAAAAAAAATCAATATCATTTCGTTGTCAGGGTTTTATGTGGGTTTAAACTAAATTCAAGTCTTAACAATCATTCATAAAACTTAGCTCTTATTTCCAAAAAACAATGTCTATAAATTTGATATAGAACCCTCAATAATATATAATGAATAAATTAAGATCTCATGAATTTTTTTTACATGAAAAGAAGAATAGATAAAATCTTCTTGGGTAGACATCTCTTCATTCTATACACTCATGAAACATTCAAACACTTTTCAAGCCTTTTATGCGCAAAAATCAAATTAAAAATTTATAAACATACTTAAGACAAATTGAGTTACCTATATAAATTTTAATCTTCACACTCTAGACATACAAAATAATCCTATTATCTCATCTGTCCACCATCTCTCTTTATGTTTTGTAAGCCTTGACCTGCAAGTATTATTAAGCATTGTATCTGACCTTCTAACCACCCTATAGGATCTAGGTTGAAAATTTCCTATGTTTCAATACCTCTTGTGTATGCTAAATAAATATCATAGACTCACACTTCTTTGGAGATTCAACATAACATATTCAGAGCTTATTATAGATATCTAGAGCTAGATTTCAACATCTTCAAAGTTATATACACATATCTTCAAAGAAAATAGATATTTGGAGATGAAATTATACTCATCTACAAGGTATTAAATACCTTAGATATAACCTCAGACAATATCACTTATGATCAAACACTATCAAGTGTTTTTCAAAGCATTTTCAACTTCATAGAATAGTTGAAGCATATTTGGCACTGCTTGCATAGAACTTTGAAGCATATTGCTTCTTCTTCAAAGCTCACATATTTTATCTTTCCATAAAAAATATTATTTTATAAGGTCTAGATAAATCATTACAAGACAATTTACATTTTTTATACTAACCTCAAGGCTTACTTAACCAATTATTTTCATAACAACCTTTGATATCAACTACATTAGATTGATATCACTGAAAAAATAATGGATCCTAATTAGAACGTTTGACATCAATGACAACATTAAATATTAAATTTCAATGATCAAATATAATGCTCAAAAATATTTCCCTTAATCAATGACAATGTCCAACAATCTCCCCCTTTGTCATTGATGGAAAACATACTCAGAAAATAGTATCAACCTTGATGGCAATCATCTCTTAGACTTGGTTTTTACCTTTATTTCTCTCTTTATGATCTTTCTCCTTTTCTTAAATTTTTTGAACTTTCTCCCATCTTCTCATCCTTTTCTAAACTTTCATAATTTTCTCCCTTTTCTAATCTTTCTCCCCCTTTAATTTTTATGACAAATCATTTCCAAAACTATCATCTTTTTCAAAATGAACTCAAATTTCAAGATCATTTGAACATACATTAGGATTAGTCAACTTAATTTAAAATCTTCCCCACAAACCAAACATAGACCACTCTATTATTTATTAAGGATCATCTATAATTGATGAAATAAAACTCTTCTCCTCTTGTGAACTGATACTATTTCTCAAAGACACATAGTCTTCAGAAACTATAGAAACCACTATTATAAACTTCTTTATCAGATTACTCTCTTACCTAATTCATCAATAAATCTCAACAAATAAAGTCTATGAAGCATCATAGATAAATTCTCCCCTTAAATCTATTTATGCCAAAAGTAATCACTCTTTGACAAAGAACATAGAGCTACCAAGATCCCCCTTAGAGCATGCATATATTCTTTCAAATAACTTATAATCTCAGATTGCATACCTTTCTTAAAATAATTGAAGAAGATGCCAAAATATTTACCATACTTGATACCAACTGATCTTGACCAATACCAATTTAAAAAATAGGGACTCAACCTTTGTCTCCATAGATTAGGCTCAACTACTTATAATTATCATATTTCAAAATATTACATCTTATATGCCAAATGTTTTACATTCTATCTTTGAAGCATCTTTTGATTAAAAAATTCTCATTCTTCTACTGATAGAAGAATGTCTATATGAATCTTAATGGAGCCACTCCTTTCATAGGTTACTAAAAAAACATGAACTCAAGAGATTCTCAGATCTCCATATCTTTACTAGGAAGAATATTCTTTAGCATCCTTCTTTTCCTGACTGACTCTTTAGGATTGATATCATCATCAACCTTGTCAACCTTTTTCTTCTTTTATTTGACAACCTTGTCAACACATGTAGACAATAACTATTATTTATGATCCTTTAGTTCTTACTTCTACCCTATAGTATCAAACATACCACTTTGGTTTATAGGATGGTTAGATCTTACCTTGTCACCATTATTCTTCTTGGTTTCCTCTCCATTCTTCTTACTTTGATCAGTCATATGAGAATCAAGAGTTATATTGTCTCCTAACATATGGTATGAGCATCCATTTTTTAGAATCTTCTTCTTTATTATTTTTCTCCACCTTTACATTATCTACATGGTTTATCTTATTGATCCATTTCTGAATGGCATCACTATGAACCTTCTTGTCTTAACTAGTCTTCTTCATAAATTTATCAGGTTAAAATATTTCAATATGTTCTACATCATGAATGTAATAATAGACCACTCTATACACACCATTTCACTAATGATGACCATGATCTCCCTATGACCAATTTCTTATCCTTTCATAATTCTATGAGTATTTATTCATGAAGACTCTTCTACATTCTCTATCTCTATGACCAAACTAAATTTATGTAAAATAATAACCATTAAAATAATTAGCATACCTTGTCATAGTAGGCTGTTTGATAGGTATTTTGACCTTCATGTACTCAATAATATTATTTTGAACTTGAGGTGCCTTCTTTCAGTCTTTATTGAATCCAAGACCTATCTTGTCACTTGTATAATTTTGGCTACTCAAGATATATCTAGAGCCTCAATGTTCTTATCAAACTTCATAAAATTATTTACATTTATAGATAATTGATCCAACTCAGCTCTTAGTAATTTGACCTCAGTTTCATATCTATTATAGTCTTCTTATTTAACCTTCAGTCTTGATGTCATATTTTCATTATGGGTTTCAACTTGTTGGATGACCTCTTCATATTATTTAGAGCTGTTACATAGTCTTTCCTCAAACAATATAAATTTTCCTTTAGTCCTAAACCAATGACTTCAATTTATTATTTTTATTCTTCACAATATTTAATTTTTCTTGAGCACCCATGAGTTATACATCAAGATCTACTTCAACTTATTTACTATCATAGTATTATTCTTCATCTGATTCTACATCAATCACGAGACCTTTCCCATTTCAACAACCCTTAATTTCTGATTTTAAGCCTATGAACATGGTTTCATTGATCTCATGCTCAGATTCCCTTTTGTCATCTTCACTATCAGATGTGTTTGAATCAATGACATCAAATGCACTATCTTTTTCAGTGTAGAAGCTCTTATTATTCTTGAAAGATCCTTTCCTTCCTTCATTCTTATTAAACTCTCTCTTGTTCTTATTAGACTTATATACCTTTCTATTATCTTCATGAGGTTCTTCATGTTATTCATTATGCTCACATGTATCCTTATGATGATGTTGGGTTGAAAAGTGACCAATATTTCCATAACTAAAACATTTAAAGCGTAACTTACCCTTGTATCTTCTTAAGATAAATATTATCTTAATATCAAACATATCTATGAGTTCATCATCATCAATTTTTAAACATACCTCATCTTTGACCTTATTGGCATTTGAATTCTAGTCCACATTGATATTTTTTTCCTTCTTGAGAGGTCTTCCTCCATCTATTATCATCTCATCAGTAATCAAGATGCCATGAAACCCCTCCATATATAGCTTTTCTAAATATTTAATTTCTTTTACTATAGACACCTTAGAGTCAAATTTAAAAGTTATAAATCTTAATACCTTTTGGACAATATTAGCCTCTTTCACTTATTCTCCCAATCCTCTAATGATGTTGATAATTTCATCAACTCTTAATAGATATGATGTAATGTATTTATCTTCAATCATCCATAGGTTTTAAAACTATCTTTTATGGATCTATAAGTTGTCCAACTTCACCTTGATGTCTCTTTCATAGATGGTTTTAAATTTTCCCCATGTATCTTTGGTTGAAACATAATGCATTATTTTTATTATCGCTACCTTTGATAGGCCTCACAAAATGGCATTCATTACCTTGAATTTATTTTCACTAGCCTTCTTTCCTGCTATATCTATAGGTAGAATTGGAATAAAAATATAACCATCCATAATTGACTGACAAATATCATGTCCTTGTGACATTAGATATATATTTATTTTGAAAATCTAGAAGTCATAGTTAGATCCATTGAATACTAGAGCTTTACTTGTAGATAAACCTCCTTGAGGTTATCAACTAGTCATCTTTGCTTCTTAGTATCTCCTTTAAGCTATCAAGCATATTCCCAAAGACTTGATCTGATACCAATTATTGGAAACAATATCAATAAGAGGGGGGTGAATAATTCTTCAATTCTTTTCATTCAATTTTACTTAATTATTTATAAACCATATTAACATACATGCATAACTCAACATTCATAAATAATAAAACATAAGAGCATGAACCATGTGAACACATCATATACATGGGAAACCCTCTTGGGGCATAGAACCCATTAATGGAGCAAATGTATTACATTCCTATAAGATAAACATAAAAATTTAGTTAAACACACACTCAATTTGTAACACCAACTACAATCTATCAAGAACCAACTTGACAGTCTTTAGATAAGAACCATCTTAGCAAGGATCACCAAACCCTAATTTACCCAACACCAAATTGTATTTATCAAGATCTAACTTTCAAGGAGGATATAATCCCCTACATGAATCAACACCTACTTATCCATTTGATTGTTTGATCACATTCATAAATGCTTATTGACTCTATAATAGATGATGATCTAATATTTATATTGTTCACTCTCTTTATACCTCTCAAACTTATCTTTATCACTCTCAAAATGATCTTTAGAATTATTTACTCAAGTAGCTCTCTTCATAGCTTGATTAGGTCTTTTGACCTTAACCCTCTCTTGTAGAACTTTTGTTAGATATTAATGATATATCTACTAGTCTACATGACCTCATTTTACTCAAACATGATTTATGTCATTGTTTTCTCCTATTATAATCTCATTATTATCACACTCTTATCATCCCCTCTTTTTTATTATCTAATCACACCAAAATAGACCTAACTACCTTGCTTTTATATAAGTAATTAGATCATATCCTTATAGGTCAGATATATATTCAAATCATTTAGGTTAACCTTCAATAGGTTAAATAATATTATAATAGAATTCCTTATTCATGAATCAATTACTAAAATTGGGTTGGCCATACATCAATTTTCCCTTACTCATCTTTTAGGCTTATAGAGACCTAATAGGTCTTCTTAGCAACACGTTATGCTTTGATCTTTTTTAATCTTATCTAAATGTTTCATATGGAATGAAAAAATCACACACCACTCCAATATCCATTATACAACTTTAATTTACGTCTATAACACCTTATATGTCCAGTTACCACTTGAACCCTTCTTCAAATCATTACTTATAAAAGTCATGCACATATACAAAAACTCTACCTTAAACCACTGAAGTATATAGTCAATTTTTATAAACACTTATAAAAAATTATATTAAAAATACTCATGAACTCAAGGTCATCACCAACTTCATCTAATACTTTAACTCATGATAAAAAAGCTCAAACACTTATTTATAATATGTTCACTCAAAACTATTAAATGACTCCAAAACACAGTCAATGAAACATGAACATATAATACATGATTGATTATCTTAAATGGATTTAAATTCATGAATATGATATTAAAACATCCTTAGATCACCCTCAATAACTTATATGAAGAGGTATAATGAGAATTATTGGTATTACAGACTAATGTTCCAACGTTCTCACTCATTGACTCAACTCAACTAGATAAGACATTTTAGCTTCAATGATTTAACCACTTATATCAAGTTAAAATATTATAAAAAATATGTATAGATCATAAAAAATACAAAGAAACATCATCATTTATTTCAATTAATCAATCTTTCATGAAAACACATCATGAAATTATCTTCTTTCTTTTGTCTAATTTATTAAATGTCTGCACCACTAGGCATATTCTATGACTGGTCAACTTTGATCACTGACTTAATACATATAAGATATATAACCTAACCATAATATTTCATGACCATCAACTAAAAGTATTACACTTTTATCTTCATCCACTTAACAACATTGAATTAGTTAATGATGTCTACTATAAAAAACCCTAAAAATATAAGTAGTTATCTATATGGTCTTTTCTCTAACATAATAAACCAAAAACACTTAGAGATACTTGGGAGAACTGAATTCAACTACAATCACTTGTTTGATCATATCAGACTATTATGATCTATTTTGAACAAGATATTCAATATAAAGTCCTTGTTAGGGTTTTATGAGGGTTTAGACTAACTTTTAGTCTCAATGATCATTAATAAAACTTGGCTCTTCTTTGGAGAAACCAGTGCTTAGAACTTTGAGAGATAACCCTTACTCATCTATCATGACCAACTTAGGATCTAATGAAACTCTTGCACATTCCAAAAATCATAGAAAAAATCTTAAGTATACATCTCTTCATTTTGTGCACTCATTATACCTTGAAACACTTTTCAAGCCTTTTCTTTTCAAACCTTGAATTACAAATTTATGCACATACTTAAGACAAATTGACTTAACTCTGTCAATGTTCATATGCAAACTTAATACATGGAAATTGATCATGTTATCTCATTTGGACAACATATCCATTTATACTTTCTAATCATTGATCTACAAGTCTTATTAAAAATTATATCTAACCTTTTAGCCACCTTGTAGGCATTACCTTAAAGCTTTACTATGTTTTAATGCCTCTTGTGTATGCTCTAGCAATATCATACACTCACTCTTCTTTGTATATTTAAAATAAATTCTTCATAACTTATTAAAGATCTTCAAAGGTTGACTATAACATCTTCAGAGCTATATACACATATCTTAAGAGTACATATATCTTTAGAGATGATATTTTACTCATCTTCAAGGTATTTAATACCTTAGATACAAATTTAGACTATATCACTTATGATAAAAATTTATC
The DNA here is from genome assembly GCA_037957365.1 of Torreya grandis. Lineage (NCBI taxonomy): Eukaryota > Viridiplantae > Streptophyta > Pinopsida > Cupressales > Taxaceae > Torreya > Torreya grandis. The sequence goes on from JARHVA010002210.1 coordinate 2,381,081, forward strand.
AAGTATTCTTTAGATCATTATCATCTTTGTATTATACTTGGATCATATTTAGCACTTCTTGCACAACACTTTAGAGCATCTTGCTTCTTCTTCAAAGCTCACATATTTTATCTTACCATATGAAGATACTATATTACAAGGTTTAAACAAAGCATTACAAGATAATTTACATTTTTGTACTAACCTCAAGGCCTATTTTATCAATTATTTACATAAGAAACATTGAAATCAGCTACATTATATTATTATCAATTAAAGAACCATGCATCATCATTAAAATGGTTGACATCAATGACACCATTAAATATCAAAGCTCAATACTCAGAGACAATGCTTAATAATCTCTCCATTAGTCAATGATAATGTTCAAAAATAATAATTTATCATAGGGGGTGTGGGTGAATCATTCCACAAAAAACTTTTACAACTTTAATTTATCATTCATGAAATATCAAAATAATATAGTGAACTAGCAACATATTAAGAGCCATGAACATAACATATAAACACTTATTTGAGTGGTAACCCTCAAGTGGAATAAAACCCATTGATAATGAAAATTTACTCTAATCTTATAATACAAACATAAATATTTATTGAATCACCAACTTCACTTGAATCACCAACCCCAACTAGCCAAACAACTACTTGGCTAGGGTTTTAGCAAGCATCTACTTGCAAGGAAACACCAACCCCATAGCTAATTTATTACCAAATCAAAAACCTAATTTTATTGATAAAATTTAGTACATATTTTTTATCAGCCAATTTATTATGAAAATATCTTCATCTCTTCCAACACTTATCCTTATTCAAAATTATATTCTAGGCTCCTTCACGCAACTATGTCTCTTCAAGATAGATTAGGTCTTTTAAACATGAAATTCATCTACAGTACCTATATTATATCTTCATAATAGTTTATTTTTAACCTTATAATGGTATAATATACCTTATTTTTATCTTTAAAGTGCTATATCTTTCTCTTAAACTCCCTCATTCTCTAATAATTAAATTCGGCCTATTAGGCCTTAATCTTATAGTAGGTTCTTGCTCATAGAGCCCTTGGTCTAAAATACACATTTTCACATTTAAATTTACCTTAAAATATGAATTAATACATTCCAAATACATTAATAAAACATTAAAATAGGTTATTAAGAGCATATAGGACCAAAAACCTTGTTTAGGCCCTAAAGAAACCTAATTCAGTTAGGCCTTCATTAACACATATTACCCTTTAAACTCCTTAGAACATTTTAAAAATCCTCAAATGAAAATAAAATATCATATTTAAATTAAAAAAAACCCTAAAAATCTCATATTATTTCCATTACACCTATTATATTAAACCACCACTTGAAGCATGCCATTAACATCGTTCACAATTAGGCCTATGTATACCTAGAAAGTCAGTCTTGAAAAATTCAGGAAAAAACACAATTTTGTAAGTAACCATGGTAAAAAATAATATATTTATAACATTAAATAAATAAATAAATTCACCAATTTCATTATAATTCATTAAACATGGCAAAAAGACTCAAACCTTTCTCTGCAAGTAGCCCACTAAGAACTACAAAATAGCCTCAAAACACATTTATGGAAATAATGATCTATAAAAAAGGTAGAACCACTTTAAGAGACATAAAATTAATTTATATGATCATATTATGTCATTATACAATTCTAATATGGATATATAATATTTTCAAATGATAATATTGGTCTTGTATACCAATTTCATAGTCTTGTACCTCATTGTCTTGTCTAAACTAGACATGTCAACTTATGAGAAACATTTTCATCGTATTCACTGATTTCCAAAACAAATACATATTATAATTTTTTAATTTTATTTAAAAAAATATCTATGCACATGAATTCATCCCTAATCCATGATAAGACATCCCTAATCAACTTCTCACTTCTGCTTGCTTTTCTCACTGTTTGCATCATTAGGTCTATTAGCGACTAGTCAAATTTTATGACTAGTTTAGAAATCCTAGAAGATATAAAATTATCATAAAATAACATGGAAATAAAATACAATTCTCAATATTTTTTCTCTATATATTTAGAACCTTTGACTTGTTCAACTATGAATGCTACAATAAATCTTCAAGAAACAAGGCTTTCATGTAGGGTCCACTCATTTATTTGATAAACCAATCACACTTGGAGGATCTTTGGAGAGTTAAATACAACTTAAACCTAATTATATATCCATAAAAATCCATTATGGGATGTTTTGAACAAGATATTTCACATCACATTAGTGTTATAGTTTTATAGAGGATTAACTCTATTTTTTATGTTAATGGTTATTCATAAAGAACTTTCCCTCATTTCCAAATCTAAATATTAGAAATATTATATAATACATTTCCCCATATCTCCTCAAAATATTAGGTTCCAATTCTTAGGTTAACAATGCTAATGAACACTTGAAAGTCCTTCTCAGGTTGATAACCCTTCATTTTATACACATGAGAAACTGGAAAACCACTTTTCATGTCATTTCTTGCAATATTTGACCTTATACTTGGTAAACACACCTAGGATAACCTATAACACTACTGTAAATTCTCACATCATTATTCTTATTTTTATATCTGAAACTCATACCTCATTTGGCCATGTTCCCTCTCTTTACTTTCTAGGCCTTGACCTACAAGTCACATTAGGTTTTGAAACTAAACTTTTATCCACTATCTAAGATATAAAAACCTCATAAAAATTTCATAAAACCTATTATTATGATTATACAATGACATATATTATTCATAATCCTTGAAAATACCTCATGACACCTCATTAGTTTAGGTATGGTCTAGAAGTGGTCTAGTTGCATACTAAGTCTGTAGGTCATACCCCTGTAGGCTTAATTTGAGACTTTCATGAGTGATCTAATGCCTCATATGAATTTTAAAATATATTAATACATCCTATTATTCCTCTTTTCATCCATATCACCATGCCACCATGCTCATACCTTATCACAAGGTCTCTTCGTGTAATGACCAATGTCGTGACTAGGCTTTTCAAGCTCTTAAATATTGAAAACTAACGTTGAAACACTTATTGATTTTCTTATACCTTGATCACATGTATTACACAATATTTTAAAAATGTCATACCTCTTAATTATTCTATCAAACAAGAACATTATTTAACGACCTCATCAAAACCTTTCTTAAGAACCTTTGACATCAATGTCAAATTTCAACAACATAAATAATACTCAACAATCTCCCCCTTCATCATCTATGACAAAAAATATTTTATATGAATAATTATTATATACTAATTTATTATTTCTCCCCATTTGACATAAATGACAAAGTGATGTCTATATCTCCTTGAATTGTACTCATTGTAACAAAAAAAATCAACACATAAAACTTATGAATTTATGAGCTATAAAACAAACATATTTTCCCTATCTCCATACATAACTTCTTGGAATAAATCACCTATTATTTTATCAAATGTGAATAATTAACTCCCCCTAAGTACTTGAACTGTTTAATGATTTTTCAGGGTAGGAATTACACCCAATTCCTATCTTAGGTGTTCAAATATTACATTTGAATGTGGTTTGGTCAAGATGTCTACAATATGATCATATGTAGAAACATATTCAAGTTTTACACTTTGGTTACTTACCTAATATCTTAGAGAATAATAATTTATGAGAATTTTATTGGTCATTGAGTTCATGATAGGGTTATTTGAGATGCTTATAACACTTATATTATCATAATATATAGATCTAGGACCATCATACTCCACCATGTAGTATTTTAGGGTCTACCTCATCCATAAAACTTGAGTGCAACATGAAGATGATACAATGTACTTAACCTCAAAAGTAGACAATGCCACTAATGTTTTCTTTTTTCTTATCCATGAAAACGGGCACCCACCTAGGAATAAGTCTCCTCCACTATTACTCTTCCTATCATATATACTTCATACCCAATCTTCATCTATTTAGGCTATACAATTTAACTCCTTGCTTCCTAGATACCAAAATACATACTCCATAGTCCCCTTTAGATACCTTAGTATCCTTTTGATTGCTTGTAAATTATTTTCCTTTGTATCTTCTTGAAACCTTCCCATAAGACCTATTTCTTGCATGATATCAAGTCTAAAGGTAATGGTATACAAAAAACTTCCAATCATTGACCTATATGATGTCTGATTGAATTTTGGTGACTCATATTCCTAAAAAGGATTATATCCTATGATCATGGGTGTAATAACTATCCTAAAATATTACATCTCAAAATTATTCAACATCTCTCTCAAATTGGTCATTTTTTTATGATTTTCTCATGTGCAACCTTCAAGGAAACTAGATTTGTCTTCAATTAGTCATACTTAATTTACTTTGAATTAAACCATGTGTTTTTCCCTTCTAACTAAATCTTATGACCCTTGATATTCTTTTTTTGATGTTTTAAATCATCAAGTGCACTTATGAGCTCAATTTCAACGTCTACTTTAGCTTCTCCTTCTTCACTATCAAATTAGACTTCATCATCATAAATGTTGTCTTCTTCATGTTGAACATAAGACATTATTGTACTTCTTAAGATCATCTTTATGCTGTTAGACTTGCCTCAAAGGACTAAGCTATGATACCAATTATTTTAATAATAATGACTTAGAGTGGGGGTGAATCAATATTCAAAAATATTTTACAGCTTTACGTTATCATTCATGAACTATGAAAACAATATAGGGAACTATAAAAACATTAAGAGACATGATAATAAGATAATAACATAACATATAAAACACTTATTTGTGTGTAAAACACTTAATAAAAAGAAAAAATAATCATGAATCAAATGGATTACATTCCTATAGGAGAAAAATTAAGATTTAGTTAAGCACCAAATTCACTTGGAGCACCAACCCGAACTAGCCAAGCACCCACTTGACTAGGCTTTTAGTAAGCACCTACTAGAAAGGAGAAACTAACCCCCTAGATGGCTTAGCACCAACTCAGTCACTTGATTTCCCTAATCACCTTTAGGACATATTATTTCTCAACCAATTGATGATGACAATATCTTCAGCTCTTCACACACTTAACACTCTTCAAAACTACCTTTTAGGCTCCTTCGCTCAATGAGGTCTCTTCAAGATAGATTAGGTATTTTGAAATTGAAAATTCATCTATAGTACCTATATTATATATTAATTATATTTTATATACACCTTTCTAATGGTCTATAGTAAATAATTTTCCTATTAAAAGTGTTATATCTTTATCTTCAACTCTCTCATTCTCTAATAAGTCAATTTGGCCTATTGGGCCTTATTCTTATACCAAGTTCTTGATCATACACCCCTTGGTTGGCCATAAAAATTAAAATTTTATATTTAAAATAAAATAGGCCTTATGAAATTAATAAAACAATAATCAGACATTAGAATAAATCATTCATAGCATATAAGACCAAAAACTTCATTTAGGCCTTAAGGAGACCTAATTCAATTAGGCCTAGATTAGCACACATTACCCTTTAAAATCATTAAAACAATTTAAAAATCATAAAATGGAAATAAAATATCATATTTAACTCAAATATAACATTAATAATATCATCTTAGGTCCATGAAACCTTTTATATTCAACCACCACTTGAAGCACATCGTTAACACTATTCACAATTAGGCTTGTGTACCCATAAAGTCTATCTTGTATAATTTAAACAAAAACATAATTTTGTCAAAAAAAAGTGAAAAAAATCATATAAATATAACCTTAAATACATAAAAACTTCACCAAGTTCATTATACTTCATTATATAGGATATAAGGATTCAAACCCTTCTCTATAATTAGCCCACTTTGAACTACAAACTAGACTCAAACCATAGTCATGGAAACAATGATATAAAACACCTTTAGAACCACTATAAGATCTTTAAAATGCATTTATATTATCATATTAGGTAAATATACAATTATAAAATTTATATATAAAATGTTTAAATATAAATATTAGTTTTTCAAACCAATCACATAGTCTTATACCTCATTGTCTCATCTAAACTAGGCAAGTCAACTTATGAGCAACATTTTCATCATAGTCATTGATATATAAAAAAAATTTACAACATGAAAATTTATTAAAGATATTTAAAAACATATTCACACACTTTTATTCATCCCTAATTAACTTCTCAATTCTATATGGTTTTCTCACTATTTTCATCATTAGGTCTATTAACAACTAGCTAAATTATATGACTAGTTTAGCATACTTGAGGGATAGAAAATTCTCAAGAACAAAAATGGACATAAAATAAAAGTCTAAATATTTTTCCTAAATATATTTTAAAAAAATTGAATTGGTCAACTCTAACTTCTATAGTACATCTCTAAGAAATAATTCCTTTACTCTAGGGTCCACTCACTCATCTGACAAACCAATCACACCTAGAGGTGCATAGGAAAGTTGACTACAACCTCCAACCACTTATATATATGTACAAATATAATTTGTGTTTTTTTTAGTAAGATATTTCACATTGGGTCAATTTTAGGGTTTTAGAGAGGGTTAAAACTATTTTTGGTGTGAATGATTGTTCATAAAGGACTGCCCCTCATTTATAAAATTAATGTCTGGAAATATTATCTAGGACCCTTCCCCATATCTCATAAATAAATTATATTGAAATTCAAAGGTTACACATGCCAATTAACACTTGAAAGTTCTTCTCAAGTTGAGAACCCTTCATTACGTGTAATTGAAAAACCTCAAAACTACTTTTTCATGCCTTTTCATGAAAAATTTGACCTTAAACTTGGTCAACACACCTAGGAAGAACTATAAAACTATTAAAAATGCTCACATGATAATTTTTATTTTGAAATATGAAACTCATACCTAATTTGGCCATGCTCTTTCTGTCTTTGTTTTTAGGCCTTGACTTACATGTCACATTAGGCTTTGAAACTAACCTTCTAGCCACTGTCCAAGAATTAAAAACCTCATATAAATGTCATAAAAACTATTACCATGCTTAAAAACCAACATGAATTATTTATAATCCTTGACAATACCTCATGACGCCTCATTAGGTCAGGTAGGGTCTTGAAGTGGTCTGGTTACATACTAGGTCTATAGGTCTTACCCCTGTAAGATCCCTTTGAGATAATCATAAGTGTTCAAATTAATCATATGCATATTAAAACAACTATATACATCATCTTATTCATATATGATTTCATCTCACTAGGACACCAATCTCATACCTTCTCATAAGATCTCTTCGTGTAATGACTAGTGTCATGAACATGATTCTCAAGCTCTTAAATCTTGATAGCTAACCTTGAAATAATTATTGATGTTCTTATACCTTTGTCAAATGTTTTACATGATACTTAAAAAATATAATACCTCTAAATGATGCTATAAAACAAAAACATTATTCAATAGACTTGTGGACACATCTCTTAATAACCTTTGACATCAATGACAACATCAATGCCAAACTTCAACAATAGGATTAATGCTCAATAACTATGTGTAAGTGTCATGTTATGAGAAAAAGGTGGTAGAAGAGTCTAGATTGTAACCACCTAAAAACCAACATAGATGAAAAAGAAAATAGGAGTTTTAGTATGTTTTTAAATCCAATTTCTTCCATTATTTTGCTAAAATTTTTAGTCTAAGTAATATTCTATGACAATGCACAATTTTAGCCAAAATCACTAAAATGTGTTAAATAGTTTAAATTTGTCATTTACAAGTGTTTATTTAGGCTAATATATCCTTGAATGGGGAAATGCATTTTTTGTTACTATTATATTTTCCCAAAACACTGAGTCAAATTGAGACCATGAAAAATGAACCTTTGGACCACTATATTCTTCTAATTCAAAAGCAAAATTCAAGTGTATGTTGTGTACACATAATATTTTCAAAATTTTATCAATTATTAACACTCTTTATCTTCTAAGAACCCATCTAATCTCAATCTCTCTGAGTGCATGCCCTAAGGGGTTGTAATATCCCTTCGAATATCAAAACAAAAGCTCTGAATTGCTTATCTAAATTTCTGCAAAATATCTTCAAATAGATAAATAAATCACAGTATAAATTCTTATTTATCTGCTCATAAGCTTACAATAGAGATCCTCTGTCAAGTATACAAATAATATTTAAAGTACGGCCTTAATATCCTAAATATTCTGCAAATTGGTCTGAATCTGGTATGTCTCGGCCTGTTGTGCAAAAAACATAGTCGTCGACGTCGGTTATACTGCCGTCGTCGGTCGACCTGTAGTCGTTAACTTGCCGACGTTGGTAATATGTCGACTGATGTCGGTCTCTATAGGTCCCTGATCACCAATGTCAGTGCCTAAACTTTATGTAGATGCGTATGGATTTTCACAGATCTGTACGAAAGTCGTATGGCCGTTGATATCGCACAACCTGTATGCTTGATCCTGATTTGTAGAATTATGGGCTAATGCAAAGATCTATATCTGGATAATTATTGAATCAAAACCCAAAATAATGAAAATACCTGTAAATCCTTGTGATAGCTTCTGTGTGAAGTTATCTCTCAAACTTGTAAACACCTGTGATAGCTTCTGTATGAAGTTATCTTAATTTGGCAATAGATCGGCTGATCTTTCACAACCTCTGAAGCACACACAATGAAGAGTTGACGTTCTTCAATGCAAATGGAATCCTGGAACCCTTGGCTCAGTCTTCACAAAAGAATTTCTTAACAAGAATCAATATCAATAATCAATCATGAATACAAACTCTCTCCCATGAGATATTCTTATACACCTCCAAAGGTGTGCTTGCTAAAATTAGATTCCCTTAAATTAGACTTAGGGCTTCCTTAAATTAGAACTAGGGTCTTAAAATTAGACCAATTCTTAAATTAGAATTAGGATCCTAAAATTAGACCCAATAATTAATAATTAATAATTAATAATTAATTAATACTTAATAATTAATTAATAATTAATAATAAATTAAAATTGGACCAAATAATTAATATTTGATTAAATTAATAAAATATTAATATCTCCCTTAATTCATGTCCAAAAGAGCCCAAATGAAAGCCAAGCCCAGCTCCATCAAGACCCTCTATCCATCTCATCAGCCTACGAGGGTCGCATAATAGGATAACCATCTACTCTGCACATGTCAACTAAAAAGGGGACATGACAATCCACCCCTCCTGAAATTGCTTGCCCTTAAGCAATCATTGAATGATAGACCAATCAATCCACCTGGATCCCAAATGAAGTCTCGATCTATAGTTCTATCAACCAACACAAACTCTAGGCCCTGTCCATCACCACTCTCATCCAATGGCATCACATCAACTCTGTCTCCTGTACGCATATCATCATCAACATGTGACCCACCTATAAAAGATAGCTGAGACTCTACCACATGTACTAACTCTTGAACTGAGCTCACCTCATGACAAAGCTCATCCTCATATCTCTCCTGTATTGGTCCCAATGTGCCCTCGTCCACGTACTCTATCATGTCATGTAGTATAGGCATCTCCATCTGATGAAAAAACATATGTTTGAAGCTGCTGCCCCGTATTGCCTTAAGAATATGTGTTTTCCCATCAACCTCAAAATGAACCTCCATGTCTTTGAGATGAAGAGTAACTTCCTCAAATGAATGAAGCCACTTCATACCCAAGACTAATTCTATGTCTCCCATGTTCACTACATAATAATTAGCCTTGAACTCATAGTTGTTCAAGCGCAATGGGAGGTCTCTAATCATACACTCACACCTAAGAGTGTGACCATCGGCTACCTTAACTCTAATGCCCTCAAAATCTTTGGTAGTGAGTCCACGCTTCTCCATAAATCTAGCATCTATGAAATTATGTGTGGCTTCTGTATCAATAAGGGTGGTGACCTTCTGCCCTACCAAAACACCACAGAGTCTGAATGACTCATTTGACTGAATGCTGGATAAGCATGCCTCTTGTATATGAAGCTCTAAATCTGCCTCTACCTTAGGCTTTGAAGCCTCTGCCCCCTCAGAACTATCTTGCTATTCAAAATCTTCTAATTCTGCATCCTCATAATACGCCCACATCACACGATTTGCTTTGCCCTTAGGCCTCAAAGGGCAATCATGATGGATATCATATGGACCTTTGCAGTAAAAGCAAAGCTTCTTCCTGCGTAGATCATTAAGTGCCTCACAATCCAAAGGTGGTGCTGTTGGATTGGCCTTTGAATCATTTTTAACCCCGGATTTATCTATGTTAAAATCTAGTCTCTCTGTATCCCCGTTGGAGTGCTTATGGTCTCTAGATGAAGAAGTACCTCTAGAGTTAAATTTATTGGATGGCGCTTCCATCTCCATATTACGCACCTTCATCATAGCTACTTGTAATGAAGGAGGATCAAAGCCTTTAATCCAACCTCTTAATGATTCTGTCAATCCCTCCATGAAGAGTACTAGTAGTCACCTCTCTGAAATGTTAGGAACCATGACTGATAACTTCTAGAAGTCACCAATGTATGACTCTAGACTGCCGCTTTGGTGTAACTATGCCAACTCTCAGAAATAGGACTCTGGATCCCTCCTGTCAAAATTCTCTACCAACCTATCCACAAACTCCTAATAAGAAGGGATCTGATCATGATGGAGTGTCACCATCTCGTGGTGCCACCAATCGTGAGCTACTCCCTCAAGATGTAGTGTCGCATATTTGATAGCATCTTCCTCGGCCATCAGACGCAATGTGAGAAAGGTGTCCAACTTACTAATCCAAGCCTGCGCTGTGACCTTACCACTTTTGTCAAACATCGCGAGTGTGAGCCTGCTTGTAGCATGGTTAAGATCATTGTTCTGATGTCTAGGTCTCCTGTCCTGTCTAGCCAATCTGTAGTGCTCTCTCCTCAGATTAACAAAATGATCAAAGATCATCCTCTCTCAAACATGAGGAGGTAATAAATTCCACTCATCATCTACAGCCAAGTAAACATCTGCAAATGAGGAATCTCCTACCTCCTCCTCTGTTGGAACTTCTGGTTCCTCTCGAACAAACGTAGGATGTGTAGGTCTATCTACTATTCTGGAGTGGCCCTGCTGGGGTCTCTGATTAACCATAACATCTCTGTTATCACCTTGGTCCCCATTCTATCTATCATGTGGGTTCATCCTCCTTATCATAGTAGTTAGTGCCTGTAGTGCTTGTGTCATCTCATGATAGGATTCTCTAGGACCTAGATCATCAGTATGTCAGTGGGCCCTGGGTGGGCTACCCTCTTATCTGTCACTCATGATAATTGACTATTGTTCTAACAATTGGGTACCTTCAAGCAAAGCTCTACTACATGTGTAATACCCATGTGGTCCCAACTCTTGTGGCTACATAAGATTTTCAAACCCTTAGGATGGCAGGATTTAGCTCTGATACCACTGTAATATCCCTTCAAATATCAAAACAAAAGCTCTGAATTGCTTATCTAAATTTCTGCAAAATATCTTCAAATAGATAAATAAATCACAATATAAATTCTTATTTATTTGCTCATAAGCTTACAATAGAGATCCTCTGTCAAGTATACAAAGAATATTGAAAGTACGGCCTTAATAGCCTGAATATTCCACAAACTAGTCTTATTCTAGTATGTCTCGGCCTGCTGTTGAAAAAACACAGTCGCAAACGTCGGTTATATTGCCATCGTCAGTCGACCTGTAGTCATAACTTGCTGATGTCGATAATATGTCGACTGATGTCGGTCTCTGTAGGTCCCTGATCGCTGATGTCAGTGCATAAACTTTCTGTAGATGCGTACGGATTTTCACAGATCTGTACGGAAGTCATACGGCCACTGATATCACATAACCTGTATGCTTGATCCTGATCTATAGAATTATGGGCTAATACAAAGATCTATATCTAGATAATTCTTGAATCAAAACCCAAAATAATGAAAATACCTGTAAACCCTTGTGATAGCTTCTGTGTGAAGTTATCTCTCAAACTTGTAAACACCTGTGATAGCTTCTGTATGAAGTTATCTCTCAATTTGGCAATAGATCAGCTGATCTTTCACAACCTCTGAATCGCACACAATGAAGAGTTGATGTTCTTCAATGCAAATGGAATCCTGGAACCCTTGGCTCATTCTTCACAGAAGAATTTCTTAACAAGAATCAATATCAATAATCAATCATGAATACAAACTCTCTCCCATGAGAGATTCTTATACACCTCCAAAGGTGTGCTTGCTAGAATTAGATTCCCTTATATTAGACTTAGGGCTTCCTTAAATTAGAACTAGGGTCTTAAAATTAGACCAATTCTTAAATTAGAATTAGAATCCCAAAATTAGACCCAATAATTAATAATTAATAATTAATAATTAATAATTAATTAATACTTAATAATTAATTAATAATTAATAATAAATTAAAATTGGACCAAATTATTAATATTTGATTAAATCAATCAAATATTAATATCTCCCTTAATTCATGTTTGAAAGAGCCCAAACAAAAGCCAAGCCCAGCTCCATCAAGACCCTCTATCCATCTCATCAGCCTACGAGGGTCGCATAATAGGCTAACCATCTACTCTGCACATGTCAACTAAAAAGGGGACATGACAGGGGTGTATTAGGAAATGGGTGGGTAGACCATTGGTAATTTGTAGGATTCTTATAATTTTTTCCACTTGCTATATACACATTTGTCTCCTAAAAACCATTCCCTAAGCTTGGCATTCTCTTTTCAACACTCCTATAGTATTTTGCCATTTTTAGTAGCCCTTTTTATAACCTAAAACCTCTTTTTATGGTTTACATGACTATGTCAATTGTGTCAACCTTATACTCTTATTAACAAAATTTATTTAAGATTTAAGTCAACTCTTAGCTGACTTAATCCATGAGCTAGTGAGGTTTTGCCAATAATGATACTAGGTTGACCGGGTCGACCCTGTCAACCAAATTATTTGAATGCATTTAGTGTTAGCGTAGCCACCAAAAATACCCACACTTGTGTTTCTAAATGTCAGAACTCCTTTAGACCTACCTAGGATCCCCTTGGGACTAGCCTACACCTATATAGCCTTACCAAACCCATATGTACCTAGTTTCACCAAGTTGAGTGAACATAAACTTTAGAACCTTTTTCCTCTGGACCCTAACTATTGATGGTCAAGGTGACCATTGATGGTCAGCCTTAGGAACCCCTGACCATCAATGGTTAGAATCCAACTCTTAATAAACAACATGTAAACTACTCACATTACTTTTATAAATATATCTTGTCTAATTCTAGTTGCTGGCCTTTTCATGGATGAATTATATTTAGATGACCTAGTTATAACATTACTTCCACCTCTTTCTTGTGCCTATAAGAGAAAGAGACCTAGGAGGTCAAATCATTTACAATAATTATTAGGAACTCAAGCATCTAGGAGTTTTATTTTGTAGGTCAATCACTATCATCAATGTTATCAAACATCAGCCATCTTATCAGGAGCCAACTTGTCATTGCCTCTTAACCAAGATCTTAGGTACCATTACTCTATCAGAATCAAGATAGATTCCACTAATAGGGTAACTACATCAAACACCCACTCAATCAAATTTTGGTAAGACAAGTGCTTGTTTATTACTATTCACATGATTTAATTCCATTTCATAATCAATCCATCCTTTACCCAACTCTTAGAATTCATCTATAGAATCCCATCATTTAGATATTGATAAACCTAAAAATACATAGTCAACCATCAATGGTTAGACCCCAAATACCAATGGTCAGGCATAACTAATAACAGTCACCCAAACCATCGATAGTCACCTATCAGTAAAAACCAATAACCTATTTTCATCAAGCTATAATCATTCAAATCTAATTTTCTATGTTTCCAACCACTCATGGACCTCTTTTATATTTTTTGAAGCATACACCAGCCTATTAACACTATTAATAATTACTTTATCACTAATTTTATCATTCTTAGTCTATTTTATTAACAAGCATTATTGTGTTCAATTTTAGTAATCTTCTTTAATTGATGCAAGTACCTTCTTTCCAATTTTGTGAACTTGATTTTTTAAAACATGTAGATTGATCATCCTTAAGGAATCTCTTGTTTTTAGGATCTAACTATCACTAGACAATCCACCCAACTATTTATGTAATGAACAAGTTTGCTTTAATGCTTTCTTATCTATAGGTATACTCTCAAGCCAAAGAGGATCTCTTCATAATCTTTTGATTCATGTGTGCACAATCAAATAGGTTTTTCAACCATATCCATATCAAGTTTATTTTATTTCTTTATTTAGAACTTAAGTGAAAGTTTACATGAAATAGTTAGATCCTCCTATAAAAACACAATATTTTCACCATTTATAAAGGAAGAGAAGAATAAGTAAGACATATTGTGCACCTACATATCCACCACTCTACTTTAAAAGTAAGATTAGGATTTCATACTCTTTTTGGAGATATGTATCTTGTCTTGTGGACAATTTTGTTAAATGAATTGATAGGTTGTGTAGCCTAGAGATAATTTATCCTTGTCATCCTTCCATACCACAATAGCCTCTTATGAAGCACCTTGGCCAAGGGAGAGATTGAGGATCGATAGGTTCATCTTTAAAGGTAAGTATTCCTAACTTTGTTACTCCTTTATAAGAGTAGATAGATATGCATTTTTACTTCAATTTCATGAATTAGGATTTCATATACATTTACATGAGTATGTGTCTTATATGCATGTTTAATTTTAGTATTTATTACCTCCACTTTATGCCACAAGATTTGGTGACCACTAGATTAGATTTTTACTTTACTTTTTATTGGTATAGTGAATGTGAAAACATAGGACTTAGGGTTATTGCATAGTTTCACTTGAAATAAAGCTTTGAAATCCTCCCTAGTGATATTATTATGATAAAATATCCCTTAATTTGGTCTAGCAGATCCATATTGGTCATGTTCCTGATTATCTAATGTATCCACAATTGGAAGTGTAAGTAGGATATATCTTCTCTAAGCTAGGATTGATTTATGGATCTGATGCATTTATGATTTCATATATTTTGGTAAACTTGATGTGAATCTAAACCTTGTAGGTTTTCTTTCATGTTTTCCATTTCTATAATTTTATTTTTTTTCTATATTTGTGATACTAGGTTGACCAAGATGGTATAGTTCTAACTTCTATGCATATGTTTAACACATATTCACATCAAAATCAATCTATTATTTTTGTATAATTCTTCATTAGATACATGTTATTAGATTGAGTAGGTTAACATAGTACTCTTATTCAATTCTAGACAACATACTATGTCAAACATGTCAACCTAGTTTCTTATTCAATTATAGAATAAAAAAATAAGTCATGAATGTTGAGTTAGTATTACAGATAGCTTCTAGATAGAAAACTATGTTGACCAAGTCAATTTATTCATCTTAAGAGGATTCAACAAATAAGGAAACACATAACTAAGGTGACCTAGTCAACATAGTTGGTAGAACTTGAAAATAACATTCAAGGCACATCAATAGAAATTTCACAATCCTCAGCTTGTTCCAACCCACAGAGGTTACTTTCTTTGTCTATCTTTCAAATAAAGTATTCATTAAAAATCTATTTTTCACAAGTTTTCAAACTTCAAAAATGCAATCCTATAACAAACTAGGTTGACTTAGTTGACCTAGTTCTGTAGTCTATCTTATATTTCAAAGACTAGGTTGACCTAGTTGACTTAGTTCTTAAGGACTCTTACTTCTATAATGTAGGATCTAATATGTTGAATCTATTATGTAATGTTTTGATATAGTGTCATCTTAAATAAATCTATACTATGCTTAAATTGTTAATTAATAACTATATATTAGTAATTAATTCACAATTTCATTTTCAACTATTTGCATTTTTAGAGTAGCTCACATAGTCTAATTAGGTGATTTTTCAATATATTATTTATGTGCATATTTAAAAATTTGTCTACCCAAGGCTTACCTACTTGGATTTTATCATCAAGGGGTAAGCTTAACTATATTTATATCTAAGTATAAACACATGGTTATTGGTATATATTGGCAAAGAGCCTGACACCCTTATTAGTGTGGGATTGTGAAGTGAGGGGATATGCCCCAATACCAAGCCAATACCACTGCCAACACATATCCCTTTTAGCCTAAAGATCCTAAAACCATTAATATATTACTCTTTACTTCCCTGCTTTAATCCAAATTCCCTATTACACTTAGAATAACACTTTTTAATAATGCAATAACATTAAGGATGCACACTTAGTTAGCATTTACTTTTTAGATGACTTCTTTCTCTTTGCTCATTTTTTATTGTATTACAAAAACATGCACTAACCAGTATTGGTCCAGGGTTTTGTGATGTGGGCTAATTGGATCATTCTCATTGATGCAATTTTTTTTATGTTTACTTCTATTTCTTGATTTAAATTGCATTGTATTTTTTTTATTTTTGAAATACACTATCATTTTATTCAACATAGTCTCTTATAGACAATGTTTTCCCTAATTGTATTAATACATCAACCTAGTTCACCTAGTACTCATTTTTGCTTATCAAGATATAGTACTAAGCCAACCTGGTTAACTCTATATCATTATCAAGATTCCTTTTGTCTTAGGTTATAGTACTAGGTCAACCTAGTTAACCTTGTATCCTTTTTAGATCAATTTCATACATGTTTTCAGTATTAGGTCCACTTAGTTGATTTGGTACTCTTATCTGCATCTTGTATTTCCTTCCTTTGCATCAACTTTTTCTTCCCTAATATCTCTCCTTCATTATAGAATTTATGTTTGAAGATAAAACTATGTTTAACTCAATAGATATGATGAGTCTTAAAAAACCTAATAGGTTTTCCCATAACCAACTTTTGGTTCTTATCCTAGATGCAAGTAATGTGCATATAGCCACTTGCAATAAAAACTATGGGACCCCTTCTCATTCCTCTTTACTTATTAATCCTCTCTTAATATTTAAACATAAACCTAAAATAAATTATACACCAAAAATGATTTTCTTCATCAATTAATTTTCTCAACATCAAAGAAATGATCCTTTTACTATTTACCTTTATATGATAAATGGTCAAGTCGAGGATCCCTATTCACCTTCTTCTATTATCTCACATAGATTTTGGGATACTAATATCTTTTCTTCTTGATATTTGTCCTATATTTTAACCCCTTATCATAAAATGACTTATTCCTCTTTTATTTCCTCTACCTCCATGCCTATTATATCTACTAACACTGTAGGTTTTACATCTAGTGGGACTCTTCTAAGAACCTTTCTTCTTAATTATTCCACTAGTGAATCATTTATTACCCATGGTAATCATGACTCTAGTGTTGCTTCTCATTTGTATACTATTCAATATTTTACCACACACACATATTATGACACTAGTGCTTCACTTACTAACAATTCTTCTCAATCTCCTACTGACACCCATAGAAGTACCTAATCCATTACTACCAATTCTATTACTTAAAACAATGCTAATAATTCAACTCAAACCCATCAACTTATATTAAAAACACTTAATAAAATGAATGTTTTTGAAACTAAGAACATAAATCAAATGATGTAAATGCAAAATAATCTTAACCATCTTCAAACCTACCTTTAATAGATGCCATGGGGCATGCATAATCAAAATGTTTCCCCACCTCTTCTTCAAGATTCCCATGGTAATATTATACCTCAACCTATTCTTTTTAATAAAAAAATATATCAACTTCAAAATGAGCATCTTACATCTCAAATTTCTAATATAGATATAAGAGGTATCACCCCTACCATTACTTATAATGGGTCAACCGATCTTACTCTTCACTTAAAAATATTTGTAAATCTATATAAAGACCGAGTCAAGTTAAATAAATTTACCACTACTAATTTATTAACATAAACTCTCTTGAGCAATGCTATATATTGGTATAACCAACTCAAATCTCATCCTATTACTAGTTTGTAAGTCTTAGTTAATTCTCGAGTACAAGAGTTCTAAACTAGTGATCTCCTTAAGAATACCTTTCCACATTTTATCAATTCTAAACAAATTGAAACTGAAACTACACAAGATTTCATTAAATGCTGAAATACCTTATCTAAAAATTATGAACATAGTATGGAAGAAGATAAGATCTTTCATTTTTTTACCAATAATCTTTTTCCTATGTTCCAATATTAGGTCCAAAATCTCTCTCCAAATACTTTGAAAGAAGACATTAACCAAGCCAAGTATAAAGGTTTACTCATGCATCAATTTGATCCATCCCAACCTTGTATGAGTACTCACATTTTACTAAATAAAAAGAATCATCATGATACTAATGATGATGTCACTAAATCTTATGATACCATTCATACTATTCAAGCCATTGTTCCTAACCAAACTTTGGAACAAGCTTACCATCCTAACCACATTACCATCCCTCATTTATCTTTAACTAATAGCATCAATATTCATAAACCTTTATCCTTATTATAATTACAAAAAATTCTACCAAGGCCTATACCATGAGATATTAATCCTTCTAGACCCATGAAATCTTGATATCATCCTAATAAATTTTGTTGGTTTCATGCTATTTGGGGTCATTATCATGAGACTTGTAGGCAACTTCATAATTTTTATATGTATTTCCTTAGTGGTCCCAATTTTTATCAAGATTATATCATTCATAAACATTGATGAGCCTATGACATTTCTTTTAAATCCCATTAAACACACACTAAATCTCAAGCTTTGAACTAGGTTAATGCTCATTTGTCCATCTATAAATATCTTCTTCCAAATAACCAAGATAACCAATAAAATCCTACCCCTTATACAAATAATTTTAATAGTCTTATTGACCCAAATCTTAAAGATAATATGGTCAATATGAATAACATTCAAAATGTGGTTGCTTTCCTTGATCCTACACTCATCCACACACTTCAATTGTCTCACACATTTCTTGTTATCCATGACTCTTCCACAACTCACATAAATGAGTTAGAGAGAGAAGACCTTATATCTTTTGATGAATCAACTCCAACACCTCTTTTGGATAACACTTCTCATACCATTTCTACCATCCATCCAACCTCCTTACCTATCATTAATGATACTTAACCTCCTATCAACACTTTTTATCAAAACACACTTGCGTCAACTACCCCATCCTCTCAAGTTAATCAGCAAACTTGCCCTCCAATCAAACCTTCTTCCTCTTATCATTATAAATTCACTTACACTTTAACTCTTCCTTTTGAGGACCTATTTCAACACTATACACCTCTTTCTAAAAACCATCTTATGGGTTATGATGAGTGGGATCCTATCATGGAGCTTACTAACCTCCCATTTCAAATCCCATTTCTCAAATTTATGCATATATCTCCACTTAATCATAATCATCTTATGTAACTTTTATTTGAAATGAAAATCCCTCATATTCCCATAGTAGGATGTGAAACAACCTTATCTGGATCAAAATATACCATTTTAAAATAGTGTGAAGAGATGGCCATACATGTTGATGAGACAATGAACACTTCTCTTTCCCTCAAATTT
Source organism: Torreya grandis (assembly GCA_037957365.1). Taxonomy (NCBI): domain Eukaryota; kingdom Viridiplantae; phylum Streptophyta; class Pinopsida; order Cupressales; family Taxaceae; genus Torreya; species Torreya grandis. Next base: position 2,400,710 of record JARHVA010002210.1, read on the forward strand.
CACATTACTTCTATAATCCTTGATGACATTCTGCTTCATATATATGATCCTCCCCTTTTCATCAGTGTCGAAATTGGTGATATCTATGTCAAACATGATTTAACTGATGAAGGTTCCATCACTTGCATTACCTCTTTTGATTTTATCAAAACCCTTGTATATTCCAAGTGTACTACCAAATCCACATGTATCACATGTGAAGGATATGATCGAAGGCAAATTCCTCCATTAGGTTGTGTGTGTCTCCCTATTAATATCCCACCTATCATCATTCATGTGAAGGTGATGATCTTCAATTTTCCTCTATCTTATAACATCTTTTTTGGTAGGCCAAGGACTCATCAGATGAGTATAGTTTCCTTATTTACTTGATAATATGTCAAATATACTCACAATGGATCCATCTATATGATTCAAGGTGACACTAACACTTGGAATTTTAAATAATTCCAATACCATGGTGTATTCAAGATTCCTACCCTTGAACCTTTAGCAAGTGCTCTATTTCATGAATTTCAATAGTTTCACTTTCCTATCAATTCCACTCAAGGTTACCATGGTCAACCCGAACTCCTTAGGAATATACCCCCTGACCTCTTATATTCTAATGATAATCAACATAATGAGATTATTCTCAAAAATAAAAAATCTAATCTCTCACCTCATCTCATTTATTATTTTCCCACTTCTTTACAATCTCCTTCCAAATAATCACCTTGTGAAGGCATCCCCATTGTGTTAACTAAGACTTAATATTCCATTCATCACACCATAGCAGATGACAAGGTCATCCCTATCTACACTATTGATATTCATACACATGATTATGATGACGGCTATACCGTAGATGATCCATTCTTAAGAGGTCTTGTTTAGGCCTAAAATGTTGAAATTATTAATTATCATTCCTCTTTACTTCAGTCTTTTAGTATATCTTCTTGCATTCCATCCTATATTTTTCCAAATTCTATAATTTATACTATTTATCACAGGGTAAAGATGGTGTTCACAACTCAAATTTCATAGAAACCTTATTATAGTATGATTATGGATTATGTTGTGAATGGTCCCTATCACTTTATCAGATACTAAGACCCTTCTAGCTGACTTATCCCTAAGATGCTTTTGAATGTCTTTCAACCTTATATGGACCCTAACCTTACATAAATATAGCCCATTTTATATTTTATTCCCACTACCACTCTCACTAAGTCTCTTCATATTTTTGGATCCAATTTCTCCTTTAGTTGAGCCTTGTCTAGTCTCTCCACAAACCCCACCTTCTCTTAGTGATGGTTTTCTCCCTTTACCTCAACTTTCTTCTTTACCCACTAAATGGGATGATCATCTACACCATGGAATTCATAAATTTTCTAGTCACTAGACTAGATATTAGTCATTACATAAGTATTCCTCGTTTTTTATTTCCACTCATCCTATTAGTGTACCCACCAAGTCTACTCACAAGCGTATTTATTGCTTTCACAACAAAAATAACCATTCATCCACGCATTGTCAAAATTTTAAAAAATATAACAACACCTTCTATCCCACTACTCCTTATTCCTCAAAAAATGATATACCTCCCCCAAAAGTATTACCTAAGCATATTCTTAGATACATAGAGTTATATTATTTCTGGGACCAATGTGATACACATCACACTAATCATTATCACATCCTTTAACATCATCTTAAGGATCACCACATAATCATTCATATACATTCTTCCCTTCCTCCCATAGGTTTCTCTAAAATGAAGGCTACCCCTTCTTTCCTAGTGGCTCCACCTCTTATGGTCCCTTTTCCACGTATTGTTTCTCCGCCTATGATTCCCTCACCCATGGATCCTCCTTCACCAGTGTCACCTTCCCCACTATTAACCCATTCATCTCCTATATAATCCACTCTCATGCACTATCTTAAGCATCATATATATGATATCTATCATCATCATGACACTTTAAGCATTCCTACATTTTTTATTGAGGATATTTAATGTGAAGTATTTTCTCAACTTTCTTTGAAGATCAATGAGACTTTAGCTACAGTCTAAGTTCAACTTCATAGAGACTTATCAGATGTGATGGATAATGTGTGCGGAGAGATATATCAATAATTATAACACATGCAAGGTTTTCTTACATTTTAATTTGGATTGGATGTGGGATAAAAATTTATAACTATCTATTTTATATCATTTTAGATTGTGTCAAATTATTATCTACTTACATGGCGACTTTGTATTTTACACTACATGTTACTTACAATGTCATTATATTCTCTTATGGAGTATTATTCATAATTGAGTTCTTTTTATTCCTATGTTAATTTATTATGATTACCTTATTCTCCTTGATGATTATTTTCTCTCTTATCTTTATATGCATGGATAATAGTTATTGTGAGTTAGTTATACAAACCTTTCTCCCTTTAGTCATTCCTTATTTACCATGTGATAAATTAGGAAATAATTTATCTCAATAAAATTTCCATTTATTGGTCCACTTTGGAACTCATCTTATTCCCATTTATTTCCTTTTAAAAACTAAGCATACACATGGTTGAGACTTTACATGACATGATGGTTCATTGTTAAGCCTAAGTGTTCTAGAAAATCATGTCTTTGGATACATAGCTTTTTTTTAGTAAAAGCTTAAATCTCATTTGTGTATATCTCTATATCTCTCATGATTGGTCATCCCAAGTATATATAGTGGAGTAATATTAAAAGCCTTAAAATTTTCAAAAGTTAAAGCATTTAAAAGGCAATGATCTAAAAGGCAACATTCAAAAATTTAAAAAGTCAAATCACACTAAAAGATTTGATTCCAAGAAAATCTCATTTTATATAATTGAATATCAAACTAATGATTAGAATCATGATAGAGATGAGGTCCATTTTGTGTGGTAGGCTAATACATTAGAAAAGGAGCGCAAAAAAATCTTTTACTGCTACCTATTTTCTAATGCAAGTACCTAATATTTGCATTAGACTGATAGATCTATAAGGGGTCCTAAAGAATGAGGAATATGCCATGGGAAGGTAGGTCCATTTTAATTTTCTTGTTAAAATCCTCCAATATGATTTTATCTTAGTACTACACTTATTTTCTTACACATTTTTGTCTCTATAGTGAATAGGTATCTTGTTATATTGATGGTCGCTAGTCATTTCATGTTTTTTCATGTCCTTATTATGCCTCATGTCTTATAAGGTCTTATCATAAGATGCCTATGTTATGATTATTAAATTCCCTTTTTCACATTCTAAAATCATAATATTTACCATTGATAAATATTATTTTGTTGACTGATCACTCCCCTAGGGATTCCATTTGTGAGTTGTAGTGTAAGACCATGGATAGGACCTGGCCTTCCTCACAAATTATACAAATTTTCAAATTTACCATTCAAAACATCCACTTTTACCATATTTTCACATTGTTTTCCATATAATTGGTGTTATCTTTTTCAGTTGTAGTGTAAGACCATGGATAGAATGTAGCCTTACTCACAAAATTTTCCAATAATCCAAGTCACAACAAAATTACATGTGTCAAATATGAGATAAGATGTGATTGATTATGAGTTACACATCATTTACATGTTTCCCATATTTATTTATTATGTTTTATGGTTACCTCATTAATATTTCACTTTTATCTTCTTATGTTACGATTTCATGTAATAATCCAACCACTTTTATTTAGTTTTTCATACTTCCCTACTTGAATTAGTGTGATTAATATAAGACCATTTTACCAATTTGTTTATCTTTTATACTTACCAACATGATTTACTATGAATGATTGAATTAATTAAACTATTTTATACCATTGTTCTTTTACATGCTTTACATTTTATTACATTATTTTCATACATCCCAATGTGATTTAGTGTGATTTTACTTGTTTTAATTTGGTACCAGTATTTTTCATGGTTTATAAACATTTTCTCTCTTTAACATATTTTTTGGTTTGTTATACTTAGTCATGTTTTGTTATTTCACATTTCCCATCATGATATAGTGTGTAGTGTATTTGTTTTTAATTAATTATACTTTTCCAAGTCTTTTTGCCTATTTAATTTTTTCCATGCATGTGTACTACATAATTCTAGAAAATAAAACACAAAACATATATTTCCTATAACATATACAAAAAAATCAAAATACATGTTCTAGAAATAAATATATCCATAACCACAACCAAAATATAACTCATGATATCAACACCCAGCTATCAAAATAAGATATGTGTGTGTGTGTGTGTGTGTGTGTGTGTGTGTGTGTGTGTGTGTGTGTGTGTGTGTGTGTGTATACATATATATATATATACATATATACATATATATACATATACATATACACACACACATATATATATGTATATATATATATATATATGTATGTATATATATATGTATATGTATATATATATGATGTGTTTTTACAAAGTACACAAATACATCTCTGTAGATCTAAGGCTCTCTCCTAAGCCAAGTCTTATATATATATATATATATATATATATATATATATATATATATATATATATATATATATAATGTGTTTTTACAAAGTACACAAATACATCTCTGTAGATCTAAGGCTCTCTCCTAAGCCAAGTCCTACCATGCCTATGCATCTCTTATTCCCACCCCTATTGGTGGTTGTATCCCATATCCATCTACATGTAATTACGTCATGGCCTCCCCTACTATTCTTGACTAACTCACCTAAGATATGGTAGATGGTACCATGGGATCATCCAATGTGGTGGGGTCATATCATGCCAACACCCTATCTAGAATATGATGGTGTGATCCCATTGTAAGGGATCCCCATTTAACCTCTTCCTCATCAACATGATCTAAAAACTTTAAACTAGAGATATATCAGATCGTATATACATCTCAAAATCTATTTATCTACAATCTATAACATATAACTAGTATTCTATATCAAAAAACTCAAAATAAAAACATTTATTACTTTTCCCAGTGTCACTAATCATTATCTCCCTATCTAATCATCCAAAAAACATAGTCTCTCCATAATCTCATCACCTAAGCACCTCATCTACAAGATGCCTACCATTTAATTCAAACCCTAGGTTCACCAGCCATTCACGTATCAAACCTCAAATTAGTGGTGCCTTTATAGACTATCTCTACCTTAGGCCAAGTGACAGGTCATACTAAATCACCACCCTCTATGCTCTCTTATTTTTGGCATATTCATTGGTGGTTTGACTTAGGTGGTCATTAATCCTAATATGATGTTGGCTATGATACCCGTGTCACTCCTACATCCACTTATATGCCCTCTAGCTATCAATTTTTTTGTTTGACTACTTCATGGTCTCACATTTTGTGATTTGATCTCAAATCTCTCAATTATCACTCTTTCTCCTCCTCTTCATGTTAGTTATCTCACATTCTGAGCCCAAAATGTAGGTACCACTATAGGATCTATTAGGTGAGGGATTTCAAACTATCTTGGTAAGTGTGCTACCATCTATGGATCTAACCACTAAGTAGTGGACCATGATCTACACTCATGCTAACCTTAACACCACATTCACCCAACTCAACCAAACTGTTATAATTTGTACATAAGGATAACACATGATTTCTCCTCATGTGACTATATGTAGTGCTAGCACATGGGGCATGACCTACACCACCTAATCTTATCTCCATCTCAAAACTTGAGGTAACCCATCTCAACCACGTGGAATAAATTATTTATATAATACATTGGTAACATATTATATATATAGGCACATAAAAAACCATTGGCCCCATGGTATTCCACCCTCTAGAAAACATCTCATACATATCATGTATGATATGAACCCAGATGATAGAAGCCAAGTCATGGAGTGACCCCTAATCTAATATAGATGGATACAAGGCTATCACATATAGTGGTACCTTGAAATTTGACATATGACACAACACTTTTACTATCAAAATCCCTATCACAACCTTCCATATATTCAAAATATATGAAATATAGATATTGAGTAGACTCACCCTCAATCCTAGGTAAATCTTATCCAAGCACATTTCCCATTGGGATAATACTCACCTCTCTTCCTGGTCATCTAATATCCTCATGATAGTTGATGTACCTTATAGGTAGTCCAAGAAACACATGTAAATCCTATAATGTGATACCAACATATATGGTACCCCCATCCACCACCAATCTAAATGTAGTGGTCAACTATTCCCAGGATCCTAAGAACATGACCATTAGATCAATAATCAACGAGACCTGTTGCATCTCCGTGATGCCTAAAAATCCTATCAAAACCAATCTAGCTTTGTATACATCTATCAGGCACTCTAATAGATCTTTTATCCATGACTCATCCATAAATCACCAAAATATCTAGCATCTCTTAAAAAAAATAAAAAAGATGTATTAAACCTTCATGTCACTCATAATATAATTACATTCTTTTAAAATTTTACAAATATAAACTAATTTTCATTTATTTATTCATTTCTCACTTAAATTAACCTATTTTATGCTAAATTATCCATTTCATTACTAAGACAACCACCATGTGCCTTAAAAGTACTATATCAGCCATTTTCTTTCATTTCAGTAGTATATTAGCCACTTAGCACATAACTAAGTTGAAACTATAGTATTAAGTTGGCCCTTTGGACTTAAAAAGACTAAGTTAGACTTATTTTTCCTCTATAATACTAATTTAACCTTATGGACTTAACAAACTAAATCAACCATGTGGTACTATGTTGACCTTTCCCCAACAAATTAAGTCAGCTATGACCTACTAGGTCAACCCTTTCAAAAAAAATGTTTTCTACCAAATAGGTCAATTGGGTCAACCTTGTTATTTAAATATGATGACTCTTTAACCCATTATAATATATGCCTTAGGTGTGTATTTATCTAACCCCTTTGAACCCATTTCCTTGTTTCACCACTAGTGTCCATAAAATTTTTGTAGGGTTCATTCTGATATTTAGATATGAACTAATTAACATTTTATTAAAATAACACTCAATTTTAAAATACTTAAAAATTTAAAATTATAAATTACATACCTATGTTACACTCATTGTGGTTGTTATACATCCTCCTCATCTCAATTGTCCTCTCCTCACCATCTTGGCTCTCTAGACTCTCACTAGGTTTCTTAGAGCTCTTTTTTTTTAGAATAGTCAAATAATAGAAAATGAATTATTTTTCACCCTATTTATAGTTACTATTCACAAATATTTACCCTTAAAATATTTACCATAATATTCCTTATTTTAATTATATATTTTTTTCTACTCACTCATTTTCCAAACCATAAAAAGATTTGGAATCTTGATGTCATAGATAAGTTTTCTAGCTAGTACATGAATATGTTGTAAAAAAAATTATTTTTCCCTCTTTTCACACTAATCTCTATAGGTTTGCCTAATGTTCCTCACATTGGATGCCTTCATATCTCTCACATCTCCTTCTTCATCTACAACACTAAGGTAAGTAAAGGTATGTGTTTTTAAATTATATCCTTTCATTTATCTTATTTTCTCCTTACTACAACTTTATTTAAAATCAACATTATGTGTCATCATGTTATATTACTAAATCACCATCCCCTATTACACTTATGTGACATGTGATTATCTTTGAGTGGGGCATTTGTATACACATAATATTTTCAAACTTTTATCAATTGTTAATGCTCTTTATCTTTTAGGAATCCATCAAGTCTCAATCTAACTAAGTGCATGCACTAAGGGATATATTTGGAAAGGGGTGGGTAGACCATTTTTGCTTCATAGGATTACTGTCTATTTCACCACTTTATATTTATACATTTGTCTCCTAAAAACCATTCCATAAACTTGGCATTCTCTTTTTCACACTCTTCTAGTCTTTTTCCACCTTTAGTAGCCCTTTTTTATCCTAAACCCTTTTTTGATACTTTACATGACTATTTTAGTTGTGTCAACTTTGTACTCTTGTTACAAAAATTATTTAGGGTCTAGGGTGGCTCTTGGCTAACATAGTCTATGACCAAGTGTGTTTTTACCAATAATGACACTAGGTTGACTAGATTAACCCAATTAGTTGAAACTTTAAGAAGGTTTTTGAGTTATATCCACCTATATAAACAAAATTATTTATCCATTTCTAAAAGAAGAGAAAAATAAGTAAGATATATTGAACATTTACTTATCCACCATTCTACTTGTGTATCAAGCTTAGGTTTTCATATTTTCTTTGGGGATATGAATCTTGTCTTGTGAAGAAGTCTTTTTGATGCATTAATAGGTTGTGTATCCTATATTTCTTTTATCAATGTCATCATTACATACGACACCAACCTATCGTAAAGACCTCAACCAAGGGAGAGATTGAGGCTCAATGGATTCATCTTCAAATGTAAGTATTCCTAACTTTGTTCCTCCTTTGTAAGCATAGAAATACATGAATTTGTACTTATCTTCCATGTATTAAGATTCTATATATATATATATATATATATATATATATATTTACATGAGTGAATATATTCTATGCATGTTTAATTTTAGTATTTATTACCCCCACTTTATACCACAATCTTTGATGACCACTAGATTAGATTTTTTCTTTACTTATTATTAGTATAGTGAATATGATAACATAGGAATTAGGGTTATTTCATAGTTTTTATTGATTGGAGGCTTTGGAACACTCCCTAGTGATATTATTATGATAAGAGATCTCCTAATTTGGTCTGGCATATCTGTATTAGTCATGTTCCTAATTATCTAATGTATCCCCAATTGAAAGTGTAATTAAGATCTATATTCTCTAAGCTAGGATTTATTTTTGTATCTAATGTATTTTTGATTGCATACACGTGTTATTTCATGTCAATAATTTCCTAAATTAGGTATTAGTTTGTAAATTATTGACACATATTCTAGTCATACTCCAGTCAAATTATGACTTAGTAACTTGACATTTCAACTGGTTTGATTAAATGGGCAACCCATTTAAAAAGATTTACACAAAATTAATTAATCCCACTTAATCAAATTAAACCATATAAAGATCTTAAGTGAAGAATCTATGGAAGATTTATAAGATATATTAATTTTATATTCATTTCTAACATCTATGTCATCTTTTGACATCATCAATAAGGTGGTATCCATAAGTTATAAATGGAACACATATCTAGTTTAAGCCATCACATGCCTCATAAATGCCCCTTTATCCCAAATATTAATGGGGATATTTATGGATTGATCCTCCAAAATTGAATTTATTCATGGCCACACATCTTGATCTCAATATGGAAAGTAATGGTTGATTCTGATTATTTTATAAAATATATAAATACAAGGGTCCTCACTCATTCCTTTAAGTTATTTTTGTGTAATGTTAATATGTTAAATTATCAATATAATAACTTCAAATATTGACAAACATTGATAAATTTTATGAGCTTAATTCATTAGTTTTTATAGAGATGATAGAGGAGCAAGATACTCATCATTAACAAAGACTTGGAACACTAAATCAAGGGAAAATCACATTTTTAACTACTCTTGGAGGAGGGATGTTTTTTCAAAGGTTTGATGGTATATTCCTTATTTAAATAGCTCTTAGATTTAATTTTCTTAACCCCAAAAGGGATTTCACTTAGTACATTATGTTTTTTAATACTTAGTTGGGTTTTACTCTACTAATGCATGGACTAACTTGTTTTGGATTCCTAATCTACATTTTGACATGCCTGATAGGACCACCCATACCATAAAATCAAGGATACTAATATATAACTCTTATAAATTATAATTAATGCTTAAAATTCTTTTAAAATCAAATTTTATCTTCATTTTTCACCTATTCTTATTTTTTTAATGACATAAAGTTTATACAGAGACTGACATCAATTTTGTTTGACTGATGTCAACCCTCTACAAACTAACATAGGTTCCTATGTAAAGGGATTAACATATCAAAAAATGTGATTTATGGTTTTTTTTAATGTTTTTGATTTTCATTTTGTGTTTTTGAACTTGCATACTCTCTATTTGAAGTTCATTTTGTAGGATCTACATACTTTTCCAGTTTTTATACTTGTTTTAATAATCCATATTTTTTTTGTGAAAATCATTGTGTTTTCTAGAACTTTTACAAGAACTATCATTGATTTTAGTCAATCAGCATCGAGCTTGTGTGAACTGATCAACATCAAATTCTTGTAACCAACATCAGTCCCTATGTGGATCAACATTAGACTATGAGATAGAAAAATAGATATTTTAGGGCTTATTTTTCAAAATCTTATTTTCTAATTTTATTTCAAGATTCTAAAAAGACATAAACCATCTAAAAATTAAATGTCACAAGATAGAAAAGGGTAAATTTTTTGAAAGTGGTTAAGTCTTGAACATTTCATTTTGGTGCCTTAAAGGAATCTAGTTATTTTTATTCTTAGATGTTTGTGAAAGTTTGTGTATGTTTTTTGACGAAGGCCAAGGGGCCAAAATTTCATAAACATCTAAATTTGATGCATTAAAATAAACACTCACACTTATATTAGGGCCAATGAATCTATGCCCCAATATCCAACTAGAAAAATTTTAAAAATAAATTAGAAAATAAATCCTAAAAAATACTTAGCGATTTTTTTAAAAATTGAAAAATGTATATGTACTACATATTTTTATATATAGCTAAAAACATACTTGTTGATTAATTTCAATGACTCAAACTCAAAGTATTTTGAGAATAAGATGAAAGTGTATGTGACCTATTTGTTCAAAAAAGTGGGATAGACTATTTGTTTCAAAATGATTGATGTGTGTATGTTCTCCCCACGTCCCCTATAAGTAACTAGGGTGACCAAAAGTGATCATTATTTACATTTGTGCCTTGTAAAAAGGCATGAAAATAAATTCATTAAATCTCTCCTCAAATCCATATGGTTTGGGTGATCTAAATATGACCTTAAAGTCTTTTCACTTGTAATTTATTTTCATGTAATTTTGCTTATCATTGGGAGTTCATCACCTCCTCGTAGTATCTATAGGGAAGTGTTGATTGGGGATTTCATCTCCCAACATCATTTCAACCCCAATCCATGATGGGGTATAAAAATTGAGGCTGAATTACTAGGATGTTTGTTTGAGTGTTTAATTACACTCCATTAGTAAGATACTACCTCATATTGTAGGGGAAACAAGGGCATTACACTACACTAAGAAAATGATGGATGTAGTGGTTTTGAAAAGGATAAGAACTTTTCACAATAAAAGAGTTGATGTGGATCCAAATTATGTGAGAATATCTTGTTTTAGCCACACTAGGGACCATATAAAAATGCAAAAAAAAAGTTTTAGAATAACCCCACTTACCACGAATAAATTGTTGATGCAAGGAGAGTAACCTAAAGTTTCATGTCACCATATAATATCCTAAAATAATTGGGGGTATAAAAACCCTATTTATTCATGTTTTTTAATTTTTGTATTAATACTAAAAATCCTCTCAAGACCACATATATAGGTGGAATTCAATAGTACCATGGAATCTTATCTATTTTAGGACATTGGACATTATACTTAGTTGTATTTTATAATTTTATCTTTCACTTGATTAGTATTATTGATTATAAAACTTGTTTGAAAATTAAAACATGTCGTAACCAAACACTTTTGTTATACACCATTCTATTTGAACAAGGAGGCATTATGTTGATAAGATCAAATTCACTTTTTGCCTTGTTTAAATCATCATTTACAACATTGTGTTTGTATTTTCCTAGCAATGTTGTTATGATACCCATTTGAGGCTATACCAATTACCTAATTTGTAAAATCTTAAATTCTTTTTTTTTAAATTCAAATTTTAAATATCAACTTTCTTATTTCTAGGCCAAGATGTTATTGGTTTGCAGTTTACACTTGTTTTGAGTAAACTTGGGTAAGATTTATTATTTGGGTTAAAGGTCATTATATAGACTCATCATAATTTTATTATCATTATGGAATTATGTTATATTGTGTTAACTTATGCTCTAATTTCTTAGACCATTGTACATCCTATTAGCATGTGCTGGCATTGTGCTTCTTATTTGGTTTTATATTTGTACTTAGGAGTTATTATGTTACTTCACTTTTTGATCTTCTTTATTTGCATTGTTATCTTCCTAATTAGAAAGACCCTCTTAAAATTTTCTAGTCATAAATAATTATAGTTGTATCTAGATTTTACAGTATTGATGAATCTTTGACCTAATTTTATTGTGTTATCCAACATTTTATGTTTCAAATTTATCATACCCTATTTCAATTTTAATGATTTCAACCCACCAAAGTTGAGTAAATTCTTGACCATTTATTCTAATTGTGTGGTAATGTACCATCTATATTATTATATTCTAATTTTACCTTGTCACTTGTATAAAATCAAAACACACCTTTTTAATGTTTTTAAAAGACATTTCACATCTTAACAAACCTAGAGAATAATATTTTAAGCATGACACAAAGGTATAATCATAGTGGGGTATATTATAGGCCTAGTTATGAGGAAGATCATTTTTATGATAGAAAATATAACTTTGTTATATTTGAAGAATTATAGTGACTCTAGGATCTGAATAATTAATTTTGAACATCAACCCTTAGAGGATAAAGATGAAGCCCTCATAAGGTTGATTGAATCAAGCACTATATTTCCATCAGAATTTCTTATGAATAATTACACACATTGGTTAGGGTATAAGAACAACAATAGGAATAATATTTCATTCATATTAAAAAAATGAACATTAATTCTTCTATAAAAGGAGATTAAGTACTCATAGAGTAAATACCCAATGATTAAGATCTTGGTACGAAGATCAAGAAAATAAGTCAATGATATGAAAACTAGCTTATCATGGACTTAACCAAATCTTTAGCTACCACTTTAATACACATAAATGCTTCTGAATAATAAGATAATGTTGTCAAATAAAAATAGATTAATCTAGATGAGAAAAAATCTATGATAGATTATAGCTTCTCAATTGAACAAAACAAGACAAAAGAGGTTTTATAAAATACTTCACTAGACATGGAGCATACATTTTTTAATCATCAAGAAAATCTTGCTCCCCCAAAGAATCAAAAACTAAAACATCAATTATGTATTAAGTAAATCATTCAAAACACTTTGTTAAGTTCCTATGAACCAATTCATACTTTTGTGAATCAACCATAGACTCCCCAAAATCAATAAAACACTTATAATTCAAGGTGGTATATTTGAGGGAATGTTTAGCAACCTAAGAATCAATTACTGACCTACTTAATTCAAGGAGTCAATCGAAATAAGTTTATAGATCATAGGGTTTACATACCTAATATATCAATGCAACATGGGCACATGCAACCCTAACATATTATATTCCACCTACCAATGTACCAAACATATAATAGTTGAATCTATCTTTACAATTTCCATCTTGCCCTTGAGCCTTCTAAGGCCATTCAAATTGATAGTGGGGAATTTTTCTCTAACCCTAATTCTACCACTATTTTTGAAGATCCATGCCCTTCCCCTATTTATAATAAGACTAAATAAGTTTCTTTTTTTACTCCTGAGGAGATTCCCATAGAGACCCTGGGCTATACTGTGAGTATAAGTGCAAGAACAGGAAGACATATGCTGGTGAAGCAGGCACTGTGGGGGCTATTATGGGGACCCCAAAAAATCCCTCTAAGACCCCTGTGGATCAAGGTATCAAGTCTCATTCATCTACTAGGGCTATTAAAGAGGGTTTCTCCTCAGAAGTTAGACAGTCGGGGTGAATTTCTAGCAAACCTGCTCCCAAGGCTAGGCTTATAGATTACTCTAAGAGTGCCTCTGATGAATCCACTTAGGATGATGAAGCCAACGACATGGATGTTCAATAAATATTTGTGGATGTTGAGGATAAACAAGAGACTAAAGAATTAGAGGCTACTGTTGATTTTATGGAAAATACTAGCAAAGTGGAAAAGATGTTTGTGGAAGAAGCTGACGATGAAATAGAAACTGATGCTAGTTTGGGATCTAAAATTGTAGTCCTGAGGGGTCACATTTAAAAACGTGAATAGAACCTTTCTAATATTCTTTGGAATTATATTTTCCTTAAAATTTTTGTGCTATAGGACTTGGGTGCTGCTGTTATTGTTGATAATGAGGAGAACTCTACGAATTTGGATAACGTTATTAAATCCATGTTTAAGCAAGGAGGGAATCTGCCTCCTTAGTTTTTACTTCTATTTTGATACTCTACTTCTCTATTATAACTATCTTACTTTATAGTTTCTATTTTTGTTGTGTTTGTTGGGTTAGATGTCTGTGATGTTTCTAATTTAAGGCACTTTTTGTGTTGGTTGCCTCTATGGCTTTTTTATTACTTGTAAGGGTTCGGCCCCTTGTTTATCCACCTTATATTATCAAAAACATATAAGAGTTGAATTTGATGAAGGAATTCATGTCATTATTAGAGACAAGAAACTGAGTCAAGAAATACATATCTAATTAGATATGCCCATATCCGTTCAACTTGAGTACTCTCTAAGTCATATTTTTAACTTATTTTGAGGCAACCAAATTTTATAAATACATAGGTAAGGGTGACCCTTAGGAAAATATCCATATATTTTTCATATTATGCCAAGAGGTAGCTTATAATAGTATTTATTTTCTTTGCTTATTTCCATGAAGTTTAGTGGAAAAATATTGAGATTCGATCCTTAAGTTACCTAAGGGATATGTGGTAGATTAAATTGATTTATTTGAAAAATTTGTCAACCATTTATCTTATAATATTAAACATGAGTTGACTGTGGTTAACTTATGTAAAGCCAAACAACAAGATGTAGAAAGATTCATATTATATATAAAGTGATGAAGAGCATTAGCTATATGCTTTCAATATAATTTGCTAGTTAAATAGTTGGATGATATTTTTGCATAAAAACTACACCCTAAGGTGGTGAATAATCTACTACTCACTTGTATAAACACATTCAAGGAAAATATAGATAAGTGTGTATAGATTGAAAAGGCACTTATTACCAAATACCTTGTTAATATTTATTCATGGGGTCAAGTATCCAATCAAACATAATCACCTATTCAATCTATAGAAATAGGGAAACCTAAGGGGTTTAAAAACAACAAGAACATGGTATGGAATGGAGTGACTAAATATAGACATGTAAAAATGGTACAAGCTCCACCAACTCCAAAGGTGAAATTAGCTCCACCTAGTCCACCGACTACTTTACAAAGTGTCCCTCCATGAAGGGTATTCAATAAATATTCTTTTGGAAACTAGGAGAGCTTATTAAGGATATGTTCCAAAAGAACATAACATATAATCTAATTATATGTCCTATACTAAGACCATTTCCTTAACATCAACCTAAACTTAATTGGTATCAAGTAGATGAGTTTTGAAACTTCTATCATGTTATTAGTCATGGTGATTATCGATGTGTTTAATTGTGACATCTCATTGAATATTTGATTAAAAGTGGTGAAGTTAAAATCAAACTTTCCCCACAAAACACAAATCAAGGTATGAGTATTTATAAAGATCCATTTCCTAAGCACAATTAACAACCAACAAGAAATAGTCATAACCAAGGATAAAATTAGTAACAACAAGCCCAAATCTATAATCATAATTAGCATGATCATAATCAAGATCATAATACCCATGCTAATAACTTGGGTTAAAAAAAAATACCTTATTATTTTAATAATACTACATATTAGACCAAATTGGGGTTACATAATTACTTGAATTCATAAACCAAATTAAGTGAAGTAACTCATGAAAATTGAAAATTGGTGAAACACTTATGTGGCTATCATCACATGTGTCACTTAGTTATAATTAATGAAAAGGTTAATATAAATATTAAAAATTCCACCTCATTTCACACATGGATTTTGAATTATCTAACCTAGTTGTTACCCCTGTGAATCTAGAGTGACATTATTTGAGTTTTTGGAGCAATTTTGGCACAAAATCTTCATAACCCATTTTTAGTCAATTTATTTAGCCTATTTTCCCTTTGGATCTCATTATATTTGTATATCTTATTTTTATCTGGTAAAATTTCATGTGCTATTTCAAAAGCTTTTTCTATTATTTCTCATTTTACTTGCAATTGTGATGTCATTTTTGCATGCATAGTGTTGTTAAAACATTATAAATTATTCAAAAACACTTTTCATAAGAAAATATCAAACAAAATACTAAAATATAAAATCATTCTTTAAATACCTAGCAATTGACGTAAATTATCTACCTAAACTCTTCATCATTTGTTAGTTACTCTAAATTTTGAACCTGAACAACAAGTTTCATTTTACTTAGAGTTCCTAGGGGACATTTCTTGCTCAGATTTCTAATTAACAATTACATACTCAAATTTATAACTATCAATTGATTTCACTTCATCAAATTTTCCAACTCTAATAACATATTAAAAGAAACCTAGAGTTGTAAATGCTTGTCACTCACCTGGAGTCTTCAACCCTGAAGACTTGAGAAATACTGAGACCTTTTTGGAATTACAACACCCTATTAATTAGAATGAGTTTCCTAGAGTTTTCAAGGTTTACTACTGGTTGAAGTCCTTAATACCTAAATCTTTCTTAGGATTGTTATATAAGATAAAAACATAACTCAATTGTTCAACCTTTTCTAAAACCAACATGAACAATTACTATGTTTTCAAGATCATTTACCAAGTCTTTCTAGTGTTAGTCATAAAAAATGTAAGGAGTAGAAGAAGAAGAAAATCTAATTGAAGAAGTTATTTAACTTGCACTTGAAGAAGTTCAAGGGCCAAGTAAGAAAGGAAAGACAAAATCAAAAAGAGTTAGGAAGTCAAAATAAGTAGGGATACAAAAGATATCCCATTGAGTCTTTTATTTCATCCAAAGTGTAAAAAAATCAGTGACACTAACATGGGACATGTTTCCATAACTGATCTATTGGAAAGATATAAATCCATAATCAAAACACCACTCATGCTAACAATGAAAAATAATAGAATCCTACAAGCTATAGTTTTTACAAGATCTACAAAACTATCTAATTTATTTTTAAAATGTGTTAATTATTATGATTCTCTTACTATAATAGTAAAGGATACTATAGGTAATGTGGTGGTCAAATTAGATGTTCACTATTTTAACTAATATTTGAAGATCCTAAAAAGACCTAAAGTGATAGACTTATCAATGAAAAAAGCTAAAAATCTCTAAGAGAGTAAAACATCATATTGTATCAAGATAATGAATAAAACCTATCTAAATAAATAAAAATAACTATCAAGGTCTCCAAAGCAAATAGTGAGGTCTGATTTGGTCCAAGAAGTTGATGACATCACTTATTTATTGTGTAGAATCAATGGAGAGAAAAATACCAAGAACTTTTCCACCTAGATTTATGCCTACACAAGGGCTATTGATGTCAATAGGAGTTCTACTAAGATTTAATGGTCTAGGATGATAAGTGACAACATTGATCATCAAATAACTAATGTATTATAGACTCTTGATTTCAAAATGATTTCATATTTAGTATATATTACAACATCTAATGGAGTATTTTCTAGGCTGACTAGAAAAGGGATAATGGAAACATAACCCATCTATGAGTACTACACTCAATTGACTTTGTCTAAATACTTCAAGTATTATAAAATGGTAAATGATGCCTTCTTCTATGAAGTTGTTTGTAAATTGAATGTTGTTTTGAAGGCCAAGAGAGTATCTGATGTAACTTGGGAGGTACTTTTCCATTTTATATGTATTTTTATTCAATTGATTAATTTCACATACATTAGACTTACTAGTTTCATAGGGACACCATTGAAATCACCAAGGTACCCTAGTGATAAGTGGATTCTAATATAATTATGTAGATATTTGGTGGAATTGCATGATCTTTAGTCAAAATTACATCATTTTTAGGTCAATTTTCCTATTTTTATTGGTAAATATTATTGTGCAATAATTTATATAGCCAAAAATGTATAAATAGAGATGTATCATAACTATAATTAAATCACATTTTAAGGCTAGAGAATATTTTTATTATAGAGGCATAATACAAAGCATAGTTTCTCTTGATTATATGTATATCCCTACCCTAGAATGTTTTTGGATTGATCGCAAAGATGAATTTAAAGTAAGGAGAAGATATAACAACAAGATGAATGTTCTAAAAATTCACTCTTTTAATTGGGATACAATTCCTAAAGACATGGAAGATGATGGAAAAGTAATTCATGATTCTTATCATGCAATAGGAGGAGATAATATTCCACTCCTAGATATTGATTACAAGAATAATCAAGTAAAGACTATTTATGAGAGGACTTCAATGGTTCTTGTTATGGTGTCATCATGGCTTCTTAGTAAGGGCTATTGCATGGAGGAGTTAATAATGACAAACATTGTCCAAGTAAGTCATAAAAGGAAAGTGATGTAAGGAGAACATTGTTGAGAACCAATGAAGAAGTTAAAACTCAAGAAGAATGCTGATGAAACATATTCTCTAATAAAATAAGAGGTTCCAATTTATCCAATTACCTCTACATCTTTTCTAGTTTCATCCACACACACTACTCCTCCTGTAATTTTTATTTCTTCCTAACCTCCCAAACCTTCATCTTCATTACTTGTAGAGAAAATACATCCATTATTGAAAGATGTAGATACATCCACACTCATGCCACCTCCAAAGTTTACTATCATCAAATATATTGAGAAATATATTTATAAAGAGATTGATGGTCTTCATCCTCTTCCCCCATCTTCTCCACCTACCACTCCACCACCACGTTTTGAGGATTAACCCACCATTCTTTCTATTTATACCCAAAAAGAGATAGAGTAGATAAATACTAGAGAGGTGGTTTCATCTCATGAGATATCACACCAAGAGATACCAATTGAACCTGAGAATAAAACTACTAGAGAAGAGAAATGACAAGAAACGTATGATAAATAGGTAGAGAAAGAGAAAGATGAATAAATAGTTTCTAATGTTGTTCTTATAGAAGATATTTTAGCTAGAAGAGAAGTTTCTACTCAAGAGGCATAGGTATGAGATAATCAACAACAAATGGTCATATATTTAGCTACTTTTGCTATTATAGATTTCTCCTCATGGTTGGCATTGTGATTAGCTCGAGTTAAAGGAAGAAATAAATTTGGAATATATAGACTTGTAGCTTCTAAAAAGTCCTTATTGTAAGGGTAAAAAGCCTAAGAGTGCTAGAGTGACTTAAATATTGATAATTGAGCCTTCAAATCAAAAATTTGAAGAAATATTAGTTCCTCCATAGGGTAAGCATAAGGGTGAAATCACTGAAGAAGACTTGTAAATTACAAAGGTATCCCTTGGGGAAGTCACTAAAAAGTTCATAAAAAAATATACATAGACTCTTATCAATACTCTCATTTATAATTTTGATGAATAAAAGGTTGATAAAGACAAATTAAAGGAGTAAATTTCTAATATATGTGAAATAATTGTCAAAGTGACAAGATCTACTCCCCAACAGATAATACTTTTAGGAGATATAATTGACCAAAAAATAATATCTTCAGGGGAATAAATTTGTGACAAGACCAAAGTAGTTGATGAATGTATAGATAAATTGATATAAATTACATTTAAATGGTTTCATGACATCCCAAGTAATTTAGCTAATATTGAGAATAAATTGGTACATTTAAAAACAATGATGAGCGAGATTGAAAGTGAAAATGGAATATATAAATTGCAATAAGATAAACATAAATGAAGAGATAATTTAAGTGAAAATATTTTGATTAGATAAAAAATTATTCCATAGGGATTAGTAATGAAAGAAAAACGAGAAGAATACATCATATATTTTCTTATGCACATAATTGGAGCAATGTTTAAAGAAATGAATAATCTAGAATAAGATGCTCATAATGTGAAAATAGATGTGGAGGATTGTATCTTCTATCTCATGAATATTTGGTCAAAATAAAACACCAAATATATATGAACAATTACATCAACAATTCAAGTAAGTAATTGAAAAGGCCATGATTCCATTCATAGTAAAATCAATAAAGGAGTTAATGAGAAGTCATTAGGAAGTAAAAAGGATAGAACCCAATCTTGAAAGGGTGAAAGGTTATTTCAAGAAGATAAAAAATGAGATACTAAGATTTTAAATAGAAAGACAATCATTTTCCAAGTTAGATAATGTAACCATTTAGTATATTATGTCACAACACATCAACTACAGGGAAAAGTGCATAACCAAAGTTCATGAATTAGAGTGATTAACCTTACTTCTCTTATCAATTTATTCTATCTAATTCAAACAAATTTTAAAAATGTATTTGAATTAATTTTTTTTAAGTATTTACTTTATAATTAATGTCACTCAGATAAATTACTTATAAGAGTGAGATTTTCTATAAAATGAAAGACTCATATAACTTGGATAGATGCCATTAATTGAAGTCATTTTGTAAAAATAAATTATTTGACTGAGGTCTACACAACATGCAAATAAGTTCAATTTGATCCAAATAGTAAAATTGAGAAGAGCTACATTTCATCATCCATTGTATGCCACACATGATAATTTCAAGGAAGATGTCTCCCAATGGTTTTTATAATTTAACATAGTACATGGGAAATTCAAAGAGTTGTCTCCTAATTGTATTTGTTATCTAAAAATGTATAAATATGGGAGAAGACCTACATAGGAGGGAGATGGTAATTTTTAAAATTAATTGTAATTGTTATGCAAAATAGACTTAGTAATCTATAAATTTGTGTTTATATATCTGTATGTTTTTTGTATGAACTTGATTGAAAGTGAATAAGAAAAAAGTTGGTTTTTTAGGAATTTTATGTCTAAGGAGATCTTTCATTGTATTCTATGAAGAATAAAATGTTAAACTTTGTGTTATCCTTTAATCTAAATATGATTTCAAATCTTTCTTAATCATTTACTGAAAGAATTATCATATCTTGTATGTTTATATATTTGTACTAATACAATAAGCTCTGTAAAATTACTTGTTGTGAAGTATGGTTTCTATATTTTTCACATATTCTAATCTTTTCATTCTCCACTTTCTAAGAACTTCTTTGCAGAATCTCTAAGTCAATTGCTTACTTGTTGCAAAATCATTCTATTATGGTTCATAAACTTTATGATTAAAGTAATACATGAAAATAGGATGAATTATGTATATGCTATGCATAATTTCTATGAATTGTAAAAAATTGAAATTGTGAATAGTTAAAGAAGATAAACATAAGCATATGGGAGCTTCACCATTAAATAAAGGGGATTTAATACCATGACTACCTAGGTATATTTTGATAGCCTCAAAAACATCTAGCCAATAGTTTTTGGTGACTCCGTTGGGGAAAATGAACTTGTTCAACTTATGAAGCACTACCATGTAAAAATTTGCATTCAAAATAAAGGCAAACTTGTGAGTTGAAACACATGTTTTGTGAAGATAGCTTTACTTATCTAAAAGAAATGTTTTTTTTATGTTAATTTGATGTATGTCAAGTAATCACTTAACATGTTTTTGTTCAGAAACCTGAAGTAACTTAAACAAATCCTTATATAATCATAAGTGCTTCAATATGGAAAATCAATATTTCACTAGGGAAAGAATATTTCAAGGCCAAACTCACTTCTTTCAACTACAAGAACAATTTTATTTCAACTTCCCTCCCCACACCAAAATAAGAAGAGAAAATATTTCACATATTAGATGAATACAAAATCCTATGAATTAGCCATAATATAATTATTAAAAAATAATCCAACCTATTAATCTTCAATTCATTATTATAAAAAGAATGACACATAAACTTATTATCCCTTAGGGGTAGTGATTTACTAATTGAATTATATTCCTCTCCATGACTTGTCTAAGGATTTGATAAATAACTTTAATAACTTCACAGGGGATGGTAAACAAAGTCTAGATAAGCACTTAGCTACTTTCTTTGTAGCTTGTGGAGTGATTGGCATTGAGTATGAATATGTGTCATTTATACTCTTCAATGAAAAATTACATGGTTTAGTTGTAGAATGGTTCTACCATTTATATCTTGACACCATAACAATTGGGCCACTACACATGAGAAATTTAATAGAAATATTTAAAGCTACTAAAAACAAGGACATATTTCTCACCCAATTAACTCAGCTTAAAAGAGAACCACATGAACACATGTAGTATTTCATTGCTAAATTTAATAGAATACTATACAAAATACCTTAGGTTGCTCAACTCATTGGTTAGCTATCAGTTATGTAGAGAACGTTCTAATAATTTAGCAAAAACTCAAAAAATTGATATAGAGGTTAAAGATGACCTCATTATGGATGGAAATATTAAGAAAAAAAATTGCAAGGTTGATGTTTCTACTTCAACTACATTAAAAACTACTATTTATCCCCTACTGTAAAAATTGGCTAATGACTTACTACAAGTTAAAATGCAAATTTTAAAGGTGTTCATTCTCCTCCTATCAAGAATGCACCTACATGTAATTTTAATAATTAAATTTGAAATAGTATTGATGGAACTCCATAAATACTAGAAATTGAGGATGTTACAATAAAACTATTGAAATGAATGAAGAAGATCATATGGTTGCTGATTTTGATCAAAAAATTACTGATGAGGATGATTTTATGGATCCTACTAGTGACTCTAATATAGGATACCTTTAATATCAATCAAAAAGTGATTATGAGGTAATTATTGAATATGTTAATAGTCACTCTTTTGAAATATTTATAAGATCATAAATTCATCAAGTTGGTGAAATATATTCTAAGTAACAAGGGAAAGAGAAAGAAAAATCTAGGATATATGTTAGCATCCTCAAAATAGGTAGTTCTTTACTTGCTTCTCTTGATCCAAAAGATAAATATGCATCATTTTTATTGCAACCTCATAAGCTAGTCACTAATACTTTTAAAGATAATCCTACTTTGTCTATGTTCATCACTTCTTTTGAAATTATTTACCACCTCAAGAAAATTAAGATTTAAAGGTCAGAAGCTAAATACTTGAGGTCCTATCCAAATCAACTAAATAGACTAGTTAAGTATGTTTGAAGTAAAGGATAAAAAAATAAAAATAATGATTCATAAGGTATATTTCCTACTCCCAAATAGGTCTCTTTTGAAAAAAATACTACAACTATCTCTCCCACATTTTCTTCCACATCCAAAATAATAGATTCATTCTATATATCTCTCTCAATTAATAGATTCATGTTAAGAAATTATATCCTAGATTTTGAAGCTTTTGATAATGAAATGATATCTATTGTAACTAATGCCCTTAGCCCCAATCTAACTAAGACAATAGTGAGGTTTTACTCAATGGAAAGACAACTTCCCTTGATTGGACAAATCAAAGATGCACAAGTTATTCTAGTAGATTTTCCAGATAAGAGGCTATCAGATATTCCTATTTCTTACAAAATGTTGTTTGAGTAGGAATTTTTAAAAAGAAATAGGGGGAGAAGTCAAGATGGATTGGTCTTGTCCTCATATTCTAATCAAAGGTGTAAATTATAAACTTGAACCTAAAAAGAAATCCAAGTATACATTTTTCAAGTTAGATGATCCTAGAGTACATATTCTTTTTGAAGAATCAGACCATGGAGTCTATTTCCTTGAATTGGGTAAGGACATATAATAACTAGAGGCACCAAAAGAAGAAGAGAAATTATAGATTCTATAATTTGATGGTGCTACAACTCCCTTGGTTCAGGTGTTGGAGTTGTATTAATATAACCTGATGGTAAGTTATATCCTTATTCTTAAAAAATAATTTTTTAAAATACTAATAACATAGTAGAGTATAAAGCACTATTGTTAGGACTAGAACAAGCAAAATATAAAAGGAGTAAAAGTTTTAGAATCATAAAGAGATGTTGAGTTGATTTTAAGGAAAATTCATGGCTAATATCAAGGAAATAAGAATAAGATAAGGCACTACCATGATCAAGTTGTAAGTGCAACACTTAATTTTATATCCTATTCAATTAACTTCATTCATCATGATCAAAACTCTAGAGTTTATTCTCTTATGGTTGTTGCAGCTTTGTTCATGCTAAATCAATAACCTACACTTTTTCAAGAAGGTGAATATAGAGTAGAGATGGTTTTCCATCCATGGGTTCTAGACAATGTTGATCAGTGGTAGGTCTTTAATGATGACAAATAGATAACTACTTTCCTTGAGAAATAAGATAATTTTGGATAACTATATTTTGAAGGAAGTAGTTCACTTCCATAATAGACAACAATAGGTAATATTGATGTTGAGCATGATGATAATGAAGATGTGATTTAATTGAAGGGACAAATCCCTAAAGCTTTAGATTCTTTAGAAGAATTTTTTGATAAGCATGATCAATTTCTAAAGAAAAAGGAGTATGGTTAGAGTTCTTCTCCATAAGTATAATAGATTAATTAGGTAGTAATGAAGAGCCCAAGATGGTCAATATTGTAAAATGTTGTTCCCAAGAGGAAAAAGAAGCATCAATTAAACTTATCAGGAAATATATTAATGTGTTTTCTTGGTCTTATAAAGTTCTGAAGACCTTTTAACCAAAAAAAAACCTTTTAGGAAAAAGCTTTACCACCATAATCCAACAATCATATATCTTTGATGAAACACAAAAATTACTTAATGTTAAGATAATTTATCCCATTCATAATTCAACATGGTTATTTAACATTATCCTAGTAAGAAATAAGAATGGATAAATACATTTATGTTTTGATTTATGTAATCTTAATCAAGCTTATTTGAAGGATAACTATCCATTACCTATTATAGACCATACCTTGCAAGCAGTTACAGGCTCAAAAATGTTGTCCATGTTAGATAGATTTTTTGGATATAATCAAGTAAAAGTGGTGAAGAAGATCAATACAAGATGGCTTTCATAATACCATTGGGGAGATTTACCTATCAAAATATGCCTTTTTGAATTATTATTGATGGAGTAAAGTTTTAATGAGCGATGGATTTGACATTTGTAATCTAAAGAACAAGTGTATAGTTGTATAACTTGATGAGTTGATAATATTATCCAAGAAAAGAGGTAATTATTTTTCTAATTTATAATAGGTTCTCATCTAGTGTAAGAAACATGGGATCTCTTTGAATCCTAATAAATCAATACTCATTATGATTGAGGGGAAACTTCTTGGCCACATTATCTCAAAGGAAGGAATGAAGATTGATCTAAAAAGGGTGAAAGCCATTCAAATTATATCTATGCCTATGTCTAATAAGGGGGTACATTGATTCTTTGGTAAAGTTAACTTCCTCAAAAGGTTCATTCCTAACTTTTCTGAGTTAACTCACCATATTTCTAACATTATGAATAAAAAACAAGAATTCAAGTGGAATTCTTAAGGTAAGATGACATTTTTAAATATTAATGTAACCATATCTTAAGCTCTAGTGTTGGTTTCTCCAAATTTTAGTAAAGAATTCATTCTCTATTGTTATTATTTAGAACATACCAAGTCGTCCATACTTTTATAAAATAATGATAAATATATTTAATCTCCCATAGATTTCATGAGCTAACCATTGAAAATTTCTGAACTAAAATATAAATAGATGGAAAAAAATACCTTTATTGTAGTCAAAACATGTAAAGCCTTCAGTTAGTATATCTTAACTTCATATAATAAAGTATATGTACTTGAGACTATAGTTAAATCTATTCTAACACACCAAGTGTTTGCATTTCTAAGAGGCACCTACGTATCTAATGTTCAAGAGTTTGATATTTATATAAAACTAATAAATCTAGTGAGATGAAGGGGCTTGTGCTAAATAATGATATAAAGAAAACTAGATGACATAGATACTATGATATTTTTACTTTAAGATAAATCATATAAAATTTTTCCCATGGTTCTTTTTATTGATCTTGTTGATGAATGGTA
Source organism: Torreya grandis (assembly GCA_037957365.1). Classification (NCBI taxonomy): domain Eukaryota; kingdom Viridiplantae; phylum Streptophyta; class Pinopsida; order Cupressales; family Taxaceae; genus Torreya; species Torreya grandis. Next base: position 2,426,774 of record JARHVA010002210.1, read on the forward strand.
CAATAATATTTTTTTCTTCATAGCTTATGGAGAATGTCCAATACGCCTTACAGATAAGGAAAAACATATCATAAAGCTGAAGTCAAAATATTTTGTCTTTTGGGATAATGGTTTGTAAAAAAGAGGAATTTATGGAATCTTCCTTCATTATGTGGATAAAGTATAATAAAAGAGACTACTATAATAGTTCCATGATAAAACATGTTGAGGAAACTTTTTATCGTGAGTTACAACACATAAAATCTTATGAGTAAGGTACTACTAGCCTACTCTTTTCTAGGATAGCTTGGATTGGGTTTATAAATGTCAAGCATGTCAATATTTTGTGGGATGTCTAAAGTTACCAAAATTTCCATTAAAACCAATCATAATAAATTAAACATTCCACTAGTGGGGTGTATATTTTATTGGTGTGTTGAATCCCTTTTCAAGTGTCCATCATTTTTATGTATTAACTTCTATTGATTACTTCAACAAGTGGGTAGAGGACATTCCTATCAAGCAAGCCACTTTTGAAGTTGTATGTGATATTATCAAGGAAAACATTATAGTAAGTTTTGGTGTTCCTCATAATATAGTAATAGATAATGTCGCTAATTTTTTTAAATCTAAACTAAGTTATTTTTTCTATCTATACAGAACAGATTTAGTTCATTCTTTAAATTACTATCCTTAGGGGAATGGCCAAGCTAAATCAAGTAATAATAACTTGATGACTATCATTTGTAAGCTAGTGGATGATAATTAACATACGTAACTTAAGAAACTATTTGATACATTATGGGTTAATATAATCACTCTAAATAAAGCCATTGCCATGTCACAATTTTTTTTTTGTATGGAACATATGCCAAAATACCCATCACCATAGAATTTCCTACTTTACAATTGTCTAAGGCTATTAAAGATGCAACTTATCAAGACTCAATTGATAATAGGATTATGTTTTTATTTACACTGAAAAAAGTTTGTACTCAAGTTGTTAATCATTTAACTAATTATCAAAAGAAAGTGAAGAAGACTTTTGACAAAAAGGCTCAAGAAATAAAGTTTTATGTTAGTGACTTGGTCCTTCTGTGGGATAAACAAAATGAACCAAAAGGGTTGTTAGAAAAATTGATTCACTCTAGAAAGGACCTTTCACAATAAAGAAAATTACTTGAAAAGATAGGTTCATCCTAGCTTATAGAGATGGAATTAAACTTTTGATGCCTTACAGTGGGCATCACTTGAAGATTTACAAGAACAGAGCAACATGGTAACACTTATATGTATATAAATAAAACCTCAATTTTTCTTTTGTATAATTATTTTTATTTTTCCCATTTGTTTGTTTTGAGGTTTTTCATGATTTATTTTTACATGACTCCATTCCTAATTAACAAGAATAAAAATCATAGATATTGGGATCTCACCTTTGTTTCATTCTTTCTGATAGAAACAAATATGTCCTCAGTTAGAGCTAATTGGTGTTCCCAAAATTTCATAATTAGAAATTTTGGGTTACCCCTATTGAAACTTTCATTTTTTATATTATGTGAGTTATTTATCATTATCAAAAATCAGTCCCCTAAATAAGAATTAGACTTTATTAGTTTTCACTATAATTTATTTCGTTACCAATATTTCTTCAAATTGCTCCAGAAGTTTAGAAAATGTCTGCTTAAGTCACTATCATAAAAACCAATTTTTCATCCTTCAAAGAAATTCAAAAAACAATGTGTTTGATCTCATTTCTAGCCTAACTCAAGTTCTCTAGGATAATTTACTTATTCACAAAATGAAGTAATTTGTCATTTCAAAACCAAGCTATACCATCTAGATTAAATTAGAATTGTGAAATGACTTTACTTCTTAAAATCATAAAAGATGAGTAAAGTAAAATTGTAAACCCAAAAAACACCAATTAGAATAATCTGAATTCTAAAGTTACATTAATTCACTTTCTTAAGACCTAAGTAAAAATAATAAAGGTTTATAAGCTTGAATTCTTCATAATATTAAACCAAATTAGGGTATCGGAGTTACTTGACTTCATAAACAAAATTAAGTGAAGTAACTCATGAAACCTGATAATTTGTAAAATTCTTACATTCCTATCCTCACACTTGTCACTAATTTATAATTAATTCACATACTAATATAAATATTAATGATTCTACCTCATTTCCCACCTAGCTTTCAAATTTTCTAACCTAGTTACTACCCCTGAGAAACTTGAGTGACATTGTTTGAGCCTTTGGAGCAATCTTGGCAAAAAATCATCCCAACCCATTTAGAGTCAAGGTATCTAGTCTATTTCCACTTTGGTTTTATGATCCCATTATGGTTTTATGTCTCTTTATTCTCTATTGAATTTTCATGTACTATTTCCAAAGATTTTTCTATCATTTATCATTTTACTTGCAATTGTAATGTCAGTTTTACATGCATAATTTTGTTAAAAATTTATAAATTCTTTGGAAACACTTTGCATAATAAAATCTCAAATAATTCAAAACACATATAATATCTCTACAAATACCTAGTAATTAACCTACAATATCTACTTGAACTCTTCACCATTTGTTACTTACTCTAGAATTCTAAAACTGAATAATTGGTTTCATGTTATTTGGAGTTCCTAAGGGACATTGCTTATTTAGATTTACAATTACCAATTTCTTAATTAGATTTCTAACTATCAATTTATTTTTCTTCATCAGGTTTTCTAACTTTAATAACTTACCCAAAGAAACCTAAAGCTGTAAATGCTTGTCACTCAGCTGGAGTCTTAAACCCTAAAGACCTAAGAAATACCAAGACCTTTCCAGAATTTTAATACCATGTTACTTTGAATGAGTTTCCTATAGTTTTCAAGGTTTAATATTGATTGAAGTCCTTAATACCTGACCCTTGCTTAGGATTTTTATATAAGACAAAAAATTAACTTAGTTATTTAACCTTTTCTAAAATCAACATGAATAATTACCAAGTTTTAAAGAGCATTTACTAAGTATTTCCAACAAAGTCACAATAAATGTTAGGAGTAGAAGAAGAAACAACTCAAATTGAAGAAGTTACTAATATTTCACTTGAATACATTCCAAGTCCAAGTATCAAAAGAAAGACAAAAATGGTTTCCTAAGATCCTAGGTAATTTAGCTGATATTGAGAATAAATTAGCACAACTACAAACAATGATGAAGGAGATTAAAAGTTAAAATGGAATATATATTTGCAATAAGATAGTCTTCAATGTATAAATATTTTAAGTGAAAATATTTTGATTGAATAAAAAATTATTCTAGAGGGATCAGTAATGAAATAAAAATAAGAAGAACACATCATATCATTTCTTATGCACATATCTGGAGCAATGTTTGAAGAAATTAAGGCTCTAAAATAAGATGCTTGAAATGTGAAAATAGATATGGAAAATTATATCTTCTATCTCATGAATATGTGGTTATAGGAAATAGTGAAGACACATGAACAATTACATTAACAATTCAAGCAAGTAATTAAAAAGTCCACAACTCCATTCACAGCAAAATCATTAAAGGAGTTAATGAAAAGTCATCAACAAGTCAAAAGTCTAGAACGCAATATTGAAAGGGTGAAAGGTTATTGTAGGAAGTTACAAAATGAGATACTAAAATTTGAAATAGAAAGATAATCAATTTTTAGGTCAGATGATGTAGCCATTTAGTTTATTATGTCACAAAACATCAACTATAGGGAATAGTGTAGAACCAAACATCATGAATTAGAGTGATTACCCTTACTTATCTTCTCAATTTTTTCTATTTTCTTCAAATAGTTTTTATAAATATATTTGAAGTAATTTTATTTTAACTAGTTACATTATAATTAATTTGACTCAGATAAATTTCTTATAAGAGTAAGTTGTTATATAAAATGAAAGACTCATGTAACTTGGATAGATTCCATTATTTGAAGTAATTTTTTAAAAACAAATTACTTATGTGAGCTCTGTATAACAAACAAATAAGTTATATTTGATCCAAATAGTAAAACTGAGAAGACCTATATTTCATCAACCATTGCACGCCACACATGAGAAATTCAAGGAAGATGGCTCGCAAAATTTTTTATAATTTAACTTAGCACATGGAGAATTCAAGAAGTTATCTCTTAATTATATTTGATATCTAAAAATGTATAAATATAGGAGAAGACATGCATATGAGGGAGATGGTAATTTTAAAAAGCAATTGTAACTATTGTGAAAAATAGACTTAACAATCTGTAAATTTTTGTTTAGATTTTTATATGGTTTTTATATGAAATTTGTTTTGAGGAACTTTGAATCTAAGGATATATTTCATTATATTCTATGAAGAATAAAATGGTAAATTTTGTGTTGCTTTTTAATCTGAATATGAGTTCAAATATTTCTTAATTATTTGATGAAAGAATTAACATATATTGTATGTTTATCTATTTTTATGAATATAATGAGCTCCAAAAAACTACTTATTGTGAAGTATATTTTCTTTATTTATCACATATTCTAGTATTTTCATTGTCCACTTTGTAAAAACTTCTTTGCATAATCTATGAATCTACTACTTACCTATTTCAAAATCATTTTGTTATGGTTCATGAACTTTATGATTAATGTAATACCTAAAAATAAGATGACTTATGTATAACATGTGCATAATTTTTATTAATTGTAAAAAGCTAAAAAGTGTTAATAGTTAAATTAGATAAACGTAAGCATATAGGAGATTCACCTTTAAATGAAGGATATTTAATCCCATTACTACCTAAGTATCTTTTGCTATCCTAAAAACTAACTATCTAATAGATCTATGAAGTAGAGGCCATCCAATCCACTTTACATTAGTGTCTTAAATTTCCCCCATGATAGGATTGAAGTCACCATTATTAACGATATATAGCTTTACTAGTATTGCAAACACATATAGGCTAAATTTTATAATTATTGTTATTATCCTAGTTCTGAGTTTGTTGTGAAGAAGAATAAGGAAATAGTTTCACATCTTCCCAAATCTAATTATATCAACCCAAGTGACCTTTCTTCCACTTTGGCTTATCCATTTCCCATAACCCTTACACAAGTAATAATAGAGGATGTAGGCATTTCCATGTACCATCTAAAATATGCCTTCCATATTGCTAGGTTTCCAAAATATCTCAAATATTTCACCAAACCTAAACCATCCAAAATCCCTTACAGACCCAACATGATTTGGGAAAAGAAGAAAGATACAGAGAAAGAACCAAAGATATTCATATCTACTACTTCACCAAATCAGGATAGAGAACCTTTCACTAAAGGAGACTAGTTATATTATGATGTCATTAATGATTGTTTTAAAAATCCTAAATTTCATATCCATAATGGGATTATGGATAACTTTTATTATACATGAAAATTCCTCAGGCCATGAGATCAAGGAATCCTAGAACCCTTATCAGTGGGTAAACCTAACATTAAAAAATATATCATATTTATACATCCTGGGGGTGACCTCATGAATTTTGATAGTGATTATTATAAATCAACTAAGAACAAGACTCATGACAATGATGCATCATCATATTATAATATTTATGATGAGTTTCCTGACATGGAATTATTTGACTCAAACTCCATGATGACTATCATGTCCCATTATTCCTTTTACCTTTGCCATCTTGAAACTATTGATTGGGACCATAAAAATTATGTCATAACCCTTGATGAATTATATATTCAAGAATATATATTTGAGTACATAGACCTCAGAGATGGATTAAAAATGGTTGATCACAAACAGGGCTTTGACTTTAATTTACACCCTTTTGCCTATTTTATAGAGCAAACAAACTTTCTTAGTCGTGAAAAAGATAAATCATCGAGATCCTTAGGTTAAAACATCTTTGAGGTGATCGTTGATCATGGAAATAGTAAATTAAAAGATAATCCATTGAGCAAAATCTTTTTTCAGGTGCTCTTAGATGAGAAAGTTTTCTCATCTCCAAAGGACACTCAAGGTCCATTAAGTCCTTATTCCATAGTTAGTACCATCATCACATTATAATAATAATTTTTTTTTAGTGGATTCTTCTTGACTTTCTTGAGATATTTGCTAGTTTTCTATTATTTGAACTGATGGATTTAGATTTATCTCATTATCCATTATTTTAAGATGAACAACTAGAGGCTGAAGCAAAAGAAGAAGACTAGGATAAAACTCTACCTACTATTATAGAAGACAAATCTATGCTTATTATATAAAAAACTACTAAATTGAACATGGGAACATATGATGATCCCATAATTGTGTATATTGGAGCCTCACTCACTAATGAGGAGCATGGTCACAATGTCACCATTTTGAGGGATTTCATTGATATCTTTGCATGGGCTTATTCTGACATGCCAGGCTCAAGCCTTGACTTGGTTTTACATCAAGTTATTTTCCATCTTGATGCCAAGCCAGTAAACAAAAAGGAATATTCATCAATTCATTACTCTTTTAGTAAAATCATAACTAGAGAAATTATTAAAAGTAGGCTTCATCAGACCACTAGACTATTTTGAATGGATATCAAACATATTTATAGTAAATAAAAAGCCCTAAGATATACATATTTTTATTGATTTTAGAGATATCAATGAGGCATGACCCAAAGATAATTTTCCTCTACCCAACATTGACATGATTTTTGATTCTACTATTGGGTATAATATGTTGTCCCTCATGGATGGATTTTTTGGATACAATCAATTCAATATAGCTCAAGAAGACCAACACCTAACTATGTTCACCACACCATGTGTAACATTATATTATCACATCATGCCATTTGTCTTGAAGAATACTAGATCCACTTATTAGCATGACATGACTACCATATTCTATGACATGATGCACCATATTATTGAATACTATGTTGATGACATCCCAACTAAATCAAAAACATGTCCCAGATATCTTGACATTCTATGAAGAATCTTTGAGAGACTTCATGAGTAAAAGGTCCATCTAAATCATAGGAAGTATGTCTTCGGCATCACTTTATGAAAATTAATAAGGCTTAATGTATCACAAAGAGGAATTGAATTGGATGATGTTATGGTTAAGACCATTATATAAATGCCTCCACCTTATACTCTCAAATAGCTCTATAGACTATAAGAAAAGATCCAATCTATTTGTATGTTTATTTCAAAAATAATGGGATAAGTGCCACCTATTCACATATATCCTAAAGAAAGGGCTCATGTTTTAATGGGACAAAGAATATCAATTAACATTCATGAGCCTCATAACATACTTGGCCAACCTATAAATTTTGAGAACACCAACACCTAGATAATGATTTCTTCTTTATATTTCAACAAATAAACATGCACTCGAGGCACTCTTAGCCCAACATGATGATCAAGGAAAGGAACATGAAGTTTACTATTTGAGCCACACCCTTGTGGATTATGAGCACAATTATAGCACTATTGAGAAGGCATGTTTAGATATGGTGTTTTTCTCCTAAAAGTTGTGACACTACATGTTGAATAAAAAAACTATTGTTATTTCTAAAGAAGACCCCATAAAATATTTATTATCTAAATCAGCTCTCATTGGCCACATGGCCAGATGGGTCATGATATTAGGCTAATTTTATGTTGAGTAACAAAATCAAAAAGCTATCAAGGGGTAGGTTATTAAAGATCAACTTACATAATCCCCTATTATTGATGCTCAACCTCTCAGGTTTGACTTTCTATTTGATTCTATTATGACAATATAAAAACTACTACATGAACCTAATCAATGAAAGCTATAATTTTATGGTTCTTTCAAATCCCATGGATACGTAATTATAATTTTGTTAATTACACCCCAAGGGGATCTGATTCCTAAGGTATTTCATATTAATTTTCATTGTACCAACAATATGGCTGAGTATAAATCACTTATTATTGGACTTTATATTACAGTGCAGTGGGATATCTGATATTTAATGGTTTATGGTAATTGATTATAAATTAAACCATAGATCATTATAATATTATATATGACAAGCTTATACCTTACAAGCATATTAGGGATAATATCAAGACTCAATTCAAATCCCTATAATTTGAAAAATTAGTATGGGCCAATAACAAATATGTCGATGTAATGGAAATAATTGGGTCTACAATACTGATTGATAGTAATAATAAAGAGTATAAATTTATAATTGAAAATATTATATAACATGATCATGTTTGACAAATTTTATAAAGGGTATGTACCATTTCTAGTCTTAATTACCCACATGAACTACCTTGGTTTCAAGACATTTATAATTATTTTCATGACCACATCTTTTCTCATAACTTTTCAAATAATCATCAGAAACTTTTACTTCATCATAAATCAAATTATACCTTCCTTGGAAACACACTTTATCATAAAGTCTATGATGGAATGCTACTTCATTATTTATCTTCAGAAGAATTCAAGTTAATGTTTAAGGAGGTTCATGAAGGAATGTGTGTTGTCCACACTAATGGTGTAGTCTTAGCTAAAAATCTCTTCATAATAGGTTACTATTGGCCCAAGATGGAAATAGATGATCATAATTATGTCAAAAGGTGTGTTCCTTGCCAAAAACATGGTAATTTGATACATGCACCTTTCTTGCCTCTACAAGTAATTACTACACCATGGTCATTCTATACATGGGACCTTGATCTCATTGAAAAAATTTACCCAACATCTTTTGATGGCCATAAGTATATTCTCACTGCTACCTATTATTTTAATAAGTGGATTGAGGACATTCCCATCATTTATGTTACTAAAATGTATATTACCAATTTTATACATTACCATATCATCTATCGATATGGTATGCCAACCTGAATTATATCAAATAATGGTACATCATTAGTAAACAAAGATGTCAAATCTCTTTGTGTAAAATTCAAAATCAAGCACAATAACCGACAAGGAAATGATCTCACCTAGGCATCAAACAAAACCATTTTTGCAATAATGAAGAAGATTGTTAATAATGATGTTTGTAATTGTCACTTGTAATTTTTTCTTACACTTTGGGCTGATTACACTAGTCATCAAACCCCCATAAGAGACATTCCATTCTCCACTTTTTATGTCATAGAAGCTATTAATACTATTGAGATCAAACTACCTTCATTGTGAGTATCCTTGGAGAATATTAAAGATTATGAAGATTATAGAGTCTCTTGGTTGTAAGAACTAGAACTCCTTGATGCTAAGAATTTGGCTATCCTAGATAACTTAGAAGCCTATTAGAGTAGATTGCATAGATGATATAATAAATGAATTTTCCCTTAGGAATTTTAAATTGGTGATTTGGTCTTAAAATAAAATTACAAGAACACTAATGATGAATGCAAGAAAAAGGGTAAGTTTTAACCTAATTAGCCTGGCCCATATGTTATCACACCAAATTATGGATCAGGGGTATACTGACTAATTACTCCAAGTGGAAAATAACTTCTAGAGCCCATGAACATTGTACATCTCAAGTGGTTCTGTGTCTGAAAACTTTTAAACAATTGCCTACATGACCCCTTACTTGGGGGCAACTTATGCTGATGTCATTTTATCCCACTATTATATCCTTGACCATCCAATGTTGGACCATATTCATTTTGTCTTGACCTACCCTACACCATTTTCATGAGAACCATATTATTTTACAACTCTCAACTATTGAAACTTTATATTGTTGGCATGTTGGATCATTTATATTTCAACTAGACTCTTTTTATCCTACCCTAGAACCTCCTATTATGGACCATATATATATATATATATATATATATATATATTGTCTTGCCCTATCCTGAACCATTTTACTTAGAACCATAATCTTTTCATACCCTAGACCATTGTAAATTAGACAATTATCTACCTTGACTAAGTATGATCCTAATTACGACCCATACACATTTTGGACATACTTAGTATCAATTTTACATTGCAGTTTATCTTGAATAATATTTTGCATCTTCTTCTTATAGATAAGTGCACATAGATACATCAACACATGGTTTGTATTTGTTGAATAGTTATTCAAAATCATATAGCACTACATACTATTATATTATTATGTTTCTACTATTTTTTAGGCATTATTTCCTCAATAGGATCATGCTCTCACCATTTTGTGAGCTTGGGTTGTTACAATCAATTTTAGCTATTATTGGAACTTCTACTCTTAGACGTGCATCTCCTTAGGTAGTTTTTCTGGGACTTTTGTTAATATTTTATTTCTTTTTCCTATAATAAAAATGTAAAAACATTATAAAATGACTAATAAAACAACCAAAAAAATTATCTTACTCTTTTTGTTTATTCTGATCCCATGTTCTTGCCATTTTGTGAGCATTTATTCAAATGCTCTCACCATTTTACAAGCAAATTTACTTACTTCCTCTATAAAATCAATCCTTTTTTCTTATCATCATTTTATTTTATCCCATATCCTAGGAGAATGAAATTATCCTTAAGTTCATGTTAGATCTTGCATCCATGGAACTATGTAAACAAGGTCTAATTGTCTCATACATCTGGAGTCAGCTTGGTTGCCCCTTATTTTTTCTTCTTTTTCCACCATTTTTTTATGTTATTTACCTATCACTTGGGGGCAACTTTATCTCTTTTATTCTTTTTCTTTTGTGCCAATATCATTATTTATTAGATTAGGGGTCACCCTATCGGGGAGAGTAATGCCTCTGTTACACTTACACGAACTATTCAACTTCTTTTTATTATACTAACATTTACTAACATTTGCTTATTCTTGGTGTTTTGTTATATTGTTCTTTTTTGTTAATGTTTTGTCTCGTTATTTTTTTGGTTTTTCAAGTACATATTATTAATCCACCAAAACCTATAAAAAAATTTATCATGTATTAAAATTCAATAAAAACATCTCCATGAACTTTGTTTCATCACTATTTCATGATAAATAATGTTTCACCATTAGGCCCATTAGCTAATGGATAACATGGATGACTAGTTTAGTACACTTTAGGGTTAGATTCTATCTATAAACCTTCATGGACATGAAATATGAGTCTCAATATTCATACTCTATTCATTTTCATACTTTTTCTAGGTCAACTCTGACTGCTATTGAAAATATCTAAGAAATTAACACTTTCTTGTAGGGTCTACTCACACACCTTCCAACTCAAACACACCCAGAGGTGCCTGGGAGTATTGATTATAACCTCTAATAGATTACCTAAGCATACCAATCAATTATGAGAAATTTTTATCAACATATTAAACATTGAGTCTTTATTAGGGTTTTAAGAGAGTTTAAACCCATTTCCATTCTTAAAAATTGTTCATAAAGCATAACCATTCAATATAAAAATAAATGCCTATAATTTTTAGTTAGGAGAATTCCACATCTACCATGAATATATTAGGTTCCCATTCATATTTTTTATGATGTAATGAGAAAAATAAAAACCTTCTTGAATAGAAAACCCATCATTTTATGCACTTGAGAGACTTTAGAACACATTTTCATGCCTTATACTTCAAACATTAACCTCAAACTCCATGAACATGATTAAAATAACTTGAATTAACTTTTTCAATTCTCCCATACTCATACATGCATTGAAAATGGATCTTGATACCCTAATAGGCCACATTATCTCTCTTTGTTCTCTTTAACCTTGACCTACAAACCACATTAGGCCTAAAAATTGACCATGCCTCTTTCCATGTACTCTCTACCACTCTCACATACTCAAGTAACATGATAAATGCTTTATCACTATCATACATTTTTCATATGTCTTGATAATAGATCATGATTCCTTATAGGCTAGGTAGGGTTTGGAAGTGATGTAGGTGTAAACTAGGTCTAAAGTTCCTACCCTTGTAGGCTCACCCTAAAACTTTCATGATTTCTCTAATACTTCATATGCATTACAAGTAAACCTTATACAACTAATTATACCTATTTTCACTCATATCACCAAGCCAATATGCTCCTTCATGCACAAAATTAGGTATCTTATGCATATACCTTATGAAGATACTACAAGGCTCAAGCACTTTACAATTTTGACAGCATGGACCATCCATGTTAACCTTCACATCACTCATTAATTTATAAGAAGATATAACAATCAGATGTTACACTCTCATAATAAATTAAATATTGATTAACATATTCTTTCATAGATGCACTCTTCAATGACCTCATGAAGACCTTCTAAAAAACATTTGACATCAATGACAACATCAATTCCAAAACTCAATGATAGGAAAACTGGTCAAAAATCTCCTCCATTGTCATAGATGAAAAAACACAATGCAAACTAATCATTCTTATCCCCCCATTCTGGTATTTCTCCCCCTTTGACATAAATGACAAAGTGATATCTACAACTTCTTTTGTCACACTCCTTATAACCAAAATACTCAACACATAGGACTATGAGTTTATGACACATAATACAAGCATGTTCCCCATATCTCCATTCAAACCTTGTTGGAACAACTCACCTATTATTGGAGAAAAAGAACCTTATTATCTCCCCATAATTACTTTATTTCTTTAATTTTTTTTAGGGGTAGGAATTACACCTAATTCTTATCTTAAGTGTTCAAATATTACCTTTTGAAGTGGTTTGGTCAAAATGTCAACAATATGATCCTATGTAGAAACATATTCAAGTCTAACACTTTGGTCACTTACCTACTCTCTTAGAAAATGATACTTGATGGTAATGTACTTATTCCTTGAGTACATGATAGGTTTATTTAAGAAACTTATAACACATATATGATCATAATAGATAGAGATATGACCATCATATTCTACCTTGTAGTATTTTAGGGTCTATCTCATCCATAGGACCTGAGTGTAACATGAAGTAGTTACAATTTACTCAATATCACATGTAAATAATGCTACTAATGGTTGTCACTTGCTTATCCATGAAACTAGTTACCCACCTAAGAATAAATTTCCTTGAATTGCACTTTTTAGATCATCTAGACTTCCTACCCAGTCTACATCTATGTACGCTATAAAATTGAAATCCTTTCTCCTTGGATATCACAACCCATACTCCATATTACATTAGAGATACTTGAATATCCTTTTGACTACTTGTAGATGATTTTCATTTGGATATTCTTGAAACCTTCTGACAAGACCTACTTCTTGTATGATGTCAAGTTTAAAGATAGTGGGGTATAAACTACTTCTAATCATTGACTTATATTATTGAAACCTTTTAACAAGACCTAATTATTGTATGATGTTATGTTTAAATATAATGTTGTATAAACTACTTCTAATCTTTGGAGACTCATCTTCCTTGCTCAAATTATACCTTGTAATCATAGGTATACTAAATTCCTTAAAATATTTAGTCTCAAACTTATTCAACATTACTCTTATGTACTTGGCTTGTTAAATGAATATACCTTTTTTATATTGAGTGATTTACAACCCAAGAAATAATTATAGTTATCCCAACATGGACATATAAAACTCTTTCTTCATCCACTACACAAATCCCTTGGTCATGTTCTCAATTTTTCCATCAAATATTTTATCATCCACATAAATAACTACAATAAACTTACGGTCATCTTATTCCTTTATGAATAGATTATTATCTACATCTCCTCTTTTAAATCCTTAATCCAATAGATCCTTATCCAACTTGGAAACCAAGCTCTAGGAGCTTTCTTTAGATTATAAAGAGCCTTTTACAATATAAAAACATAGTCCTTGTCACTTGGTAGTGAGAACCCCTCAGGTTGATCTATGTACACCTCTTCCAAATTCCAATTCAAAAATGTATATTTGACATCCATTTTATATACCTTAAACCCTTTGAATCATGTATATGATAAAAAAAATCAAATGGACTCTAATCTTTCTACTAGTTCAAAGGCCTCCTCAAATTTTATCCATTCATCTTGTGCATATCCCTTGAATATTACTATTGCCTTATTTGCAATGACATATACGTCTTCATTAAATTTATTTTTAAACAACCATTTTATCCCAAAGACACTCTTATCTTTAGGCATAGGAACTAGTTCCTAAGTCTCATTATTCTCTATTTGGTGTAACTCATCATTCATATCACCTATCCAAAATTTGTCATTATTTTATTCTATAAGATTCTTAGGTTCTATATTAGATAATAGAGAAACATTCTTTGATTTAGATTACTTACTATTCCTCCCCTTTTTCGCATACATGCATTCTAGTTTCTAATGATTTGAGATTTAGGATGATCTCTTTGAATCTGTCTTGAGGGAAATTTTGAGTCCTATCTCTCCTCAAACTCTTATTCTTCCTCATCAATCTATATAGTTTCCTCTTCACTATTTAAGTCTATACTATCTAAAGTATCCTTTTAATATGAGTGTGATTTACTTGTCTCATTAATATTTACATTGGTGATCTCCACTATCTTTTGTAACCTTTTGTTATAACATCTATAGGTTGAGATTATTGATGAGTATCCTAAGAATTTACCTTCATTAGATTTATAATTAAACTTTCCTAAGTCTTCATCATCTATTTTTATGAAACATTTTCTCTCAAACACTTTAAAATGTTCCACATTATAAAATTTGTATTTCCACAATTTATAAGGATTTTTGTGTCCATTATTTCTTATATATCCTCTATTAAAAATGTAGATGTATTTCTTACTCCCTCTCTCCATTATATATTATATAATATAGACTCATTTATCATAGTTCTAGCCATCTCTTGAATTTTCCTATTATTTCTTTCCACAAACCCATTCTACTGAGATGTCATATCTACTAATAACTATCTCCTTATTCCATGAACCTCATAGAAGTCATAAAAACCATTAGACCAAAACAAGCCTCCTTTCTCAGCTATTAGACACTTGATCTTACCATTATTCTCATTCTCAACAAGAACCTTGAATTCCTTAAACTTATCAATAAATTAAAACTTTTATTTCAAGAATCTAACCCAAGTCATCCTTGTGAAGTGATCTATGAGTAAAATGAAGTAGCTATCTACTTGAATGCTTTGAATTCTCATAGGCCCATAAATATTAGTGTGTATTAAATTTAAGGGCATTATATTAGATTAATCCTTGTACTTGAACCTTTTTCTAGTCTTCTTACCATTTTGACATGCCTTACAAAGTATGTTTGTATGTTTGGTGATCTTACGCATGTTCTTCATAGACTTATTAGTGGTTATATTGACTATATTGTCAAATTTTATATGACCTAACCTTCTATTTCATAGTCAAATTTCATCCACCTTGCTCATAAATCATCTCTACTTGATCTCATTCAATACATATAGATTTTTCTTAGTCCTCTTAGAATTAACATTTAGCCTTCCTGATTTATCTCTCCTTATCTCATAGACTCTATCATGAAAGGTCAGTGGGTGTCCTTGATTATACATTTAAATAAAACTCGGTAGGTTATGTTTCAAACCTTCCACATACAACACATTTTGTGTCTTGGTCTTTTAATTTTCAATACTCAAGACACCCTTACCTATTATATTGGCAGTTGTGTTATCACCAAAACTTACTATTACTAAAGCATTCTTCTTCAATGAGATGAACTTATTCCTATCTCTTATCATGTATCTTGAGAAAACATGATAATCTTCTATGATAATCTTATTTTGATGATTTAAATCATCAATTTCAATTATTATCTTATTTTGAAGGTCTAATTAAGCTTCTCCTTATTCATTTTCATATTATACTTATTCATCATACATGTTGTCTTCTTCCTTTGATAACTAGACATCTTATGCTTCCAAGGATCGCTTTAAAGATGTTAGACTTGCTTCAAAGGACCCAAATTTGATACCAATTTTTGGAATAAAAATTAATTAGATAATAGGGTGAATTATTATTCAATTTTTTTAATAAAATTTGCTTTATCATTCATGAACCATCAAATTAGTATAGTGAACTGGTAACACATAAAGAACAATTTATATGGGCATGATACAAAATCATAACACATAAAATAATTATTTGAGTTAGAAACCTTAATGTGAAGAAAAACCAATAATATAGAGAAATGTACTATAGTATTATAAGACCAAAAACAAGTTTATTAAATCACCAACTTCACATGGAACACCAACCCCAACTATTGAAGCACCCTTTAGACTAGGCTTTAACAAATACCCACTTATAAGGAGACACCAACCCCCTAGATGACTCAGCACTAACTCAGCCACATAATTACATTAATCACCTTTATAACATGGTTTTTATAAATTAAGTCATGATGACCACCTCTTCAAATCTTCACACACTTATCCCTCTCAAATTGCCTTTTAGGGCTCTTCGCTCGATTATGTCTCTTTAAGAATGATTAGGTCATATGACCTTGATATTCATCAACAATACCAATTTTATATCTTAATTAAAATTTATTTACACTCATATTATATTTTACAAGAGCTCCATTATCTCTTCAAAGTGTTATTTCCTTTTCTTCCACTCCCAATCTCCCTAACTAACTAGTCAATTAGGCTTATTAGGCCATGTTCTTATACAATCCTCTAGATCATACACATCTTGGTCATTAATATCTACTTAAAATCATTGAATATACCTAAAATAGGTCTTATAATATTTTTAATACACTAATAAATCATTATAATAGGTTGGTCACAACATAAAAGATAAAAACCTCTTTTAGGCCTTAAGGAGACGTAATTTAATTAGGCCTTCATTAGTGCACATTACATTTGGATCTATTTGGAACACTTTAAAAATTCATAAATATAATTAAAAATTCATATTAAAATAATATATACCCATGCTATTAAAATAGTATGTCCATGACAATTTTTATCTCCAATCACCACTTGAAGCATGCCATTTTACATTACGCCTTCACACATACTAAAAGGTTTGTCTTGAATAAATAAATATGTCACAATGTTTAGAAACATAAACATGAAAAAAAATCATATTAAAATAACCTTAAAAACATAAAAAAAATTCACTAAGTTAATTAAAATTCAATGATAAAGGGAAAAAGGACTCAAAAACACTCTTGCAATTAGTTCACTCAGAATTACCAGTTTTACTCAAAAACTAGTCATGGTGACTAAGATGTCCAAAAATTATATATATATATATATATATATATATATATATATATATATATATATATATATATTTAAATTAATTGTGATGAATGTATATGATCCTATCAGATAATTATACCATTATTTTATATAAATAAAATATTTTCAATTGGTAATATTTATCTTTCAGACCAATCTCATAACCTTATATCTCACTATCTCATCTGAACTAGACAGGTCAAATTGTGATCAAAATTTTAACTATAAAAATTGAATTAAAAAACATATACCATAAATTAAAATGTATTAAAATACCTTAAAAACATCTCCATTCATTTTTTTCATCACTATTTCATGATAACACATTCCTAATCAACTTCTCACTAATGCCTATGTTTATCATTATTTCCACCATTAAGCCTATTAGTAACTAGATAACATGGATGACTGATTTAGAATACTTTGGGGATAGATTATATCTATAAAAATTCAAGGACACGAAACATCTGTATCAAGATTAACCCTCCATTCATTTGTATACTTTGACTAGGTCAACCTAACTATTATAAACAACCTTTGAGAAATTAGCACATTCTTTTACGGTGTATACACACACTTAACATATCAAACACACTTGGAGGTTCTTGGGAGAGTTTAATATAACCCCAAATATATTAAATAATCATACCAATCCATTATGGTCACTTTCTATAAGCATCTTCAACATTAGGTCTTTATTAAGGTTCTAAGAGGGTTTAAACTCATTTCCATTCTTAAAAACAGTTCATAAAGCATAGCGCTTGAATACAAAAATAAATGCCTAAATTTGTTTTCTATGACCCTTACCCATATGCCATGAATATATTAAGCTACTATGAAGAGGTTTACAAGCTAATGAGCATAATAAAAACATTCTCAGGTAGAAAACTCTTCATTTTATGCACTTGAGAGACTATACAACACATTTTCATGCCTTATACTTTATAATTTGAACTCAAACTTCATGAACATGAATAAAATAACTTGAATCACATTTTAATTTTGTCCCATACTCACACACTTTCCTTGAAAAATAACCTTGATACCCCATTAGGCCATACTCTCTCTCTCTCTCTCTCTCTCTCTCTCTCTCTCTCTCTCTCTCTCTCTCTCTCTCTCTCCTCTCTCTCTCTCTCTCTCTCTCTCTCTCTCTCTCTCTCTCTCTCTCTTTCTCTCTCTCTTCTTGATTAAACCTTGATCTATAAACCAAATTAGGCCTAAAACCTAACCTTAATGGTTCTTTCCATGTAATCTCCACAACTCTCACATAATCATGAAACCTCATACATGATTAAACACTATCATACATCCTTAATATGTCTTCACAATAGATCATGATGTCTTCTTAGGCTAGGTAGGGTCTAGAAGTGGTCTAGGTGTAGACTGGTCTAAAGGTCCTACCCTTTTAGGCTCACCCTAAGACTCTCATGAGTGATTCAATACCTCATATGAATTCTCAAGAAACCTTATACAACAAATCATGCTTATATGTACTCATATCACCAAGCCAATATAATCCTTCATGAAAAAGACTAGGAATCCTATGCACATAACTTCTCAAGATACTACAATGCTCAAGAACATGAAAATTTTACCAATAATGATCTTTTATGTTGACCTTCACATCATTTATAAACTCATAAGAACATTTACCAATCATATCTTACACTCTTACAATCACTTTAGTATTAATAAATATATGCTTTCATAGCTAAACTCTCCAATCACCTCATGATGAGCTTCTCAAAAACCATTCACATCAATGATAACATCAATTCCAAACCTTAAAAATAGGAACAATGCTCAATCATTAATCATAGAGGAGAGAGAATAAGTATACTCACTAAGTAAGAGGAAGTATAGATAAAAGGGTTAGTCCCCTTATATTGAGGATTTGAATTTATATATGGAAACCCATATAAAATCCATATTTCCCATACATCAAGGGACCAAAATGGATAGACAAAAGCTCAAGGAAAATCTAGAGACACTCCAAGAGCAACAACAAGAGATTCAGGTTCCCTAAGGCATTGAGTAAGATGTGCAAGATTTTGGTCTTAAGTTATATGAAATTATTGATTTTATCCATTATTTGAGAGTTGGTATGACTCATGATGCTAATAATATAACCACATTGTTAAGAATCTACAAAAAATATGATAGTAAGCTAAACTTTATTTGTGTTATATACCCCTAATAAGGAATTTATCCATTTGGATTTGATAACTCCCTTAACATCATATAATGATTTGAATTTAGAATTAATAAGAATGTAGGAATCTAGAGATTGGATTTTATCACCTAAGGATTTATTCATTATGTTGGCCAAGTAAGAGAAAGAGGTTGATTAGATTGTATCAATATTAGAATTGGTCTCCATTAGAGATAATAGAAGAAAACTGGTAACCTAGGTTATATTTTATTAAATGTTTAAATAAACCTGAGACAACTTCAAGTAGAGTTTTCATGTTTTGAGCCTAGAATAAATTAAGGCCAAAGTGAGAGCCATGAGGAAGAAGGTGACAGAGGTGGAGGTATTCAGGGTTGGGTTCATAACCACCAAAGTAGAGCATAACAAGCTGGTGGGGGAGACAAGCAAGGTGACTATGCCACACCTCTTGGATATGAACTTGATCATGGCATCACATGCTAAAGTGTACACACACTACTAGGACTTGGATGCAAAGAATAAAGTTTCTCAATAATTCCACCTATAGCTCTAAGAACTACAACCATGTAAAATACAGTTCATTCTAATATTCCCATACTAACCTTTATGCAATCAACCAGTGGATCTTCAATTGTAACTCTAGTTATTATGTCATCAACCATAATTTTTACTATAATTTCCTCAATAGTTTTGAGACAAGTCAGGCAAAAGACAAGCTAAATAAAGGCTAATTTTGTGCATTTTACATGTAATGATCATAACTAAATAGTTAGGTCATAATTAGACACACACACATATATATATATATATATATATATATATATATATATATATATATATATATATATATATATATATATATATATATATATATATATATATATATATATATATATATATATATATATATATATATATATATATATATCATGGGATGGGATTGATTTATCCTCCAAGATTATAACACTTAGTTTACATCTTTATATACTATGAGATAAGTCTATGCTACATAAAGATATATTACAAATATCACAGTCATGTAGTAATTAAATTCATTATTTTGATAACATGCACACACTACATGACTGTGATATTTGTAATATATCTTTATGTAACATATACTTATCTCATAGTATATAAATATGTAAACTAAGTGCTATAATCTTGGAGGATAAATCAATCCCGTCCCATGATATATATATATATACACACACACATACATGTAAAAACCTCTTTTTAATAAGCTTTTTGTGGAAATACAAGAAGAAATAAAGGATTTGATTGTCATGTAACTCTATTTGTTATTTTTTCTTACCTTTTTATTATAATGAATTTGAATTTTCTTTATATTTAATTAATTCAATAATTTTTATATATGCCAATGATATAGATGAATCTCACTGCTATGATAATAAATGTTAGTTTTAAATGTGAAAAAACTATTGAAAATTTGTGTTTTATTGATCTAGATAGTTATTACAGGTTGAATCAATAATCTCAAGTGTGTAGAAGTGTCCCATTTGATATAATATTCTAGGTGTGATCAATAGCTTCCCTAGATAACTTCTTGGTCTGATATATAATCTCTTACATCAAGGTATTTAGTGTTAGAATTAAAAGGAACAACCTCCAATTGAGAATAATAAGCAACCTATATATGAATACCCTATAATCCCGACCATGTTTGTTTTCAAGTGTGAAAAAGATACAAATAATTAATGTTGGATCTTGAGATAATTGTCCACAAAAGAGACACACTGAGGAATTACATTTTAGAGACACTTAATCCTTATGTTCTACCTTATGCTTCCCTCTTTTTTGAAGTTTATTTGATATTTAACCATAATAGATTAATCATATACCCATCCAATTCACTATTTATTTATCCTTTTATTAGAATCTAGACATTTTCCCACAAACCTAGTTAAACAATCTATAGGCTTAACCTACTATTCCACCACCAGGTTTTTCTAACCACATACCTACAATTCATGCCCTAGAGAGGATCCTAGTCCCATAGAGATCCCAAAATGTTTTATTTCACATCATTTAAATATTTTTGAGGTGCGTATAAAGATCACATCAATATATAAGAAAAATTTGATGCTCTAAGGAGGGCACACTTGTATGTCTTCCCAATCAAGAGGGAACCCATCATTACAAAGATACCCTAAAGATTAACAAGGCCTAGGGCCCAGGTCAAACTTTTGGTTTCACCATTATGAAAATTTAGGAATAATATACCCATACCTATCATCACTAAGGTAAGTTGAGCCTAAATACCTTACCTTAAAAGGAACATCCTACCTATCAATATTCATATGGATGAACCTTGGCTAATTAGATCTACCATTACCATCCCTTAGGATTAGCATGACATACCAAAGAATCTAGAGAAGTATCTACCCACCTTATCTACCTAAATTGGGAGAATGGTCAAAAAACATATCAAATATTTCAAGTCTACCTTGAGATTAATGAATGTTATCCATGAGGATCTTGCATGTAATATTTTTCCATTTACTTTGTAAGATTATTCTTATGATTGGTATCTCAATTTTTAGTAAAAATCCATCACATCATGGGATGGGTATCAAAATAAATTCCTTGCACAATTCAAATAGGTAAATAATCCATGTTTGGTGTATCATCTCTTCACCATCATGAAAAAGGATCCTAATGAGTCAATTTAATCCTTTAATGTAAGATTCAATAAGATGCACACCTGATTGAATGTTATGTATAAGCCAAATGAGAGTCTAACACTCAAAATATATAAGAACAATTTGGATATAATTATTATAGTGTTCTTATAAAGATATATTATTACCAATATGCTAGCTTTGGCATGTCAAGAATATATCAACATTGATAAGCATCTCAATCCATAACTAACCCCTCATAATCTAGGAGGTTAGGTATTCAACAATGGACTTCCATCCTTAAATAGAATTCCACATGAAAATTAGAATTACAATACATTAAATCATAATCAATTGTACAATAAACCACCTATGACACAATAGATAAAAAATTAGAACTATGATTTATTGAATAATCATACTAAAATAAATAACTAGCAGTAGAATAAATATCATGCTCACACCAATGCAACAATCATTTAGGGTTCTGACTCTAATAAAGATAAATTAGATTTTATTTAAAGAATGGTTTATAAATTTGAGAATTGATTTATTTAACATTAATAAGATAATGAGAAATTTTAATAATCATAATTACAATCATAATTTTTCCTTTCTGAGATATAATAAACCTTACAGACCAACCATAATACAATAATCTTCTAGATATCAATATCATGGAAACAACTTTTCCCATCTAGTGAAGGGTTCATAATACATCTCAACATGGAGAGTTGTATTGTATATAATTATACATAGCCTTCAAAATCTTTCAGAGAGATGATCAAAGAATATCGAATGATGAATCTTCTAGATCTACCTCATGAATCTATATCTTCTAGTTCATTTATCATTTTTGAGACTTTTGACTCTACTTTTCCTAGTGAAGATGATAATATCCAAAAAGATAATTATTATGAAGTGAAGGAATTATATCATTTCAATAGGAATAATTATAATATGATGAATAGGAAGTCATTCACTACTTATAATCCTCCTAATAATATGGTTATTCCTCTAAATCTTGATGTTAACAATAATCCTCCTCCCCTTAAAGGGAATGATCAGTCGTGATAGAGAGAGGAATAGAATAGAGGAGGATACAATATTTTTGAAGATATGAATAAAAGAAAGGCCAATATTAATCTTTAAAAATTGACACAAATCATAGAGTAGAACAATATATTGTATAAGTCCACCATAGGTAATTTTATTGTAAAGAAGTCTAAGATAACCAACACGAATGTCATATACAAAAGTAAGCCAAAATTTCCCCTTTTCTTATTGAAAATTTGAGACTTCAAAAAGAATATACATAATTGTATGATATATTTAGGGGATTCAACAATGGTGATGCCAAATTATATTTTTTAGAAGATTATTTTAACAAATCCATCAAAGAGTAGTGTGTTATAGCTATTTAAAATAGTAGTTCCTATATTAAGAGAGCTAAACAATGTGAGAATTTAGTTTTATTTATAACCTATAATATTGCTTACTATTGACATCTTGGTAGTCAATATTACTTAAGGCTATAGTCTATAGTTAATCATAAATTGGTCAAAAATGTTAAATGGATATCTTTCCATAGACTTTTCACACTTTTTGTTGTCATAGAGAGGCATAATCAACCATATCAAAATTTATTGAGATCAAATAATGAAGAATCATATTATAGAATACACTACTGCCAATGAGGAGGTTAGTTATAAATCTCCTAGTCTTGGAATTTACACATTTACCATGAAGCATGAAGCACTAGAAAAAAAATTTGGTCCCTCCCAATTATGGACCATCGATTTTGATGGAGCCAGATATAATCAATAATTAGGTTTTGGTATTAAGATGATTAATACACAAGGAGAGAAATTATTTGTAATATATAGGATCAAATTCCCATGCAATAATAATATATTAGAATAGGAAGCCTTGAATCTAGGATTACAATTCACCCTCAAGAATAATGTCAAAGAGTTTCTAGTATATAAGAATTATGAACTCATGGTAAACCAAGTCATAATTAAAATCAATGTGAATTATTAAATCTAAATAAGTAAAAGCATTGATCTTGGGATTTAATAGAATCATTTGAAGCTTTCAACATAGTATATATCCCATAATAATATAATGGAGTTGTCAATTCATTGGCCACTTCAATAGTAAATTTGGTAGAATTTTAGGAGTCCAAAATTGAGTTGTTCTCCATTGAATTGGTATTTTCCTTCAATACGAGACAACATTGAAAAATTTCATGTATTTGATGATGACTAGGAAATTGTCCAAATTTTGACAAATTTAAGACAATTCAAATCTCAAATAATCAATGACAAAGAAATAAAGCATAGTTGTCATGAATTTTTTAATGAAGAAGGCATTAACAAAATCAAAGAAAATCACCTCACATTAGGAATGGCCACTCTAAAAATGACCATTAGCATAAATACCCAAACCTAATCACATAGGAAACTGAAGGTTAATGAATTTGAACCTAGCTCAGAAATTATTGGTGATGAAACAAAAGCACACTTCATCAATATTGGCTTAAGTTGGACACTTGAAGAAAGGTAAAGAGTCAATGAACTAATTATCAGGAATAAAGATTGAATTGAGTGGACTTATGATGAATGTAATCTCTTCAATCCTATAGTCATTACCCATACAATTACCATCAATTTTGATGATTAAACCATTTATGCAAAAGTAGAGTCTAGTTAATCCTATCTTGGAACCATTAATTTAGAAGGAAGTAAAAAATATATTGAGTTCTAGGATTTTCTTTCTTATTAGACATTCAGCTTGGGTGGCCAATATAGTTCTAGTTGGGAAAAAGAGTGGTGAGATTAGAATTTACATTGAATTCATAAATATGGATATATATTTTGATAATGATAATTACCCTTTTCCCTCCTTAGATGACATAATAAAAATGGTACATGTATATGAGATTATGTATTTTTGAGAGGGACTTTTATGTTACAATGAAGTACTAGTCAAATTAGAAGATAGGATGAAAACAACATTTACTATGAAGTAGTGAATGTATGCATATAACTAAATGTTATTTGGGATAATAAACATTGGAAAAAAAATTCAAATAACATTGGACCATGCATTCTAGGGACTGATAGGGAAGTGCATCATTATATATATGGATGATCTCACTATTTTTTCTAAAAATAATGATAATCATATTAACCATGTTCAATCCATATTTGAGAGGTGCAAGAAGTTTGGGGTATCACTCAACACTAAGAAATGTATATTTGGTGTCACTAAAGGTAAAATATTGGTCCACATCATTACCAAGGAGATCACCATTAACCTAAGTAGGATTTAGGAGACATGAAATATAATGTTTCCAAATAGTAAAAAGGAACTCAAATAATTCTTTGGAAAGATAAATTATGTAAGGAAATTTATATCAAGATTAATATAGATTGTTAGACCCTTGATTTCCATGATCAAATAGAAGACCAAAGTGGAGTGGATTATTTAAGCTAAGAAAACCTTATAGGACATAAATAAGGCTATTTTTTAATCCTTAGTGCTGTTAAGCCCTGATTTCACCAAATACTTTTACTTATATTCATTCGCCTCATAACATACTATTGTTGATGTACTTACCTTAAAATGGGAAGAAAGTGAACATCCTATTTCATTTATGAGTACTCACTTGAAAGATATAAAACTTAAGTATTCCCTGATTGACAATCAAATATTTTCTTTCATCAAGGAAGTCAAAAAAGTTTAGACACTATATACTTTGGAATAAGACTATCACCAGAGTGCCCAATCCTGTAGTCAAGCTGATGCTTAAAATAAAAAAATTAGAGGAATATAGAGGTATATTAATGAAAAAATTACAATATTTTGATATTTAAATAAAACCAACAAGGATTTTTATAGAATAAGTCATAGTTAAATTAATTACTGAATTAGATCTATGTATCACTATTAAAGAGGTTTGCTACACATAGGTCTCCCATGAAGATTGGTATTTAGGTATTATTAGTTTTTTCTCACTAGAGCATGCCCCTATAAACTCAAAAGAGAGTAAAAATTTATTAATGACTCGAGGCTACTCATTTTATAACAATGAAGGTAATCCTCTATAGAAAGAATAATGAAGGCATTTATTTAAGGAGTGTGTAACATGAGAAAGATTAAGAAATATTAGAAAATATGTATCAAAAGATAGGTAGTGGAAATCCATCTAGCAATACTACAACACATAAAATAATTAGATTAGGTTATTAATGTACTACAGTCTTCAAGGATGTTCATTTCCATATGAGAACATGTCATAAATGCCAAGTTTTATAAAAAAAGAGAATTACATGTAGCCATGTTGCTACAAATAATAATTAAAGGTAGGTCATCCACCCATTGGGGCATAGAATTCAACAGTGTAATAAATCCAAACTCATTATCTAAATACAATTTTGTACTCATTGTTATATATTACTACACTAGATAGATAGGGACAATAGCCACCAAGAACTGTAGAGCCCAAGATGTGATAAGTTTTCTTCAATAACACATTAAAACTAGCTTTGGCACTCCCATCTATCTAGTTTGTGACAATTGGATAAAATTTAAATCAATTGAATTTATTAAGTGGTCCCATGATAATAAGATTATAATTAGATCATCCTTAAATCATTACCTTTAAGGGAATAGATTAGTTGATTCAACCAATAAGAACAATATAGATCCAATCAAAAAGTCATATATAGATAAACCAAGGGAATGGAACCTCCTACTAAAGTATGTACTTTCTATATATATGATGAGGTAAATCAATCCCTTATAGTTTTAACATATATATCGGTATATAGGAAACAACCCATTTTCTTGATTATGATGAAATTAACAACATATTATTTTATGCAACAATGCATAGAGCCCAATGAAAAAACATAGTCTAGAATAATATAAATCATTGAAATGGAAGAGTCCAAGGAAAAACTATTCCAAAATTTTAGGAAACATCAAGACATGGTCAAGAGATGGTTAAGAGATAAAAATTAGAAGCATTCAAGATTTCTAACTTGGTGTTGCATGGAAAAAATCTCGTGAAAAGAAGGAATGCATGATAAGTTTACCCCATTGTGGATAGGACCCTATAAAATTTAAAAGATTTTGGATAATAATTCTTTCCATTTGAAGGATCTTCAAGGTAATGATCTAAAACATCTAGTGAATAGAATTTTTTTCAAGCATTAATTCATGACTACACCATTTAGAGAGATTTATGAGTGATAATAATATGTTTTGGTAGAGGTACATGCCGGTTATATTTATTTTATTATTTAGTTTATTAATTTATATTGTTTTCTTTTATTAGTTTAGTTCATGTTTTCTAGAGTAGCCTTTTTTGCTTTTGGTAATTTTCTTGCTTTTTAGACTAATTTTATTTTGATTTCATGAATTCAAATTATATTCAATCCTAGTATAATCAAACATAACTAGGGTTTTTTTAGTGAAAAACATTTTTTAATTCATGAATATTCCATTTTTAGGATTTTATTTTTTGTGATATTTTAGGGTTGTTATATGGGACTAGATTGCCAAAATTTTAGGGATATTTCTTTTGGAGGGTTACCTCACCAACCATTTACAATGATATATAAGATTACACTTAAATTCACCACATATATATAGTATATCTACTAAGTACCTAACCTATACCGACAAAGGGAACAACGAAAACCATAACCAAAGGAGCCAAAAATTGAACAATAGCAATGAATGACCCAACCAAATGACATAGCTAAATGACCCGACCAAATGACCTAGCTGAATAATATAGCTAAACGATAGAACTAAAATGATTTGGTATAGACACTCATCTCAAATAATTAGATCAATCAATTAAATCAACCATTTATCTCAACTATTTGACCTAGCCATTGATCCCAACCATTCAACCCAATCATTTACCTTAACCATTTGGCTTGACCATTTAGCCTGATCATTTAGCTTGGTCATTTGGCTTATCCATTTGGCTTGGGTATTTAACATTGTTAACCCTAGTGTTAATCTCATCCAATTGGTTCATACTTTTAGTTTAAGCTTTTATTTTAACCATTTGATTAAACCATCAAGTTTAATGATTTAGTTTAAACATTAACCATCACCCTTAGAGGATTCACCATGCCCATGAATCAAAATTTCCTAGTTTTACTAGATATTTCTAATAGGTTTTCTATTAGTTCCTCATAAAATTAGCCTTGAACATATCTTGAGGTATGTTGAATCCAACCTAAATCAAGGGATAATGCATACTATACTTCAAGGCATATAATTGAGCTAAGCGATGAGAGAGTTAGCCATGAAAATGTTTTAAAACTAATGATTTCATTAGGTATGTGAAAGTTACTCCCAAAATTCTATGTAAATTTAAATTTTTTTACTTGTTTCCCTTAGGTCAAGTGAACATAATATATCAATACTTGTTTAAGGTAATAATTAAGGACATAGGCAAGAGTTGACGAGGACATTTTCATTAACCAAAAATTTAACTAAGACCACCTAATTGTGGTCACCTTTTCCCTCTTTCAAAGAATAAAATAAAAGGTACAATCTAAAAATCTAAAATAAAATCAAAAGAATATTGTAATCTTACATGATGAAGTAAGATCAATGAATCACACATCATGAAAAATTTAAAGGAAGAAGGAATAGGTAATAAAAGGTATCATGGATTCACTAATTTTTGGAGTGGTAGGCAATAACACAAAGTAAAAGAAGAGGGATTATATCCAAAAATATATCAAGGATAGCCTTAATATAACCAATAGTTGGTATTTGAGGCACCACTCATTGTAAAATAGGAAGAACAAGTTAAGGAAGAAAAACTACCTACTTCCACACAAGCAGAAGAGTAACTAGTGCTCCCATCCGAAGCTTCAACAATTGAATTGATAAATGTCAAGAAAGAGTTAGCTGAGGATTTAAATATAATAGGAGTTAGTGTATAAGTAGAATCTTGGATTATATGTTTTGATTCCTCTAATGAATAGTAAACTATGGATACCCTTTTACCAATTCCAAGCACTATTCACCATTCTCTTCTATCACAATCAATAGTCCCATAGGAATGAATAACCATAAAGACATATCAAAGGAATCTTAAGGGAGACTAACCATTGAACCCTCCAGCATAAGAGGTGGATGAGTAGGAGCTATAATAGGCAAAGGTTTTAATCCTAAAATCACTTAAGGCCAAGGCACTTATCACAAGTGAATCATTTGGTAAGGGTCCCTTACTCACAAGTTCTTTAAGATTTTATAATTTGATGTCATTACCTCTAGTTTATATCACCCTTGGGCCATTGGTTTTAACATCAATTACCCATAAAATAATCTTTACAAGTTTACTTTTGTTACATCCCTACAAGAGTCTTCCTATAACCACTACACCTTCTCTACCATCTACTATTGTAGTTTCCATCTTGGTGGTTTCCATACCTTCAGTTTCCATTACATTGACATGCACCCCATCAACACTAGCTTTGTCCATTCCTACCATTTCCCAATCCATCACTTCAACTACATATCCTTTCACCTAATTGGGTTCAGCCTTGCCTTCTTCCACTCCCACCACAATAACCACAATGGTAATAACCAAAAGGGCACCCAAAAGGCAACTAGTATTTGTTGTCAATCCAATGTCATGGTATGGAAAGATATGTTGGTCCAAGATTATTTATCTTGCAATTCCCAATCCTTACAAACAAACCAAGTAAGAACCTAAATAAAATGCTCAAGTTAAAGTGCATCCCTCATATCCCTAAAATATCACTCTTCCATATTTAGTTAAGGAATTAGGAACCTCGGTCTCTAAGAGGCCCAATATAAAGATAAAAAAAATTCCAATGGTGATATTATTTTTTGATAAAGAGACATCGTCAATATAGAGGGCGAGGAAGAGGAAAATTAAGGATAGCTCAAGTAGGACATTAATCATGGAGGAGAGGGAAGAAGTCTACTCCCTAAGAAAGAGGAATAATAGACAAAAGGATTATTCCCCTTATATTTAAGAATTGAATTCATATATGGAAATCCATATATGATCCATCCTTATCATACATCAAGGGATCAAAATGGACTAACAAGAGTTAAAATAAGAGTTAGATACACTCAGATAGAAATAAAAAATGATTCAAGTTCCCCAAGGCATTGAACAAGATGTGGTAGATGATTTTTTTAGGTTATATAGAATTCTTAATTTTATCCATTCTTTGGGAGCTAGTATAGCTCCTCATGTTAATAATATAACCAAGTTATTCATAAGTCATAAGGAAGATGATAATAAGCTAAATTTTTTAGTGTTTTATACCCCTAACAAGCCATTAACACATTTGGATTTAATGACCCCATTAGAGGCATCTAATGATTTAAATTTATCATTAATAATAATGTAGGAACCCTGAGATTGGGTACTATCCTTTAAGGCTTTATTTAATAAGTTGGTTGAGCTAGAGAAAGATGACAAGAATATTTTTTTAAGGATTGGAATTGTCCATAATTAGAGATAACAAAGGTAGGAAAGTGACCCAAGATGTAATTTATGAAATGATTAAACAAGCCTTAGACAACTTCAAGCAAAGTTTTCATGGTTTGATCTTAGAAGACTTTGAGGTCAAATTGACCATAACGAGGAAGAAGGTGATAAATGTGGATGCATTCAAGGTTGGATTGAGATCCACCAAGGAATTTCATAACAAGATAATGGGGGAGACAATAAGGGTGACTAATACAGACCTCCTAGATATGAAATCAATTATATAATAACATGCTAAGGTATACAAATACTATCAAGACTTGGATGCCAAAAAGAAAGCTACTCAACAAACATCACTTGATAGTTAAAATATTCCAACTCCACATACAACTCTAAAAAATATAGACACATCATCTCCACTTCATTCTACTATTCCCATGGTAACCATTGTTTAACAAACTGGTGCTCTTCTAGTGTAACTCTAGTTACTATTTTGTCAACCACAATTACTACTATAGTTCCCAAAATAGTTTTGAGACAATTCAACTAAGAGACAATTTAAATAAATCCTATTTTTGTACATTTTGTGTGTAAATTTCATAGTCAAATAGTTAAGTCTTAGTTGCATATATATATATGGTAATTAAATGAATTATTTTGACATCATGCACAAGTTACATGACTCTGATATTTATAATGTAATAATATGTAACATAGACTTATATCATAGTATATCAATATGTAAAAAAAGTGTTCTAATATTTTAATATGAGGAGAGCCCTTCCCTGATATTTATATATACATGTATAACCCTTTTTCAAAGGGTCAATTTTTTGAATGAAAATATAGGAAGAAATTAAAGCTTTGATTGTCATGCCACTGTGTTTGTTCTTTCTTCTTCCATTTCTATGTTAATGAATTTTATGTTTCTTTTTATGTAATTGATTTAATAATTTTGATTTGTGCCAATGCTACAGATTAATCTAGATGCTCTAATCATGAGTGTTAGTCTTAGATGTGTAACAACTATTGAAGATTGTTATGGTTCATTGATCTAGATAGTTAGTATAGGTTGAATCAATAATCTAAATTGTGTAAAATTTTACTATTTTATATAGTATTATAGGTGTGATAAATAGTATCCCTAGATAACTTCTTGGTCTGAGATGTAATTTCTTGTATAAAGGTATGCAAAATCAACCTTAAAAGGAACAACCTTTATTTAATACTAATAACCACCCTATATCTGACTACCCTTGACTCCCAACCATGTTTATTTGGGAGTGTGAAAAATATATAAGTAAAAAAAATTGGTTCTTGAGATACTTGTTCACCAAAGAGACACAATGAGGATTTCCATTTTAGAGACATAAAATCATTCTTTTCTACCTTATCCTTCCCTCTTTTTGAATTTTATTTGATATCCACGTACCATAAATTAATATTATTTCCATATAAATCACCTTTTGATTTATCCTTTTATTAAAAACCACACATCTTCCCATAAACATAATTAAAAAACCCATAGGCTCAACCTACTATTCTGACACCCAATTGTTCTAACCACATATCTACAACTCATTCCTCAGAGTGAAATCTAGTCCCATAAATATCCAAAAATGTTAGATTTCACCTCATTTAAAAATCTATGACGTGTGCATAAAACCCACATCAATAGTATCTTGTGTTCATTATCTATCATCAAGTGCATGATTTGGTAATCTATGAGAAAAACCCATAATTGATAAATGAGATACCACTCACATACATATATATAAACCATGTATTATCATAAGATATATAGTTTGATATATTTTTATTAAAATATTATACAATTTTTTCAAAATCTAAACCTAAATTTTGACACTAATCTACACATTATACCCTAGTATAGCCTGGACCAAAATATATCAATATGAAATAAATGAAAATTTCCATCACACTTTTTATAAAGAACGTGTCTAGCCATAAATCCTATAATATATTTCTATATTTTTAAAAATTGTGCACAATATATTTCAAATCATAACTATCAAACCATATGTAAAATAAGTTATATGTTTCCAATCAACTACAATATCTAGTATGTCATATACCATCAATAATCCTCTAGCCATAAACCAGTAATGCATGAACATTCTCTAAGGTAATGGTGACATTTAATTTTTATGCGTTAAACACCCATATGAATTTTTATATAGTTCACTAATACTACCATAATAAATACAATAAAATATTTATGTCTATTGGAACCATAAATATCTTCATTATGTCTCCAAAGGGAAAACTCACCAGTTGAATTTTTTCCTCTATTGATAATTTTTTGAGTAAATTACACAAAATGATATCATATATTTAGTTCCTATCTCTATGTCTAAAAAACACCATAAAAACCCCAATTACTCTCTTGTTAGGCAAACATTAGTTAATATCATGTAAAATTACATAAATTCGCTAAAAATAGAAAAAAAGTAATTAGATTGGCCATGTTAGTTTCATTAGATGAACCATATGTATGATTTTACATTAACTAGGCCTTGTTTTCTAATATTTAAATATATAAGCCACTTTAAATTTACTAGATCAACCATCTAGTCAATTTTATACCAAATTGAACATGTTGTCACTTTTTCAACTAGATCAACCACTCTAGGTCATAGTAATTTGGCCATACTTATGATTAAATACTAAATGGATAATGGAATTATCTTTTTATATTTATATTTTATGATCCTTTTTAGTTTTTACTAACTCATCCATATTTATAAGCTAATAATATATAAACCACATTCACAATTTTCAATTCCATAACAAAATAAAATGGCCAATTTCATGGTTTCTGGTGTTGGTGAATTCCTCATGGACATTAAAAATTAAAATAAATAACTCAAAAATTCCTATTAATCTTTTTTCTTTGATATTTTATATATGATTCAACTCTAGTTGGGGGAAATTATATTACACAAAATTTCCCCAATGCTTGCTTTTATAAATATAACCTACCTACCCAACCCAAAATTAATTACATCACACACAACACCAACACCAATTTTAGAAATAATTGGAACCTAATTTTAACCTCTATATATTCCATTAGATCCTATCACCATATAATCTCTCTACATTATAATTGATGTCTCAACACTTAAAATATCAAACTAGAAATCAATCAAATTAATTTATAATTACATATTTATAGTAAAACTTGATGGACATTTTGATTTATATTCCATTTTTTAATTTTTTTATTTATATTAGATTTTTTTGGATCATATATTTGTTTTTATAATTCCATTTTATAAACCAAAAGAAGCACTAGAATCTTGGCATCAAAAGGAATTTTATGGTACTAGTAGAATAAATTTTGTGTAGATTTCATTTTTCCTCTAAGTTTCAAATCTTGAAGATCAGTTGTAGTTGCATATTGATATCTTAAAGCATAAATTTATGTGTTTGGCCTTCCAAATACATCCCAACACTTTTTATGTGCCATATATTATCATTTAATTTCCATTTAGGTGGGTAATTTATGCTATGCATATTTATTTATTTTATCTCATTTTATCCAAATTATTTTTTCAACATTTAATTCTAAGATTTTGTGCGGTCATGTTTATTCTCTAAAGCACATCCCATATTACAATATTTAGAAACATGATGGTTTTTTAGTTGATAATATGTATCCACATGTATTTATATTTACTAATGATATATTCTATAATACTCATTGGGTCATCAATCTCTTAGATTGAACGTCTTATGGAGTGCACTAGGAAAAGGTTGGGGTTGATTCATGGTGATTCATATGAGATTCAAACATTATCATGTTATAATTGTGTATCATTAAAATAATGAATTAAATTTTATTTAGCCACCTATAGATATCATTTTCATTCATTTCTCTAATTTTTATTAGTATTTTGAGTTTTCACAAATAAATCTATCTTGATCAATGTAGTTGTATACATAATTTCATGAAGATGTTACTAAATCAACGTGGTTGATATAACATGATAATTATATGTGTCATATTAATAATATATAAACATGTTAAATATATTTGATCATTTATTTTAACTAATTTTATCATGATAAATTTAGTTGTTTTCTTTTTGCACTAGATCATCATGGCAAAACTTGTACTACATCATTATTGATTCATTATACTAGATTGATCCACATCAATTCCATTTAAAATTAATCTATGACCTTGGATAATATATAGAGGATTACAATATTAAAAATAATATGATAAAAACATTCATTTTATCATCTTTTCCATAATTTCATTTCTATATGTACACAAGATAATTTAAGATATGGGAGATTTATATTATGGAGGATTAGTCTTGATCAAAAAATTTGAAGATCAATATAGGGAATATGAACCAAGTATGTTATCCTTATTATTTATAATTTAAAATTACTTAGGTCTTCATACATAATATTTTATATCTTCACATAAAATATATTTTGTAATGTGTGACTCGAGCCAATGGGGATATTGATTCATTAAAACATATACTCAAGTTAGGTATCCATACTCCTTATATATATAAGGAGTATGGTTTTATATATAGGCCTATACAATGTATAAAAAATTAATTATAAATAAACATAAGGATAGTCTAGGTGAGGAAATAACTAATAAAAATTACACTAATATAAAATTATGAATATATATATATATATATATATATATATATATATATATATATATTCATAATTTTATATTAGTGTAATTTTTATTAGTTATTTCCTCACCTAGACTATCCTTATGTTTATTTATAATTAATTTTTTATACATTGTATAGGCCTATATATAAAACCATAGTTAGATTTTTTTATCAATGCTTAGATTATTTTTAAATATATTTCCATGTTGTTACAAACCATATAGATAGTTATCATGTTTATCAATTTTCTTATTATTTATATTCTTACCCTATTGTATCTATGCTTCCCTTATTCATTAGTTCCTTGTATGTGGGAGGCTTATTAAGTAATCAATAGTGCCTTTATATAAAAACCTTCCTTATAGCCTATGTCCAAATTTTCAAGATAGCCCTTTTCTTGAGTGGTAGTCCTTATATGGTCTTCTCCATTTCCTATATTAGAGGATATTTATATTCTTGACTATATTTTCCATTCTATAAGAAGCCCATGTGTAACATTTCTATGTACATGCCGAGGGGCCTCTCGATCACTTCAAAATGTAGCTCAGGGACTATGTATAAATTCAAACCATTATAGATGGAATAAGGCATAAATATGGTTTGAAACTAGTGCAAATGGTGTCTAAATTATACAACATATAAAATGATATGGAATTTTCCATTCCTTCCAAATGTGCTAGTGTAAAATTGATCATGTGGAAATAATGTGTTTTGCACATATCCCTAATCATAATATATGTGCATATGGATTTTAGACTTAGTTGAATTAATTTTTGTCTATGTATATATAAAAACAAAATGGGAGTGATCATGCCACACATGATGCCCTTAATTTGAACAAAGTTGGTATGATTTTGTGCGAAAATGAGCATAAATTGATCAAATCTAATAATTTATGACTGAAATTGTATAAATCTAGGTTGTAACTATTGTGTTATTCTATAAAATATATATTTTCCTATTTTTGGGCTATACTAGATATTAGAATTATACCTTGGATAGTGGCACACCACACTAGTGTCCTATTTTTAGTGTTCGTGTCCTTTTGTGTTTTTTCTCTACAAACTAGAACTAACCTATGTCTAACTATTTTAACTATTTTTTCTTGATTTTTATCTCTATAATTATATGTTTGCATGATGAAAATTATACTTTGAGTCACTCAGATGGCCTAATCTCTATGACAAGCCACAATGAATGGCCCCTCTTTTGAGGGGAGTTATTATACCAATGTAATAATCATCCTCAAAATAAAATCTCTACATGTTGTGTGTTATGTTTAAAATATCTATGGTATAAATTTAATAAAAAAATATAATGTGTATACATGACATCATAATTTAAGATAATATGAGCATAAGCTGTATGATGTATGCTAGATCTAATATTCACAAGGTTGTTAAGAGAGATATAATAATGTAACCATGTGTATGAAATTCATAATCTAAGAATAATATGCTAATATACCTAGGGGTATGGGGCATGATGTCCATAAAGGCACTCAAGGAGGAAGGGAATATGTATGAGATCTATTATGGAATCTAAAACTATGTGAAAGTAACAAGTAAGAGACAAGTTTCATGGACATGATGCATATATAAAAGCATATGATAAAAACACATAAGGCATGTAAAGTAGGCCAAGGGGTCATATTACAAATGACATGGGCACATGTCACTAAATTTGAGAAATCAATACCTACAAGGACATGTTCAAAGGTCCACATATGAAAACATCAAGTAGGTTGGCTTAGAGCCACATGGAAGGAGATGATCAAATGTATGCATACAAAACCAATAAGGCACATAAAAAGATATGGTCACATATCCAAAGAATTCAAAGAATGAAAGGAATTGGTGTAGAGATATATAAAAATTTCATATTCAAATTCTCTTGCATAGATTTTGAAGCAAAGAGACATAATCAAGTCTAAATTGGGAAAGCTAAAAAAGAAATTATGAATGAACATGTTGTACAAATTTGTATAAGAGAAAATATGTGTAGAAAGTAATTCTATAGTACCAATAATTATCAAAAAAATGAGTAATTTAGAATGATCACTATTAAGATATAAATAATGGTAAATTTGTGATATATAATAAAGAAAGATATAATGTAGAAAATATAAATATATGTAATATGATTCCCTTAATGGGTGAATGTATTAATGATGAATCAGTGTAGCTATGTACATGCCCCTAGTGGATAGATAGTAGAAAATATAGATTTGTTTGTTAGACCTAAGTCTTGTAAGAATCTGTGAACACTTGAAGAGAATAACCGAAGCATATATGTATGATAAAATTAATTATACTAAGATAGCTAGATTATGTAGTACTGAGAAAGTGTATGCAATCAAAAATGCACCATGTCTATAAATGAATCCTAAATTAGAAAATATAGATCATACCATACACTTCCAAATGGAAACACATTTGTTAATAAGGAACATGACCAATATGGGGATCTGATAGACCTAATTACGGGATCTCTTATAGTAATACGCAATTTTAGGAAGGGTTCTAAAATCTCCAGTTAAGCACAACCACATAATAACCGTAAAGGGGTCCTTATTTTTGATATTTCAACTAAAATAAAAACAATTAAATTAAATTTAGTCTAGTGCTCACCAAATCTTGTGGCACAATATGAGGGGTTAGTAAATAATAAAAAACATGTATAGAAGAATCTAAATTAAGCTATGTATGAGTAAGACCCTAATGCATGGAATATGAAGAGTAATATTATTTGAAGATAATACATATGCTAATTTTATCTACTAAAGAGAGGAGAAAAGTTAGAGAATACTTACTTGAATGATGAACTTGTCGATACTCAATCTTTCCCTTGGCCAAAGGGGATGTACAAGACATTGTTGTGGTTTGCAAGGATCACTAAGAAAGGCCAAAGCATCTGATAATTATCCACAAGACTAGATTATCCAATTAGAAACCCTAATCTAAGAATCCTCAAGTAGGATGGTGGAAGAGAATATTGTAAATAAGCACAAACATATAATAACTCTTGATTGCATATTAAAATAAGGATGAAATGATCTTCTATATATAGATGGATTTAACCATAATCACTTCAAAAAATCTTGGTCAACATGGTTGACCTAGTCAACCTTGTCTAATTTTGGACAATAATTCACTAGTTCATGAGCTAGGTTGGCCAAAGTCCAAACTAGTTCCCAAGTGAAAATCACCCAAAACTGTACAGGGTTAACCCAATTGACCTATTATAGTCGATAGTCAAAAGGGACTTAAGGTAAGGAAAAGAGGGATGGAGAATGGAAAATACTAGAGGAGTGTGTAAAAAATGAGTAATATCTTAGGGAATGGTATTAACAGTTGGTTGGATTGGTAATGAGTGGAAATAAGGGACAACAATCTTACAAAGCACCAATAGTCTACCCACCCTTTTCTTGGCACACCCCTTAGTGTCTGTACTTTGAGAGATTGTGTCTCAATGGGTTCTTGAAAGATGTAAAGTGTTGGTATTTGATAAAATCTTAAAATATTATATGTATACATATACCCCACTCAAATCTAATCACATGTCATTAAGGTGCAATAGGGGATGGTTATTTGAAAAAGAAAATAAGAACACATAATGTTGATGCTAAAAAACATTTTTAGTATTTTAAAGATTAAAATAACTAAAATTAAATGATATAAAAATAAATAATTGAAAAGTAAATGTGATGTGCACCTTAACTTTGTTGTCTACTATATTTTTAGTTTTAATTATGTAGGGCATAAATATTACTTTCTACAAACCCAAGTATACAAAAATAAAGAGTAAAAACAAACAAATATAGGAAAGCCAAGATAATTGGTGATATATGGATGGGATGTACTTGGGAATTTGGAAATATGGGGTGACAAGTGATATGTTAGACCAAATGACCAAGTCAAAAATAAGAGTAAATCTAGTAATTGAAAATCCAGGGCTACTAAAGATGAAAAAAATTCAAACAAGTAAACCTTGAGTAAGAAAGAAAAAATCACCAAGTCAAACCAAGGATACATGTCATAAAAAGGATGGTATTAAAACATCAATGAAAGAGTATTAACAAAATGGTGAAACAACATTGATGAGTGAGCAATAACAATCCTTATCTCACTCATGAATGGAAAATGGGACATAAAAATGGAAAACAACATTGTTGATTGAGAAGTAACAAGATAAACTCACTCAATAATAAAAAAATGGTAAGAACTCAGGTGTCCATGATATCAGGATATTAAAACTATGAAAAATGGTAAAGGAAAATCAAAACAAGTCTAAAAGTGTAATTCTATGGTATAAATAAAGTAATCCGTAGTTTCTCAAACATGTTGTTTTGCTCTAAGGATAGATAAAACCAAAACAAAGTAGTGTTAGAATGTTTTTAAGAGGTGAAGAAGAAAGAAATAAAGAAGAGGAAAAACATATTTTTAATAATAATGTGTCTATCAATGGGGAAATGAAATGGGTGGAGGGGATAATAAAGGAAAAAACTAAGGTATTGTATCTCTTTATCGAAGTCAAGACACTCAAATTAAGTTTGTCAAAATAAGATGAATTTTGACCTTAATGAATATAAAGAACTTATCTTAGCCACACAAGTCTTAGGTCATTATATTTAGTATATAAATCATCCCATAAAGGTTATATGAATGAAAATTAAAATGGACCTACCTTTAGATAATGTGTTCCCCATTCTTTAAGACACCTTATAGAGCCATCAGTCTACTAAAAAGATTGAGTACTTGCATGAGAAAGTTGGTAGCACCATAGAGTTTTTTGAATTCTCCTATTTCGATCTACTAGCCTACTACACCCCAATGGGACTCAGTTCTATGTGTGGCCAAATATAGAGTTTGGGATTTGATTAGAGATAGGAGATGTGTTTGTAATCATGTTTTTGGTGTGATTGTGACTTTTAAGATTTTCATGTCACCTTTTATATATAATTACCTTTTACTTTAAATGATTTGGCTTTTTAAATTTATTAATGGATTTTTTATGCCTTCTCCATACGGATTTGGAAAACCAAACATGGGTGCTATGGATGAATTTCATTTGAATACTTTGGACATGGTTTGTAAGAGATACAAATTCAAAGAGCATGGGGTCTAAGAGTCTCATAAATCTATGTAAAATAAAAGTGCTATCTTGAATTCAACCTTGTTTTATTCAATGAGGAGTGAAAGGAAAGGAGGTCGAGAGGGATGACACAAAGAAAAATTTAAATAAATTCAAGTTGTAAAAATTGTGACAAAGTGAAAAGAGGGATACAATCATAGTAAAGTGTGATTATTTAACATAAGAATGAGTCAAATGGAGGAAAACATTCTAACATATATTGTTGTGAAAATTCCATCTATGAAAAGAAGCAAAAGATAAAATTGAGAACAAGGATAAAAAACTTGTAACCATTTTAAAATACATTCTAGAAAACAAATGATAAGATAAATTTTTTATGAGGAACGTTATGTCCTATCCTTGGTCTTACATTATAACTCATAAAAGATAAACCCATAAGGCTGTAAAAAGTATTAGAATCTAAATGAGATAAGAAAAAGATGGTATTTGTGAGGAAGACTAGGTCCTATCCATGATTTTACATTGCAACTCATTAAAGGAAATCTAAAGGGTGTCAAAATAAATGTAAAAATAATAAAGAAAAAGAAGACTATGGGACATCATGAGGAAGATTAGGTCCTATCCACTATTTGACAATGCAATTCATTAGAGAAAGTGGAAACTAAAAGACCAAACATGAAGGACTAAAGGTTTGTAATAAAAATGAACTACTACAAAGGGAAAGATCTATGTAAGTAACCTACAAAAAATTTTAGATAGATGTAGATAGAAAACATGAAAATAAATAAATGTTTAAGCAAAGTAATTCTTAAGGAATTGTGCATTGGTGGGCTCTTTGAAAACATGGCCTTCAATGGTTTGAAGGCAGTATGTACATAGACCAATAATGTATTTAAATAAATAGGCACCTAATAATTATTGGGTGTATTTAGCCTATTTATCTGAGTGTAATCTAATTTAAGTACAATATCACCAACATTAAATGTGTGAATTTTAACACATTTGTTATTTTGTTTGGTAATATGAGCCTTCTATTGGCAGTTATGTTGTAAATCAGAAAGATGACATTAATCAAGGAAAATGAGAGCATGAAGGTGAGGTTAACATAATTATTCTTTAGGAATGATACTATGAAGAGATATATGGAGAGAGGGAAGCTCAAATTTCAATGGAATAACTGGTTCAAAACCATTGACTAGAGAGAATAGCATTGCCCCAATAGCAGTACATATGCTAGTTTGATAGGCCCAAAGAGTAGGGTAAGGATAAAGGTGGAAATCTATGAGAGTTTCATGAATTGTCTTTTGGAGGATTTTATTAATAATTTTATTATTGTCATTAGTTTGACAATTGCATTGAAGATGATAAGGTGTAATTTTTTTGATTGATCTTGAATTTAGCACAAAGTTGTTTTACATCATTATTTTTGAAGTTACTACCATTATCTAAAATGAGAACATGGGAAATACCAAATTAGAAAATATTTTGATTAAGAATAAATTTGGTGATGGTGTTACCAGTGAAATTTACAAAGGGTATGGATTCAATCCATTTGGTAAAATATTTGGTAGCAGTGATGATAAAAACATGCCCATCATAGGAGTGAGGTAATTTTCAAATGATATCTAATCCCCACATAGAGAATGGCCAAGGAGATTTTATAGTTTGAAGCTCAACTAGAGGCGAATGAAATAGATCATCATGAAGTTTGAAAGGAGTAAATTTTTTATAGAATTTAATTGCATCTTCTTCAAGATTAGACCAAAATCAACCTATACATAGGAATTTGTGAGCTATACCATGTCTATTATAATTTCCATCATAAATACCCCTATGTACTTATTCAAGAAGAGGAAGGACCTCATCTTGCATAAAACAATAGATAAAGGTACCTTGATCATTATGATAATAAAGGATGTTTTATCAAAATACATATTTTAAATATTTTTTACAAATTCTTGTCCTTTCACAAGAGTCTAACCTAGGAGGATAAGTTTGATGTTGTAAGAATTGAATGATGTCTTTATACCCCAAACTTTGTCTAATGGTGATAACCTCTATGTATAATATGAGTGAATATAGTGTTTGAGTAGAGAATGGAGATTTTCTTATTTATATAAGAAAATTGGGATAAAAAAAAACTTTGTGGGGATGAAAGAGAGAAGGTGAAGAAGTGAGGGAATTAACAATGGAATATTGATCTCAAGGGATAGGATCAACATTGAAAGAGATGAAATATTTAGTAAGAATAGTTTAAATTTGATGATAGGTAATGATGTTTTTGCTTTTTCATTGGTAATTACCATTGACATGGTAGAAAATAAGACTAGAGTGACCTAAAGCATGTTGTTATTGAATGTTTAAATCAATAAAATCTCTCATGCCTAGGATTAGAGATTCATATTCAGACATATTTTTGGTGACATCAAAGGTGAATCAAAAAGCTAAAGGTATCATTTTTCCAAGAGGACTTGTAAGATTTAAACCTTCCCTATCTCCTTGAAGGCATTTATCACCATCAAAGTGAAGGGTCCAAGTATTCTCATGTAAGTCAACATTAATATCAGAGTTCCATGATATTTACTTTAGGTTTAGTAGTTTTAGGAGAAATAGTGGACTCGTCAAGATTATTGGATTGAAGATCAGTGGTAAAGTTATGAAAGTAATTTTTAAGGGAAATATCTTGACTAAGACCTTTAATTTAAAGGATGTTATCATCTATAAGACCATATCAAAGGTTATTGGTAGCTAGTATGAGAGCTATGGAAAGTTGATTAGCTATGACCTGTCATTTGATAAATTTTGGAGTTATAATTTAGAGATTAAATTCCATAAGGAGGACCATCCATTTTCCAGTTCTATCAAACGAAACAAAATATTTGGAAAATAAATGATGAAGGGGATAAAAATGAATATAATCTAGTGAAACATGTACTGGTAAAGCCTTTTAGTTACAAAATAGATGGTGAGGTAATCATGTTCAACTTTGGTATGACATGTTTCATAATCGATGAGGCCTCATCTAATGTTATAAATGGTATACTTTCTTTGAGTATCATCTTGTTGGGAAAGCATTTCCCTAGCCAATATAGGTGTGGAATAAGTATATAGGATAAAGGTTTGATCAATGGAAAGTGTATGAAGTGTACTTGGGTAAAGAGACACTTCTTTCATATTATC
Organism: Torreya grandis; assembly: GCA_037957365.1. Lineage (NCBI taxonomy): Eukaryota > Viridiplantae > Streptophyta > Pinopsida > Cupressales > Taxaceae > Torreya > Torreya grandis. Next base: position 2,470,199 of record JARHVA010002210.1, read on the forward strand.
AAAGACTTTTTTACATTAATATGTCCATTATAGAGTAGTACCTTTATTGAGAAGACAATTGATGGAGTGGATGTGATAAGACATTATGGGGATAAATCATCTAATTTACCTAAGATTTCTTAAGAATGTCAAAATTTTAGGAATGGAATGAGGAAGGGAATGTTGACTATAACACTAATATTAGTTTGGTCAACAATGATACCACAAAGAGAGATTAAGAATCCTAACAATTTTATAGATGTGACACCAAAGAAACATTTGTAAGGACTTAGTCTAACTTAATATTTAAGAAGGTGATAAAAATTATATCAAGATCATAAATATGAGTCTTATAGATTTTGGATATAGTAATGAGATCATCCACATATGTTTCAATAATTTTGTGGATTAGATCATAAAAGATATGGGTCATTGCTCATTAGTAGTTAGCTTTAACATTTGAGGCCAAAGAGAATTTTGACATACCAATATGTTTCCCATTCAGTTGTAAAAGTGGTTTTATGTTAGTCCTCAAGGGCAATATGAATCTCACTATAGCTTGATAAGCCATCCATAAGAGATAACATTTCATAACCAACTATGGAATAAATAATGACATCTATCAATGGAAAAGGGAAGTTATCCTTAAGATAAGTGATCTTAAGATTATGGAAATAAATACAGATTTGAATTACCAAAGAGACCTATTTCTAAATGGGAACAATGATAAAAACTCATTGAGAATAGTCTACTGGTTTGATAAATTTACCATTGACTAATTTGATGATTTATTTATGACATAGGGTGGAAACCTTAGATGGAAATTTCCTTTGTTTTTGATGTATAGGATTAGCATGAAGATAAATAATGATGTTATGCACCATAATTCCAAGGTCAAGACTAAGCATGTTTTCATAGGACCAAGCAAATATCTCACAATATTTATCAAAGAATAAGATAAAACTATCATGTTTGGTAGGTGAGAGTTCACGAGATACTATAATTGGTTGAGAACATGATGGAGTACCATATTTAATGTGAGTGGTTTATTTGATAAGCATGTCATTGTAATCTTGGAAATGGTATGGTATATTAGTTAAGAAATAAATTAGATTAGATTTGGGATCAATGCTAGCAATAAAGTTGTTTAAACAAGGGATTTTAGTTTTAAAATTCCAAAATTTATGATGTTGCTTAGAAAGTTGTGGTTCTTAAGAATGAAGTCTTTCAAGAAAAGATTATTAAGTAGGAAAGGTGGTAACAGGACCATAATACCCAAAATATATTTTCATATCTAAAATTTCATTACCATAACAATCATACTTTGAATGTATCTGATGAACATTAGTTGCCTTGGCATCTAATGTAATCTTCAGAGTAGGAGAGGTAGATTGATCAGAAGGGATTATAGTATCATTGGGTTTGGTGATTGGATAAGGATTAGAGGTAATGATTAGATCCAAAGGTGGTATATAATATGTATGATTTTTTGAAGGTTTAGAAGGTATAATTTTCTTTACCACCCTAGGAGTATCAAGAAGTAGAGAATTAGTAGGAGGAACATAACCTTTAGGATGTAAGTCATGATCCATAAAAATCATATGGATATCTTAGTTAAAATAATGAATTTTAGCTAAGGTTTCTTGATAATGTTGGACATCTAAATATCAATATTTAACTTAGATCATTATGTAATTATCATCATATGTTTGAGAAATTTTACATGTTTGAGAATGATGGGGAGTTTTAGAAGGTGAATTTTTTATAATACTGAATGTATAATGAGACGTCATGAGAGGATATTGAAATATTTTGGCCACTCTAAAGTCATTGTAAGTAAATGAATCTTCTAGTAAATAAGGATCCTGAGCATTGAATAGAGGGGGAAAGTTAGTGATCTCATCAATAAGAGGAATAATATGATCCCTTGGTAATAGAGAAGGAAGAAGCCATTGAAAAATGTATGGAGGTAACTTTGTAGTAGTACAAGTATGTTAAAATTCAATAGGTTAATCATCACTAGAATCTATAAGAGTGACTTGTAAATCAGGATTGATGTTGATAAATTTTGGTAAAGGAGCACTATTAATCTTTAAAATGGTAGGAATAGGATAATAAGATTTGGGATTAAGTAGTTGAGTAATCCATGGGTTAGGATTACCCTTATGATTATACCATTTTATATTATGTAAGAATTTAATGCATTGTTTACTAGAATAAACATGGCCCTCATTCTATTAGTACAAGCATGACTAAGGAGTATATTAGAAGATAATTGTAAATCAAAGACCATAACCTTAGTTAGAATGGTCTCAGGTCTAATGGTTAATGGAATCCAAATACAACTAAGTGGTTTTTGATTTATCTTATCAAAACCATGACAAGTAAGATGGGTTTGCCTAAGATGATCCTTATTATAACCATTTTTAAAAATTAGCCATAAAGATGTCACATTAATACCAGAGACTTCATCAACTATAAATTTAAGGATAAGGGTAGTATTAATGGTTATTTTAATGAAAAGTGGTTTATTATCATGATGAAAAATAATTTCATCACTAATCATGTCTTCTTTAAGAAATTTAATGGAAGTCTTATATGAAGGACACATAGTTTCAATGGTATTTATGTCAGTAGGTTGAGTGTCGATAGAAGATGGTTCATCATTTCTAGAGGAAAGATATTCAATTTCTTAGATTTGTTTCATAAGGAACTTACAATGATAGGGTGAATTATGAACCTAATCCATAAGTGAAATCTTATAAGGCATAGAGTTATGTTTTTTGAGAAAGTTCCAATGAGATTTAGAAGAAGAACCAATAGGATGTTTAGGAGCTAAAGCAGTTTTTGAAGGTATAAATGTGGTTGGAGGTTTATAAGGAGGAAGTGGTTATTCATGGGCTTCCAAATCCATATTAATAGTTATTTTATCTTTGAGAAGTTGTTCTTCTAAAGATGGATTTTTATGTTTGGTAACAAGATCTTTGTAAGTTTCCTTGTGTTAATAATTAACCTTGGTAGTGTTGACATATTGATAATTATTGCAATATTGGTCATAGTCGACATCAATGGCATAAGCATACTTGGTATTTTGTTGATTATTTGAAAAATATTTTTGGTTATTGGAGGTAGAATATTTATAAACCTATCATTTTTGAGAATAAAATTTGTACTCTTGATGATGAAGGTTGATCATAGATTAATGACTAAATGATTCACCAAGAATATATGATACAACAAGTTTAGTGATCCCTTTAAAAAATTCATAGTATTGACTAATATCAGCATGGAACCAACAAAATTTATTAGGGTCATACCAGTTAGGAGGATTGTTAGGATAAGTGAAAGGTTTAGATGGTGATAAAAATTATTTCATTTTATTCATAAAAAGTGGTGTGTGAGAAGATGAAGGCATGTCAGCTTTGGTATCTTTGGATTTGGTTTGCAGAGTTTTATTGGTGATAAAATTGGTAGATGTTAAAAAAGATCATTTTAGAAGTTTAGGATTAGGTTTGAGTTGGTTCATGAGAAATTATTGATGTTTATCTTGATCAATAGATTCATTAAGGGTTTAGGGAACAAAGGTTCAAACCTTATATTGAAGAGGAGTCAAAGTAGTTATAATGAGTTTGAATTATTTATCATTAGTCATGTTATGGTTAGTTTTATGGGCCAAATATTTCCATCTCTTGATAAATTAATGAGTTGATTTAGTGGGGCTAATGTTTAGCATTGATGAAGTGGATAACACATTTTTTGGGAAGATTATTGTGTTGAAAATATTTAACTAGGGGATTAGACAAATCTTCAATTTCCCATATGGATTATTGGAGTAATTGGTTGTACCATTCCAATAAATCACTAGTGAAATTTTTGACTATGAATTCAGTTGTGGTGAAGGTATTAATATGGATCTAATATTTGTAAATGTTGCCAAAGACTTTGAAAAATGAGGTAGGGTCTTTAGTCCCATCATACTTGATAGTTAGAGATATGTTACCAATATCAATGGATATAATGAAGGTAGGTAAATCCTAATTTTGAATAGTTTGAAGCATCTTGTTATTCATTATGGGGTGAGGTATAACATTGCCTAAGGTATGTCTCAGAGATGGAGGAATGTAATTAGGATTAGCTTGAGTATGGATAGCTAGAGGTTGATTATCCATATTAATCAAATGATGTTGAAGTTGAATCATTTTATTGGTAGTAGAGTTTTACATGATGTTAATTTTCTTGATAACTTGGGAATTAAGTTGACTTGTATCAAGAGGTGAGTTGGTGTTGGTATAAATACTCCCAAAATTGGTATTAGAGGGAGGGTTGTAAGAAGATGGATTAATAGTGGGATTATTTATTTAATTAATGTAATTTATCCCACATTAGTCTAAAGGTTTTGAACATGAGAAGTGTCTTGGTAAGTATAGAAAGGATAAAACCCATCAACTTCATCTTGAGGTATTATTTGCACCATGTTATAGGTCATGGATAAAGGAGGGGAAGAGGTTCCTCAAGAGTAATGGTTATCTTGTGGGAAAATGATAGGTAAAATGAACATCCCATATAGTATCTAAATGTATTCAAGCTATCCAAGAAGATTATTATAGGATACTTCATGATGACTAAAGATAAATGAGCAAAATGCTAAGAAAAAGAAATAGATAATTGAGTCGGTAGATAGGGAAGGAAGAAAATAGTACAGAGTCAACTGGGTTGACCTAGTACCAAAAATAAGTTCTAAAATCTAATGAAATAGGAATACAAGGTCAACTAGGTTGACCTAGTTTTATATCCTATATAAGGGGTAAGTATGAAAAGATACATAGTGAATTGGGATAACCTAGTTCTATATCTAAAGGGCATAAAAGAATAATTTATCAATAGGGTCAACTATGTACTAAAATAAAAATAGTTTTTTCATGTACTTATGAAAGCAAGAAATGAAAGGAAACACAATCATTTTGATTAATGAGGTTTATCTAATTGATGCACACAACACAAAACCTTGTACCAATACTAGCTAATGTAAGTTTTTTAATACAACATTCAATTGAGAAAAGATCAAGCAATCAACTTGGAATGCAAAATATAATTAAGTGGTCAATCTGAATGTTGTTAAATTATTAAAGTATTATTTTAGATGTGATAGGAAGTTGGATATAATCATGGAATTAGAAATCAATCTAAAGATGGTTTCAGGACATTTGGGCTGAAACTAATTGGTATTGGCAATGGTGCTAACTTGATATTGGGTCCCACCCCCTCACTTCACACATCACAACAATAAGGGTATCAAGTTCTTATCTAAAATATACCACTAACCACGTGTTTATGCTTAGACAAGAAACTAAGTTGGATTCCCCCTTGATGATAAAATCTAAGTAAGTTTGCCTTAGATAGACAATTTTTAAAATCCTTTTTAAGATTTTATGATTTGGTAGTGTGTACATAAAAGAGAAATTAGTGTAACTAAAAGTTATATTTAAAAACCACCTAATTATACTATGTGATCTATTCTAAGCACGCAAATAATAATAAATGAAATTGTGAGATAATTACTAGCATATGAGTGTTAATTCCAACTTTGAAACATAATAGAGTGTCGATTCAGTTGATAGTGTATGTAGAAAATATAAAATAAGGTCAACGGTGTTGCCTCTATACTATGGAATCAAAGGTCTTAAAATGAACTACATTAATTTAGTCGACCTAGTTATCTAGATATCACATAGAATAAATAACTACATTGGTAGGGTCAACCTAGATGACTATATAGGGGTAGTTTTAAAGACTATAAACTGTGAAAATATAAGTGTAATAAATTCTAGAGATGAAAAATAAAGATATAAATGAACTTTTGTGGGTTGGAGGATGTAGATAAATATGAGATTTTTATTTAAGAACCTTGATTTATAATTTAAAATTCCACTATGTCATATGGGTCAACTTAGCTTTGTAAAAACCTATTGCTAATAGTCTAAAAATATACAAGGTTGACTAGGTCAACCTAGTATGCTGAACTAGATGCCTAAAAGTGTACATGGCTGACTAGGTTAATCTAGTAGTCTACAAAACCTACAAAAATAAAATAGAGTCATATAGATATGAATGTGTTTTTAAGATTATGTATATAAGTTAGAATTATGTTGACACTGTTAACTCATTATTATAAATATATGATAATAACAATGATAAAATAACAAAAAATAAGTGAAACAAAACCTATAAGGGTTAGATTCATGTTGATTTCACTAGAATGTATGCAATTAGAAATGCATCATATCTATAAATCAATACTAACTCATATAAGATAGATCATAAAATACACTTTTAATTGTGGACACATTTATTAAGTGGGAACATGACCAATATGGGGATCCACTAGACATGATTAGGGGATCGATTACTATAATACACTATGCTACAAAGGATTCCAAAGCTTCCAATCAAGTACAACTATGCAATAACCCTAAGGGGGACTTGAGTTATGATATTTCACCTAAACTAATAACAAGTAAAGTAAATATGATCTAGTTCTTACCAAAGCTTGTGGTATAATATGAGTGGATAATAAACAATAAAAAACATGTATAGTAGAACTCAACCAAACTATGTATGACTAATAACTTAATACATGGATTATAAAGATTAATATTATTCTAAGTTAATACTTATGTTACTTTTATCTACTAAAGAGCGAAGAAAAGTCAGAGAATACTTACCTGAATGATGAAACCATCAAGACTCAATATCTCCCTTAGACAAATAGGCTTTTCAAGAGGTTTTTTTGGTTTGTAAGGATCACTAAGAAAATTCAAAGCATCCAAGACTTATCCATAAGACTAGATTCTCGAAGTATAAGCCCTAAGCTAAGACTCATCAAGTAGAATGGTGGAAGAGCATATTATAAGGAATCAAAAGTGAATAATAACTCTTTATTGCATATTTAAATAAGGATGAAATGATATTGTATATATAGGTGGATTTCACCCTAAGCCCTTTCAAAAGTCTCAACTAATAGTGTCACCCTAGTCAACTGATTATAATTTCAAAAAATAATTTACTAGGTCATGAACTAGGTCAACCAAAGGCCAAACTAGTCCTAAGTGAAAATCACCCAAAATTATATATGGTTGACCTAGTCAACCTATTACAATTAGATATCATATGGGACTTGAGGTGAGGAAAAGAGGAATGGAGAGTTGAAAAGACTAGAAGAGTGTGTAACAGAGAAGTAATAGATTAGGGAATGGTTTTAAGAGTTGGTTGGATTGGTGATAAGTAGTAATAAGGGATAATAATCCTATAAATCATAGATGGTCTACCCACCCCTCTCTTAGTGCACCCCTTAGGTCATGCACTTTGAGAGATTGAGTCTTGATAGATTCCTACCAGATGTAAAATGTCAGTATTTGAAAGAAGTTTAAAATATTATATGTATATAAAAAATATATATAATATAAACATGGATATGTAAAAAATCTAAATTGTGTTTTTGGGAAAAATATGAATGTTTTTATATTATAAACATGTTTTATATATATATATATATATATATATATATATATATATATATAAATTATATACTATATATAAGCAACCATGAAAATGAAACTATATACAAGCAACAAGATAAGAGGAGAGATACTACTAACTAACAAGTCTCATAAGAGACTCCCAATCAATGTGTAATGTATCAAATAAAGAAATAAAGATCATGTGTGTTGTGAAATTAGGTATCTAAGATCCAAGAATCTAAATCACTAAGTGATCTATAGTTGAAACTACCTATATAATAGGGATATGAGTCTCAGAAGCTAACTAAACTATCCTATGAATTGTGGCACATTCGAGAACCCATATGGTGTAATAAGTTGTAATTAGAGTGGATGATCTATGCTATGATGTTGATATGTTTTTTTTGTGGAGATGAGGCCATATATAATCCACAACATGTCTCTCATTCATGGGTCTCTCTAATAAAGATATCCATGGGAGAGTATGCATACATGATACTATTATAGTAATAGACCTCACTTATACTAGTGGCTCAACTAATATCATATGTGTGATAATAGACATTGAATGCTAACTGGAAACTAGTGTTTCCTATATATCTATCTCTAGAATAGGTATAGGATAATTATAAAGAATTTCATCAATTTTAACCCCCTAATTAATATGTATATATTTGAGACATGTGTATGGTGGATAGAATGGATCAACACTATTGTATCCATGGCCTACCTAATAACATGTCAAATGTGCATGAACTAGGTAATACTATGAATATAGTGGTGACATATGCAAGCCCAACCTAGAATGGAAGCACAACTTCCTTGATGGAACTCTGAATATGGCCACTAAAACCATGAATAATTGTATATATCTAAGAAATGTCTTACTCTAAATAACACAAGTGTTATAGATGTGTGATAGTACATATGGTGAATGTTCACCATTTTTGCACCACATACTAAGTACATGCCCAATTATTAATGATCATGATGTAGAGGAGGTAGAGTTACTGATTAATTAAATAATCAAATGGATGAATGAGCTCTAGATGTAATGAGTGGACCAAAGAGACCATGAAGCTCAAAATCTTTAAAATAACTTTTAGGTTCTCTTAAAGTATAATTAGTCATTTATAAAGATTGGCCCAGAGTTATAAAGACCATATGAAGTTCTCTAGATAAGAATAGAAGCTCATGGAATTCATCTAGTCCACTCTCCATCTAGAGCTTGTCTAGACATATGGGTAAATCAAAAGAAAAGTCAAGTGATAATGTTGAAGAGGTCATATCTCGCACATGTAATAGTCTCAAGAAGAAATAATCATATGGGTTTGTTCATTTTGGAGCCTAGTTCATATGAACCATGTTTTAACTCACATAATATAGCATAATGAGAGGTATACATAGGCAAATTTGGATCCTAATGTAGAATTTGTTAAGTTTCCATATTTAACTATTTTTAGACTAGACCATCATCAAGAAGTCATGAAGGTTCACATGAATCAGTCAAATTCAACATTTTATATAATAGTATAGAAATCTAGGATGTCCAAAATATCCAAAGGGTTTGTTTATTTTAGATTTAGGTCCATTCTCTAAAAAATTATTGCCCCTATTATCTTTGCACTTTAATTAATAAAATATCTAATTCGGTTAATAAATTCTAGACATTCATGTGAATGTCATTTTTAAGACCCATACAGTGACTATTTAGATAAAAAAATCCTTGGTTAGAACTTGAGGAAGAATGCATGGATAGCAAGTGTCAAGTATGTGTGGGTTCATAGTAGGTCAAGTGGTCAGTGAATCCCATAAACTAATGAGAATATGAGCTCAAGGTGGTGCATCCCAAAGACCTATGGTCAACCTTTAATTAGATCTCAAAATATGATAAAGTGAAGTAAAGTCAAAAGGGTCAATAATCCAAGGTAGTTTTGATAGCCAATAGAAAAGTGAAATGGGATAGGATGTTTGATGAAAGTTAATAAATCAAAATAGACCTAACTCAGCAAGTAGAGCCAAAAGAACCCAAACTCAAGCCCAACCCAAGTCAGTGGGAAAAGTAAATAGCTTGATGTGGACTCGAATAAGACCTAGCATTGAATAGAATGCCATATATAAGTAAAAATATAGGAAAACCAATATCCTTAGATTGGTTTTCACCTATAGTTATCTTGATCAAGGAACCAAAGCATAGAGTATATATATGATCATCCTAAGTTAGGTTCTTGACAAATCAGCATTTAAAATAGACATGACATGTCCTTAAAAGATTAAAGATATGGGGATTTTGTCTTCATAAATAAATCTAATTTAATATCTAAAGCATCAAAACTTGGAAATTTGGAAAGTAGTTGGGGCATTCAATTTTAGTCAGATCATGACTTGCCACTTTGGGTAAAAACTTGTCTTCTATTATAGCCTACTTAAAATAGAATAATCAGAGGTTATCTGGGCAAATCACTAATATCTCACTTATAACAACCTATTTAGATTAGACTAAAATCCTAGTGGAACATCTCTTAAAGATAACATCTCATTGATTACCATGAACAACATGATCTCCCTTCTCTCTCTCTCTCTCCTCTTCCCCTTCTCCTATATTAACCCTTTCTTTTCACATTGTAAAAGAATCTCAAATTTTAGATTTTCATTTATCTTTCTGAGAGATAGGACATTCCTTGAGATAATATAAATCATACTCATCTTGATTAGGATTGACCCTATAAAACATTTGTAAGAACTACCTCTTAATGCAATAGGACTTTATTTGCCTATTTCTCCCTTAAACCTGTGGTTGAAAAGCTGTGCACTATGGCATTTTGTTAAGGATAATCCTCCTTATCCACACTCCTTAAATTTTTATAGGGGTTTTCAATGTTATTTTCACATCTAGATTAGTGTTTTATTTTGAACCTCTTATATGAAATATTTATGTAAATTATCTTAATTTGAAGGTCATGTAAGCTAGCATTGTCCACTATTGATCTAATGTGGGTTTCAACTTATGGTATTTTCCATATTATGTTTGGTGCACCACCTAGTTAACATTATTTGGATCCTTTATTCTTTTTCTAACCCTTTCCCCATTAAGGGTTAGGCTTAGTTTTAGTTTTAGGTGAGCATCAAAGAGGAAGCTGACCAACTCTAGAGGTTTAACCCCATTATAGGCTACCCATAGCTTGGGGCTATCCAAATATTATAGACGCGATTGGAGAGAGACTAAATAACCCTCTCCAAGGGTGAAAATTGAGTCCATAATACTTTTTGGCATGCCCAACGGGACTAAGGCCCAAATCAAGTAAATAGTTTTGGTGTCCTCTTCAACCAATCAACCTTTAGAGACACATCTACAAACATCAATGATGACTCCAAGATTTTAATTGATTACACCAATCCAAGTAATCTTTCAAGAAAATTTAATTTGTATTTGATCTCCTTAGTAAGTCTTTATGACTAGATTTAGGGCATATTTATACCATCATCTTGTTGGTAAGCCTTGTCACCAACCAAATGAAGCCTACCATCCATCTAATCATCCCTATAAAACCTACAATGATAATATCTATCATTCATATCAGCCTTCTTGCCCCTATATCTAATGTTCTTCAATCACGTCCTTATTGGCATTTAAGCAAAATATGTTAATATCAAAAGAGGTGATGATAAAATGGGATAACGAGCTTAATGCGACCCTTTTTCATCTCATAGAGAGGGTGAGGAAGTAAGTTTAAATGCTGACAAAAAGTGGATGTCTATTGAAGAGGATGTTTAGCATGATGCTATCAATGATGATTTGAATGATATTAAAACCTTAATCTAATGATGGATAGATAGATTAGTAAAGTGTGAAGGGAAGGAGAAAAATTTCAAGCAACCTCAACCTACCATCGCACCCTCCTTTCAGAAAGATTTTTGAAATAAAATAAAGTGGAGAAAGAGAATCAAGAGGATTCATGACATTAGTTATACCATAAATTAATGGAAGAAATGGATTTGGTTGAAAATCATGTGACCTCTCTATTAGATGAAGGTGAAGTAGTCTTTATTGACAAAGATAAAATATAAAAAGAAGACTCCTAGATTCATAATTGTGGCCAAAGGATTGTTATACTTGCTTCTAAAGAGACTCTAATTTTACTATAGTTTTTTGAAGACAATCCTTAAAAGGTAGTTGTTTTCATAGAAGATGACATGTTTCAAATTTTTAAACATAGTTATCAACTTCTCGCTTTAATTATGGGCATTCATCTAATTTTAGAGGCTAGAAGTGAGTTCAAATGGCCTAAAAAAGATGTAACATTAGACCCATCTCTCTTAAAGGTTAGCCTTGTAGATAAGTCGAAGGTGATGGATCAAGTTGGTCCATATGTGCAAGGTTAGTAGTTCATAAATGAGAAGAATTGGAGATGTTTTGTAAAGTATGTAGATCTAGGAGTGTGATTATTGGGTTTTGGGTCTATGCTTCTAACCATCCTTCTTAAAATTAGTATTAGAGGAACTGGTTTCCTCCATAATAAGACAAGAGCATTTTACTGCTCTTAGCTATAGAGAATATCTATCAATAAAATTCAAGTATGTTTCAAATCTCCAATGTGCACAAAATAGTTTCCCATTTGATCTAGAAGGAGGGTATTTGTAAGTTACAACATTGTACATATTAGGTTAGAATTCATTCTCTTCTCCAAGTGTTCTTAAGCACATTTGTTTAGTAGGTTAGTTGTTTTTTTCCTTTCTTGAATTTGCATGTATGCATTTAAATTTGTTATTTTACTTTTATCCTTGTTTTTTCAAGAAGAATTTCAAGGAAATACCTTTGCATCATCTCCATGATCAACTCAATTACAAAGTAATCACTCCATGCCTAATGAATCATGTGAGATAGAATGAATTGGGTTCTCAAGTGTAATAGGCATGCTTCCTTATGAGTTTATAAAGATGTTTGCCATTTTTTTCCCACATACCAAGTATGTGCCCAATTTCTAATGATCTTTATGTAGAGAATGAGGTAGAGTTCTTGTTTGACCAAATGATCAAATGGCTGAACAAGATCTGCATGTAATAAGTGGACTAGAGAGACTATGAAGCTCACAATATTCAAAAGGAATTTTGATTCACTTAAGGTATAATTCCTCATTTTTAAATATTGATCTAAAGTTTTAGAGACCCTATGAAGTGCTCTAGATAGACATGGAGGCTTGTGAAATTCATCTGGTCCACTCACCATCTATAACTTCTTTAGATATTTTGGTACAATGGAAAAAAATTCAAGTGATCATGTTGATGAGGTCATATCTTACACATGTGGTAATATCAAGAAGAAATATTTATATGGGTTTGTTCATTTTGGAGCCTAGTTTATATGAGCCAAGTTTTAGTTCATGTGTTATAACACAATGAGAGATATGCATGGGAAAAGTTGGATCCTAATACAAAATTTGTTATGTTTCCATACTTATCCATTTTTGTACTAGACCATCATCAAGATGTCATGAACGTTCACATGAGCTAGTTGAATTCAACATTTTACATATGCATATGGAAAACTTAGATGGCCAACAGATCAAAAAGGTTTGTTCATTTTATCTTTAAGTCTATTATTTGAAAATTTGGTGTCCCTATTATCTTTGTACTTTGAGTTATAAAAATTAAAAAGTGGGTCAATAAATGATAGAAATCTATGTGAACATATTTTTTAAGACCTATAAGGTGATCATTTGGATCGAAAACGCTTGGTGGGAACCTAAGGAAGAATGCAAAACCAACAACTATCACGCATGTGGGAGTTCAAATTAGGTCAAGTGGTCAATAAATCCTAGGAACCAATGAGAAGTTGAGCTCAATGTAGTGGGTCCCAAAGATTTATACTCTATATTTAATTAAATTTCAAAATCTGATGGAGCAAAGTAAATTCAAAAGGGTTAATAATATGAGGTAGTTTTGATACCCAATATCAAATGGAGATGGGCCAAGATTTTTTATGAAAGTAGATAAATCAAAATGATCTAACTCGGCAAGTAGAGCCAAAAGAACCCAAACTTAAGCCTGACCTGAGTCAGTGGGAAAAATAAATAGCTCCATGTGGACTCAAATAATACCTATAATTAAATAGAGTTCCATATATATGTAAAAATATATGAAAATAAATATCCTTATAGTGTTTTTCACCTATAGTTATCTCAGTCCAGTATTCAAGACATAGAGTAGATATATGATCATCCCAAGTCATGTTATCAATAAACTACCATTCAGAGCATACATGACATATCCTTGGTAGTGTAAAGATATGGGGATTTTATCTTCATAAGGAAATCTAACAGAAGATCTAAAGCTTCAAAAAATATGGATTTGGAAAGTAATTAGGGCATTAAATTTTAGTTGTATCATAACTTGCCACTTTTGGTACACTCTTGTCTTCTAGTGCAACCTCCTCAAAATAGAATGATTTGGAGGCTATATGGGAAAATCACTAATATATTTATTATAATAACCTATTATGATTTTTCTCAAACCCTCCTCCATTCCCTCCAAAATTTGATCAAAATTTGTGGTTGATGCAAAAAATGGAAATTCTTTTTGCAGAAATGACCCTTTTTGTGGATCTTGTGGATCCCAATTAGGGCAGGAGATTGAGAAAGAGAAAAACAAAGGCAACTTTTAAAAGGAAAAAACCTCAGAAGGGTTGAAGGTAGGGTATTCAGAACAAAGGACGTGGTCATCTCTGTTAGGCAAGAAACCCACTGGAAAATCCCCTTTCCCACCGGTGAATGCAAAAACTTGCTGGGAGAAAGGTGAGTATGAAGTTTTTATTCCAGATCCTTTAATATAATTTTTTGTGTCCTCCATGTATTTCACCTTAGTAGGTAAATTTTTAGGAGCAAGACCAGATCTAGATTCTCTTACAAAAATGGTTAAAAGGAAATGGGTCATTCGAGGAGAGATAGTTATTGCACCAATGCTGAATGGTTTCTATTCCTTTACCTTTAACTGTAAAGAAGACATGAATATGGTTCTGTGTGGAGGACCATGGACATTTGGAAAATGCTCTCTTACTATCAAAAAATGGGAGTTGAATATGGATTTCTCAGACTCTTTTTTCTTAACAACTCCCATCTGGGTTAGACTCCCTGGACTCCCTTTAGAGTTTTGGAATGAGGAAATTTTCAAAGGAATAGCCAGTTCTTTTGGGGAACTTGTGGTTGTGGACAAGGCAACGGTAACCAGAACCAAACTTAAAGCTACCAGGATGTATGTTAAAGTGGCAGATTTAAATAAGCTCCCAAAAAAAGTGGATCTAATCTCCAATTTTGGTAAAAAATCTCAAGGAATTTTTTATGAAGATCTACCCAACTCTTGTTATGCTTGTAAGAAACAGGGGCATTGGGTTAAAAATTGTCCATCCAGAAACAAAACTCATCTTAATGGTGTTTTTGATGGGAAAAAGCCCACGGTCCAGCTAAAGAAAGTTTGGAAACCCAAAGAGGATATGGGACAAGAACAAATGGATAATGAAGAAACTAAAGATTTAAATGCTGAGGAGGGTAAAGAGTTATCTTTTGAAGATCCTAAAGGCCCACTTCCTGAGGTAGATACAAAGATCTCTCTTGAGAAAGAAAATTTTGAGAATGAAGGAAATGCATGGCAAGCAGAAACCATTTTACCCACACAAAGTAAAGAAGATTTGATAGATTTATCAAAGCAAATCATCCTATACCAAAGGGTAGAGGATCGATGGAGAGAGGTAGAAGGCAAAGTAGTGCTAGAGGAAGGAGAAATCTTGGCTGAAACTGGAAATAAATTAGAGGAGAGAGATCCTCTTCTTTCTCAGCCAATGGAGATTCAGGCTGATAATGAATCGCCTCTGGAAGAGCTTCCTGTGAATGTTAATGAAGAAAATTTAAAACATCTTCCAAACCAAAGGAAAAAGGCTGAAAAGAAGACAAACACTAAGGGAATAGAAACCAGAAGCAACAAAAAAGGTCAGCAAATGAAGGCAAAACACTTTGTTTCTATTCTAGATAAAACTAGAAAAAGAGATGAGCAGATTTCAAAAGTGAAACCAGATGTTAGCTGTTCGGATAAGCCCAGAAGAAGATCCATAAGGAAAATCAAAGAGCTAGAAAGCAAGCAGAATATAGCTGATGGAAGGCAGGCAACAATTCTGGATTTTACCCCTAAAAAATAGTTATCAATCATTATTTGGAAATTAGGGGGTTGAATGTATAATGAATATAGAGGTAATCTCTGAATAACCTTAGGATGTTGCTACTTTTAGTAGGTTTCAGGAATGACTTTCCTGGTGCTTGATAACGCTTTATCTTTCTTTTTTCTGTAATAGGGTTTCGGGGCCCCTTCAAAACCTATTTTTACCTTAATCTAAAACCTATTATGATTTGACCAAAATCTTGGTGTAACATATCTTAAATATGACATCTCATTGATTACCATGAACAACATACTCCCCTTCTCTTTCCTCTTCCCCTTCTCCTAAATTAACCCTTTCTTTTCACTTTGTAAAGTGATCATGAATTTTAGACTTTATTTTATATTATTGAAAGATGGGAAATTTTGTGAAATACTATAAATATACTTATCCTATTTAGGCTCAACCCTATCAATCATTTTTAATAACTACATCTTAATGCAATAGGACTTTGTTTTCCTATCTTTTTCCTTAAACCTATGTTTGACAAGTTGTGCACAATAACATTATGTGAAGGATAATATTCCTCAACCATGATCCTTATGACTAAAAATTTTTAGTGGTTTTCAAAGATATTTGTAGGTCTAGATTAGTGTTCTATTCTAAACCTCTTCTATGAAATATCTATGCAAATTATCTTGATCTTAAGGTCGTGTAATTTAGCATTATCTTTTGTTGATATAGTGTGGGTTCAAGCTTATGGGAGATTCTCTTTTAAGTTTGGTGCATCACCTAGTTAAATTTATTAGGATCCCTTATTATATTTATAACCCTTTTCTCATGGAGAATTGGGCTTATTTCTAGTTTTAGGTGATCATCAAAGAGAATGTGAACCTACTCTGGAGATTTATCCCCAACATAGGTTAAACAGAGCCTATGGTTGTCCCAATTTTATAGACTTGATTGAAGAGAGCCTAAATAACCCTCTCCAAGGGTGATAATTGAGTCCATAATAGTGAATATTAACCCATTATCATCTATGACACTCTAAATAGTATGATAATCAATGTAGGTTGATACAAAGAGTGTATATAAATATGTGTCATCATGGACTATATCCTATTATAAAAAAGTGATAAGAAGTCTAGTTGGTAATATAGTATGATACGACCCAATAATATTATTTATAGTGTGTGTTTCCATAGTTTTATTATGATATGATGCTTATTGTGGATGTGATTAATAAGTATAGTGAACACCTGAAGAGTCTTCTATCTCATTAACTATATGTTTTAAAAATGGATCTAAAGATATTTTTAATGCTTTTTCTTCCATTTGTTATGGTATAGGTGCTTATATATGAGTTTAAAGATTAATTATATTATATTATATTAAATCATGTATCTAATGTTTCAAGTTAATTCATCTATTTTTAGTATGTTTTAGCACCTTATGATAATAGTAAACTTCAATATAATCATATTTCATTGAAAGAGGCCTAGTCATACTATCCTATTTTATGGGAGGGAGAGATATGACATTGAATTTTAAGAGCTTATATATAACCTATATTGTATATTGAGGTATATTTGTCAAATTTATCCCTAGACGAGAAGATAAAACCAAGAGAGGAAGTGGTTTTAAAGCTACATTAATTAAAAGT